>CM051708.1:19216719-19547082 GCA_028022725.1 Lycodopsis pacificus
GTGACAGTGACTATTGTTCGGTGAGAGATAAGCTGACATCAAACAGAGCTGGTTGAAGACGAGAGAATCTCCACCGCTTGGATGTGAAGCAGCAGGAGGTGAGACGGCTATAAATGAGTCGGAGGCTCAGTGTCAGAGACTGAAGCAGGACGGGACACGAACTGAGGTGAGACGCCACAATATCAGCAGGAATTACTTCTGTAAGTATTTGGGCTGTTTTTATAAAGTATAGCAGCAATATGACAAAGTAAACACATTGGTTACAAGTTTAAATACTGCATGCAAAAATACACTAAAAGTACAAGCCTTTCAGAGTGTTATGTTGAGTTAGAAGTACTGAGATTAGCAATACCACACTGTAAAAATGCTCCATTACTAAACAAAGCCCTGTCATATTTTATAAGATGGAACATGTACTTACTGTAATAATATAACTGTTTTATTAATGTAGTGGAGGACAAAGTACAATGTTTCCCTCTGTCATGTAGCGGATATAAAGTGGCATGAAATGGAAATACTCAAGTATAAGTATTATACTTAAAGGGACAGTTCTTACATGACAGTGTTCACTAAAAAGGTCTGTGGATTATCTCGAGTTAGGCCGCCAATATCTCCACCAAAACAAAATATGAAAATATGTATGTTGATTTGGGATGAACTGTCCCTTTAAGAACAGCTCTTAAGTAAATGTACTTCTTAACATTCCACCACCAGCTGTATTATTCGGCTTCATATCATATTATCATGACAACATTAACATGTCAGCTTCATTTCAATGTTGTAGCGGCTGAAGGAGCAGATTAATAAGAGTGCAAATCATTCAAAATTGTCCTTAAGTATAGTACTTTCTACTTCTGTGTAAATATGAATCAGAATATTTCCCTCCAAACTACATCTGAATGTGTACATTTACAGTGTAGCTTTAGAGGTACTGTGATACTCTTTGATGATACACAACAGGAAACCCACAGCAACACTTTGCGGTGCTAAGAAGCATTAAAAGCTTCATTGTTTTCTGTGTTCTGACTGTTTGATGTCTCGACACAGAAAACACAATCTGTCTGAGGATGTGTGGGCGGAGTCACAACAACTACAGCATTTATGTTTGCTCCACACCTGCCATCCAGCTGTAACTAACACCATGCGTCATCTCTTGCCTTGTTATTTAATGCTCTCTGACCCGGTGCAGGTGAAATGGTGGGACATCAGTGGATTAATAATCCGACCTCCGGCTCAATCTCAGTGACCTCAGCCAAGCAGGACCAGGAAACTAGTAAGTGACACAACGTCATTGTCTTATTGTTTATTAAGACCTATAACTCAGGTAAAAGGAAGATCGTCAGATGATGAAAGCCAATAAAATATCGTCACAGGAGAAGTTATAATTAATGACAGACATTGCACATTAATAAACTCTTTAAATATCCTTGTATCTGCTGATATTATAGTGTGTTATAAACCATTTTTACATTTTCTTTGATGCTGATGAATGTGTTTGTTGTTTGTTGAAGCTTCAGATTTCCTCGGTACCAGAAAGAAAGTGACGAGTCAGCGTTCCTGTCCGGTCGTCGGCCTCTCAACACTCTGCTTGTTGCTGCTCCTGACCTGCGTAGCTCTCTCTGTCTTGTGTAAGTACAAGTCATATAAGTTGTTGATGGGAAGCTCAAAGTGTGAGTGAGATTAAGAATTTGTGGAGTTCTGGACGTGCGGTGAACATAGTTAAAGAGGTGCTGAACTGTTTCCTAGTGAGACTCCACTGGTGTTCACTTCGAGGCGACAAAAAGACGAGAAGGAGACATGAAAGTGGTGTTGATGTTCTCAGTATCTATTATATTTTCCAATATGTTGAATAATATCAAGTCAGGAGGTGTTGTTAGGAGCTTATTTTAAATGTAGAGAATGTTTCCCCTGATTCCACTCTTTATGCTAAGCTAGGCTAACCATGTCCTGCAGATCACCTCACTGTCAGAAAGAACTGTAATGTGTCTTCTTCAAATGGAAGCTCATGTGTATTTTTAACTCTTTGTTAAAGGCATTGCCTGCAAAGTTTACTGTGCTGGAGTTTACATTTAGAAGCGTTCTGCGTTTAAACTTTCAGATAACAATGAGACAGACAGCAAGCCAGAATGGAAAAGCCTCCCGTTTGACTACCGGAACATCAGTGACAGCTACCTCACTATAACCACAGAGAACAACCAGCTGAGAGGAGACAGCGATCTCCTGAAGGAGCACAGCGCCTGGCTGCAGGAACAGACCAAACTCCTCAACAGCACTTCGGCTAATCTGATGTCCGCTAATCTCGCTTTGAGTCTGGAGAGCACCGAGCTGGTGGAGCAGATTGTGAACCTGACTTCTACAAACTTACGACTCGCACAAGAACACGAGCGGCTGGTTCGGACTCCAACGCTCGGCGAGAGGAAGACGGACGACGGCTCTCTCAGACGAACGGCCTGCTGAGGGACGAGCTGGTTCAAGTGAAGGAAAAGAATCGACGGCTGCTGGAAATCAACGACTTGTTTCGAGGAGAAGTTAAAGATCTGAGCGACGACTATGGGAGATTAATGGAACTTCAAGAACAGAACCAGAACCTGAACTCCACGTTGACGACAGAGAGGCAGGAAGCAGCAGAGCGAGAGGAAAGCAGGAGAGACGAGATGGACCGAAAGATGGCGGACATCGATTCAATAAAGGAGGCCTTCCGCTCTCTGGACCTCTACTGCCCTGTGGTTAATCCCAAGACTAAAGGTGCACGTGCAGTTATTTAGCCATGTTGATGGTAGCTTTGATTACATCAATTCACAGTGTGAAGGCAGTTCAAGTTCATCTGATAAAGCTGGTAGCGAACTGGAGGTTGACGTCTATTTTTTTTAATATTTTTTGGACAGTGTAGCTCTCTGCCACAGAGGAAGACAACACATCAGGCTTTGTTAATATGTTGTTGGTTTGTTGGTTTCGGTCTTTTTAAGGGATTTGTTGACAATGAGACAGATTTAGAATATCACCAAACCTACTCTGTAAAATAAGTAACGTCAAAGAAAAGCAGCACAGACACAAAAATAAATGCATCAGAACATAAAGCTATTAAGGCTTAAATAAAAGGAGTAAAACTGGATGTTAATTAAGAGAGAACTGTTAACTATACAAAGACGTCGTTTCTTTCTCCACAGCACGGATTTGCAGAAAGTGTCCCGACAGCTGGAGACTATTTGAGAACAAATGCTACTTCTTTTCATCTCGCAAGCTCAGCTGGCGCTCCAGCAGAGCTTGGTGCCAGACACAAGGGGGCGACCTGCTCATCATCAACAGTGAACCAGAACAGGTAGAGGACAACAAGAGGGGAACATGCAACAATTCAACAAATCTGTTTCCAGCCGTCTCATGATCCGACTCCTCTGTTCTCTTCTTCAGAGCTTTGTCTTTGAGAGCAGCCAGGCTCCTCAGACGAGCAGCAGGCTGTGGATCGGTCTGACGGACGCGGAGGAAGAGGCTGAATGGAGATGGGTGGACGGCAGCCCGCTCACTTCAGATGTCCAGTAAGTCAAAGTTCGTTATTTGTTTGGTTATTTGTTGTTGTGTTCGATAACATTGTGTCTTACTGTTCTGTTTCTTTGTATATTGTGAAAACGACAAGATACATCTCAAGAGGTTTATCCCGATATAATACATTTGATGTTTCTTTTCCTGCAGGTACTGGCTGAGCAGACCAGGACTGGGGACGGAGCCGGACAACTGGAAGTTGGACAACCCTCTTGGAGAAGACTGTGGACACATGGACGCCAGTGAAAACGCTCTCAAGTCCTGGATGGATGGTTCCTGTGAGACACCTTATAGATGGATCTGTGAAAACAATGTTTAAATCGTCCAAGAACATGTTTATTTCTAATTTCATGTTGTAAATATAATTTTCCATACGGAGGATATTATAGGACTATATGTTTGATGTATACTGTACATACATGACATCTGAGTGGTGATAGTGTACATGTTTCTTTCAAAATAAAACAATACTTAGTCTTCAGAGTCCAATTTTCCATTTGCTCTATTGCAGGAAATAAAAACGGAATCTGTCTTTTCTTACTTTTTTATTTTCAAGTTTTTTAAGTTTCTTCAGGTAAAACAGACTGCGTTTTCTTTCTTCATGTGACAACACTAAGATAATACACAACATGAAGTTGCAGCATTCATTTTGAAATGATGATCCGTATAAAAGCAAATAAAACAGTTAAGTGTTTTTGGACATTTCAGACAACAAATGTTCAGGACGGCATACCATGAGTTAGAAAATTCAAATACTTAATAAACGACTGATAGTATAACTAAAAATTGAATACAGAAAATACAGTTTACAACACGGTTGTCTACTGGAAAGAAATCCACCTACTCTTCTATATTTGATGAATGCAAGAGTGAAAGGTACAAAAGTACAAATGTTTTGATTGTTCTGATCCAACACTTTAGACTCGGGGTGGAGAATGGGTCAAAAACGAGGCTTTCACCCAGAAGACTGTTTGTGTCCCATGTGAACCAAGTAGATTTGTTGCCTAAACATAACCAAGTACTTCTACTGAGTTTTGCTTTGTTTCAATTTCGTAGTATTTTTAAGCCAAGCCATTGATTAGGAACTATCTTCCGGGCACCATGAACATCTGTACCATATTTAACGCCAATCCATCAAATAGTTATTGAGACATTTCGCTCAAACCAAAAATCTGTTTTGATGGATTACCAAACAGATCAGGATACCTACTCTTGGGAACATGATTTTCTTTGCAAAATTGTATGGCAACCCATTCAATAGTCAATAGTTGTTGAGTAGTTTCAGTCTGGACCAAAGTTGACGACCATCACATCTACCAACCAATATTGCCATCCCTAGAGCAACGGCGCTAATATGGCTAGGAGTACAAAACATCCCCAGCCCTGTTGTTTATGAAGACTAATTCATTTTAATGTGAACTAATCTTAGGAGTCAGAAACTACTCCTTTTTGGTTTTTCTCCTCCTGCACAGTCGAATGCAAAGGAATCGTATTGATCCCACAACAACAGCTGTCAGCATCAACAAGACTGCTACCAAAAAACATATAACATCCACAGAATAATAGGCGTACCAGGGCATCTTATAGGACTCAGTGCGTAAATGTGAAGCTCCTTTGTGCCTCATAACAAACTCAATCCAGTAAAGTGCAGTTTCCAGAGGATGCATCGGTTTATCCCGATGGA
Source organism: Lycodopsis pacificus (assembly GCA_028022725.1). Lineage (NCBI taxonomy): Eukaryota > Metazoa > Chordata > Actinopteri > Perciformes > Zoarcidae > Lycodopsis > Lycodopsis pacificus. The sequence continues at coordinate 19,221,941 of CM051708.1, forward strand.
GGTCAGAGAGACGCTTCATGTTATTTCTGTAGGAGGGATTGTGAACAACTTCTTGTATCGCTTCCAGAAAGCTCTGACGAGTGACTTTGGTCACATCCACCACCTTAGCGGCTCCTCGTGCCTCCAATCTCAAAACGTTCTCAAACTGGTCAAACAGAAGGGTTATGCCTATTATCGGCACCCCGTGGTACATGGATTCGTAGATCCCGTTGGTACCACCGTGAGCCACAAAGGCTTTAATCTTTGGGTGACCCAAGAGGTCATTCTGGGGCATCCATTTTACCAGTAGGGTGTTGTTGCCCAAATTGTTGGGGGGCTCAATGGCATGCCTCCATATGACCTTTTGAGGAAGTTGGGCAAAAGCAGCAGCGATTTCAGAAGTGATTTCTACAGGTAGGCCGTTCACCAGTGTGCCAAGGGACATCAAGATGAATCCATGCTCTCCTGAACTTTCAACAAACTCCTCCAGCTCTGATGATAAAGGCTTAGAGGGCTTTGACTGAAAACCACCAATGTAGGCGATGTTTGGCATGGTGGGTCTGGGGAATTCAAAGACAAAATCCACCCTCATGAGCCAGATGTCTGCTGCTTGTAGAAGGTGATAGAACTTCACATCTGGACCAAAGTACCTCTCTACCAGTCTATCATAATGAGGGCATACTATAAACTTGTCAATGCATGTGTTGAGAAAATAGTGGAATGTGTTCTTGACCCGTTGCCCAAAGGTCATCTTATCCGACGCGGCGTATCCTGACGTTGGAACATAGGATGTTGGAGATGGAGCCACCACAAAATGTCCCTCTCCACTGGTGATCCATCTCACGTTAAAAACAGTCGGCAGCTTAAGTTCATGAGCCACCAGAACTCCAACCGGCAACCCCGGGTCCAGAAGAACCACGTCAAACTGAGTGTCACGAATGCTCTGCATCAGAGTCTTGTTCTCGAACATTTCTACCCCCAACAAGCTGGCCTGTCGGTGAATGGTCGACAGCTTACCGAGCATTTCCCAGTAGAACTTCATGAAGCCGCTAAGTGTCGCCCCCTCTTTGTGAATCGCCATCATCTTGACCAGCAAGGTCACAAAGAAGTCCTCCTGCTCTATGCTGATGGCTGCCGGTAAGGTGATGGTGAGGGAGTGGTAATGTGGAGCGTTTTCCTTGACGTACCAGCTGGTGGCCGTGCGGACCACAGTGACCTCGTGGCCCCTGGAGTGGAGGCTCTGGATTAGCAGGTTCATGTTGACCCAGTGGCTTCCATCCACTGGGAACACCAGAATCTTTCCGCCCTGCACACTGGAGCTTGTCAGGAGGGACACACTCACCACCAGAAGCAGAAAAGAAAGACCTGGGATGCTCCCCATCGAACAACCTCGAGGGAGAGAACAAACAAGTACAAGTACTTTAAAACTTGTGCTTATTGCCAGAAGAAAACAAACAAAGGAAATGACTATATGGATGCCAACAGTGAATGCCCTAAAAAGGAAAACCTGGAATGTTGATTTAACCGATCAAAGTCCAGAGGAATGCCTGTGCTAACTTAAGCCTGCTGTTACGCGCGCTCTAATCTTATTATCTGCATTCAGCCAGGACTTGCTAACACGCTGAAAACACTTAGCGGAGTCTCCATTCATAGCATGCAACAATAACAAGTGTCGAGTTTCCTATAGTTGAGAAAGTCAAAGAGGAATCTAACACTTTGAGTCCTGCAGAGGTTAGTAGCAGCAAAACAGAGTCTCTATTTTTCAGTAATGCTTTGAAGGCATTTAACTGAGTTGTGAATGCACTGTGTAAAAAGTGTTAAAACCTACCTTTCAATCTCAGAAGCAGTGTGGAAATGTACTTTCAGCTTCTCTGGTCAAGTGAAGCCCAGCGTCTGCATGGAAAAGAATCCAAAGTCCAAACCCCCGATCATTGTGTTACATAAGGAGGAGAGGGTGTTGGGGGAGGGCGGTCCAACAAATGGACGACAGTATGTATGTGTGCGTTTTGAAGGGGAGGAGAGGAGAACAGCTCTCCCACAGAGCCCACCCTCATTCTCCGTGTGCTGCAGACACTCTTCCCAAAACAGATGTTTTATTTGTTGGCCTGCTGTGACCTTCACAATGAGCTCCTCCTGAAGAAAGAAAAAGTAATTCCGCTACCAAGAAAAATATTCTGTGATAGAAAGAACCGTGAGTTCTTTCTATCTGTTTTGTTCTCTCTAATACAGGGGTCTCAAACTCATTTCCACATCAGCATCATGGTCGCCCACAGAGGGCCGTTGTAAATGTAACTACTCGTAACATATTGTTAAATAACTCTCTGCATTCACAGTTTAAAGTAGTCTTCAATGTACTCACAATACATTTCCATGTTAAATACAGTAACCAGCCAAAGAGCTGCTTCTATGACTTTTTAAGTATCTCATAATTTTGACTTTCTATTTCATAATTTTGACTGTCAATCTCATCATTTTGATTTTCAATCTCATAATTTTGACTTTCAATCTCATACTTTTGACTTTCAATCTCATACTTTTGACTTTCAATCTCATAATTTTGACTTTCAATCTCATAATTTTAACTTTCTATCATAGTTATGACTTTCTATCTCATAACTTCGACTTTCTATCTCATAATTTTGACTATGGGGATATTTTTATTGTCAAGTCTAACTTAAAAAAAATAAAAAATAAATTTTTGCCGGCGGATTCGCGGGCCACATAAAATGACGTGGCGGGCCGTATTCGGCCCACGGGCCGGGAGTTTGAGACCCCTGCTCTAATACATTCAATCCATTGAAGAAATGTTGGGTATTTCTGGTTCCTTGGGAGCACCACACATCTTTGGCTCACCAAAAACACAAGAAACAAATTGTATTTTCTGTATTTCTGTTATCGTCAACAAACTCCAGGAAGTGACTGAAACCAACAATGTGTTTGTCCGTCTGTCGATACTCTCCGACTTCCCTCTTCTGTTCAGGGTGTAACGGTACACAAACAAGAGGAAATAGTGCATTTGTTGGGGACTATTAATACACATTCAGCGCTCAACAATGGCACACTTTACTTTAGCTGCTGAGTGGTTTGTAAAGTAAAGTGTGATTGATGAGTGTTTTATTGCTTCTGAACTCAACTCTTTGTGTAAGAGGAAGAAGTGAAATTTAAAACAGTCAAAACAAGCAGATTCAAGGGATTTGACTGAAACTAATGGTGAAAATGGGCTTCTGCTTTCACCAAAAGGTCACGTGTCGATGAAAAGGAGAACAACTCTCGCTGCTTTTCCCTGAGAGTGGCATGACACATCTTTTGGCATTAGACTTCTGGATCTCACCACCAACGGTCCTTCATCAAGATGTCTGATCTCAGTGCTGCGCTCGTCCTGGTCTTCACTGCCGGCTGGTGCATCACGTGTGCAGCCGACGTTGGGGATTTTGCTCCGTGCCTGCAGGTCTTCTATAAGTCGTGGCCTCCTAAAGGTCTGGCGGGGACCCCGATCTGCCAACGGTATTACAACCAGTACCGCTTCGCCGCGCTGTACAGTCGGCCGCGCCGCTCTCCGTGGTTCTCGGCATATTTGTACTCTGCACCAGCAGGAAAGAGACCCACCGCATGCTGGAAGTTTGAGCCTCAGGTGAGCAAATGGAAACGTGGTGTTGAGTCACAGATTTTAAATGACTTTGTTGTGAGCCACAGAGACGCTTTCAACATTTCTATTGTTTTATGAGGATGCAATATTTTAAAAGCAGGATTAAGAACTGTTTGATTGATGATATTCTTGTCCTGTTACTGAACACTACTAATTCATTTTTTACTTTCTTTTAAGTCTCTTTTATGTGAAATGTCTGTTTTGTTCTTATCTGTTTTGTTTTTAAGTCTGAATTGTTCTTCTATGTGTGAAACTTTTATGCTGTCGTCTTAGCCAGGACTGCTTTTCAGTTTTTTTTATTTAAAATTCATACCATTTAAAGTTTTTGTGTTATGTATATTCTTGATAAAAAAACTTTGTGAATAGTGTTCGCAATAATTGTTAGCATCCCATAAAGCCCTAAAACACGCCCCTCACAGACACACACACACACACACACACACACACACACACACACACACACACACACACACACACACACACACACACACACACACACACACACACACACACACTAAACCACGCCCCACTCACCTAAATCACGCCCATCACACGCTTAAACCACGCCCCCATCACACGCTTAAACCACGCCCCCGTCACAAGTAATGAGGTGAGCTGTTCAGAATATATAAGTAGGTTTACAAGTCTGGGGTTTAAATTGATGCACTGGTCACGCTCATTTAGTAAATGACTTATTCACATGTGTTTTTAAATGTAACTGCTTTAACTCAATATTGCACTGAAACAAGACAATGTTTTGTACATACTGATGTTCCAGTTTTGCATCAGTTATATAATATTTCACACAGTGAAAAGAACTCTACGGGTGTTTACACTTTACAGTGAAGAACAAGAAAATGAGGAAATGAGCCGGAGTAAAGCAGAACTGTCTCCTTCGTGTGTTGATGCTCTCTAAACTCTCTGGCTCATATTATTAGATTGGAATGCTGTGGAAGCAAATCTAGTACACGATCAAAGGTATTTAGATGTCCAAACAATGCATCCACGTTGACTGTTGTTGAACAAACAAGAAAGAAATTAATTCAACTAAAATAAGACATTTAAATGAAAATGTCTTAAAAATCTTTAAACAATGATAAAAGGGGATAAAACATACAGAAAAGGTTCAATTCAGTTAAATTAATAAATAAATGTGAAAATATTAAAATAACATTTAACTTCTTGTGATGGCTACTTATGCTGCAGGATTAGAACTCATGACCTAAGTATTTTTTAGCATTGCTAACGGGATTAATCAGTACATTCTTGGTCCCCAGAGGATCAAACCCAATAACAGGCATATAACAGTAGCAAAAACCAATGAAAATCCCATCAGCCTCAGCTGTATTTGGTGTTTAGCGCTAAATAGCACATGTTAGCATGCTAACAGGCTATGCTAAGATGTTGAAAATGATAAACGTTTCCCTGTGTGAAAAGAGAAGTCAGTGTCACGTAACTTGCGTAATGTAGTTACGCCACTTCCATGTTTGGTATTTTGGTATTACCAATTTGGTATTTTTAACCAATACCAAAGTATTTGATGATCTATTTCTAAACCTAACTAAGTAGTTATTTACCTGAAAGCAGCATTTTGTCCACGTTGTCATTCATCACTTTTAAATCACTTCCCCCCCTCCATGAACAGTTAGCCTACCCAGGAGCCGACGGCAACATGATCCGCTTCCCTCCGGGCCCTCTGGACCAGAACGTGGTGGACAGCCAGGCGGTGGAGCTGGACTACATCAACTCCACCTATTCTCGCGGCCACTTGAACCCCAGCCTCCACCACCAGAGCCACGAGGACCGCTCGGCCACCTTCACCCTCACCAACGTGGTTCCTCAGAAGGCCGGCTCCAACGACGGGCCCTGGGAGGCCCTGGAGCAGACCGTCAACACAACCTTGGCGGCCTACTGTCTCGGAGAGGCCCACGTGGTGACCGGCGTCATCCCATACCAGAGCGACGAGCACTGGCTCAAGAACCATCGCGTGGCCGTGCCCGAGTATCTCTGGTCCGCCTACTGCTGCCCGAACTACAACAACAGTCTTCCGGAAGAACTGAGGGACGCTTTCCCGACGTACGCCGCCATCGGGCGCAACGACCGCAACAGCACCGAGGAGATTGTTCCCGTCAGCCAGACGGCTAAGAAACAGTTCAGAGGTTTTGATGTGAGACAAATGCCACTGGGAACACTGGAGAAGTATCTGAGGGACAGGTTCGGTGCTGCGGTCAGTGTTTTCTACGAGCAGTGCTCTGGATCAGACTGATGCTGCAGACACAAACACACACCGATTATATTCTTACAACAGTTACATCTTAGAATATTAATGCTAATATCATTTAATTAAAGGATTAATGTATGCACAGTGCCATCCAATGTGTTACAAAAGAGCAAATTTATATATATATATATGATTGTGTTTCATTGTAAAAGGAACCTAAATTGACTTTAAAGGACTTTAAAATGTTTTCCAAAAATACATTTAGGAAGAAAAGCAGAACTCTGGTGGGAAAAGAAAGCGAAAGAATCACCAAATGAGAGTTAAAGGACAGACATGATCAAGACATGAGGTGATTCTTTTGCTGTTGTTGTTGTTGTTGTTGTTTAGCCGTGTTTGTTTTGGGGACACAAACATTGATAGCTTTTATGCTGCTTCGACCCGCTATAGGTCCTCGTCACATTAATGTAAATTTTGCAGGTTTTAAAGTAATAGTTATTACATTTTCCATTTTATACCTCTCTCATATCGGTCAGTTAAATATAAAGTTGGAGCCACGAGGTGGATAGCTTGGCTTAGCATCGCATAAAGATCGTAGCCTGGCTCCATAAAACCTTTACTACTTAAAAACTTTACTTTTTACACTTTGGTTTTCGTACGGATTAAATAAACTAATACAACATAGATAGAGATATTAGAGGTGCAGCAAGCAGATTTTGTTACCTTTGAACAGAGCCATGCTAGCTGTTTTCCTCCGTTTCCAGTCCTTATGCTAAGCTAAGCTAACCAGCTGCTGGCTGTAACTTCATATTTTCTGCATTCATGAGAGGTATCAATCTTCTCATCTAACTTTCGGCTAGACGAATATGCGTACTGCCCAAAATCTCAAACTTCAGTTTCAAGCGTTTGAAACCAGAGCTTTTTTTTTTTACCTTCGGTTGCCGTAAAACACGTGTTTCATGTTCCTCCACATCAGTGATGATGCTCGTCGACACTATGGTTTGGTATGCTGAGTACATACAGGATGCAACGCCTCCTCTGCAGGTTTGAAGTTGTACATGTTCTTTGTGACCACTAGGTGGTGACCTTGTGCAACACATGCAGATGAGTGGCAGCTTCTGGACGGATTTTACCGCAAAGTTTAATTTGTTGGAAATTCATAGTAACACCAGACCTCATTATCTTGGAAATCAATTCCTCATTTATATTATTATTTACGAAACAATGTCTTTGATCGTTTGTTTCATATTTAAAACAGAATTCATCTTCATAAACTGCTGCTTGCTGATGATGTATAAAATAGGGATGATATTTGTGTGATGACTCATTCAGACAAACATGAACTCCTTCCACCAGTTGGACTCACTCGACCTTTTTATTTTTGTTTCTGTAATGATCACTAAGACACACGTTTTCCTCGTATCACACTGGATTTATTGCATGAATGGTGCAGTAGCACAGACGTACAGAGGGCTAAACATATCAAACGCTGGTGTGTCAACCCGGATTATTTAGTCAAAATGAATGGCTGGTTTAGTGGTATTGTTGCATCTTTGGCGTGAAGAGCTTGTCCCACACCTCCACCTTCAGCATGGCCCTGCCCATCGGGGACATGGTCGCCTTGAGGTCAAAGTGAGGGCCCTCAAACGTGAGGCCGCTGCCTTTGGCCTCCTCCCTCACGAAGCCGCTTTGCTCCTTGTTTTCATACATCTCCTTGTAGAGCTTCTCGTTGCACTCTTTGTCCTGGTTGAAGATCCCCAGGGCCAACCAGTTCTGGTACACGTTGTTGTCGTAGGGCACGGAGAACATTATGGCTACTTTCTCTCTGGCGCTGTTGCTTTTCCTCTCAAACATGTCGTAGGTCAGGACGCCCACCGCGCCCGTGGCACTGCCGCTGGTCTTGCTGAAGTTGCACACCTCGGTTTTCAAAGGGCGCACGGTGGGTTGGGGGGGGCTGTGGCAGTTGCCGCTATCCAGGTAAACCCTTTTGTTTTTTTAACGCCGCCAAGAAAGAAAGAAAATAAAATGTAAGGTAAGGAATGGGTAGAAAACGCTGTAGTTTTATTCAAGCTGTACTTTAACCTCAATTTATCCATGTAAAGGAAATAGATGGATGGAAAATAATTGTGTTACAGCAGCAGGTTATACACGGCAGCTGTAAATATATACATACTCTAGTGTTGTACATATACAACACTAGAGCTATAAATCTATAAAATACACAACAAACTATTAGAAGACCCTAAATCTACCAAACTACAACTAGAATATTAAATATATTAAATAAGCATACTTTATCAAGTATGCTTTCCTATGATAATATTACATTGTACTTTTTATTATATTACTTAGATCTTTAAGTTGTCTGAATTCACTATTTATAGTCAACATAATTAACGATTTTAAGTTAACTTCACTCAGATCTTTAAGTTGTCTGAATTGACACATTGACATATAGTTAACCTAATTATTAATTTTGAGTTAACTATACTAAAGTTTACTGCAATGACATGAGTTGCCTAAACAATTTCAGCTTTACCAACGTAAAATGAATGATCTACTTGACTTAACTAATTTTTAGGCAATCGTTTTCCTGACTTTTTTTAAGGTAAAGTCAACTTATTACATGTTACAGTGTACATGAACATGCTCCCTTTTTTTAGCAGTATTGTGTTCTACGTGTTGGACTTACTTGGGGTCGATGAGGCAGTAGCTGTTGGTGAGGTTGGTGATCTCGACGGTGACATTTCTTCTGCTTTTCTGGTTAGCAGCCAAAGCCTCCGCTGATTCACTCATATTGTTGCTGGTAAGAAGCTGCGACAGAGCATTAGAAATACACGAGCTGTTTAACACACACACTGATGTTGAAAATGTGTAGAATACAAACAAACAAATGCACGCTGTTAAAGCCTAAACTTAAAATCATATTTCACCATAAACCTCCAAATAAAGCAGAGGAGAGAAAAGATAAACTGCTTACCTGTCCGCGGGTCACAGGTGTGCTGCTCGCTCGGGCGATTCCAGATATGAAACACAGGATTCACTCTTTGGATCGTTCTTTGTTGGGGAACGTGTGACACCCAAAACCTCACCCAAAAAACTGTCACCACCCACAGAGCGCACACACCTTCACCTGTGGCTCAGAGTAATGATTGTTTTGTCTCCTGAGGAATGAAGGGTGCAGCCGACAGATACGTTACTGCGGTATTTCTTTTCTTTGTTTTCATAATGATCTGATTTTTGCAAAGATACAGGCCAGTTTGTTCAGTGTGTCCTTCTGCACCACACCTTTAATCTCTGTGGTTTCTACCGTCTGCAGTCTGATTTTACATTTCACTCAAAGTGAAGCAACGTTCATGTTTTTTTCCTGCTGAAGATTTTGTGACCGTGTGTGATGAATCAAATTTAAAGACACAAAAAGAAACATCAAAGACCAGAAATCCATTCAATCGTTTTTTTATTCATTTAAAGAGCCCGTACATGACATGACATGAATGACACACATATGACATGCAGGTTTGAAGGAACTGCCCCGATGTGACTCATCTGCCCATCTTGTCGTACACCTCCAGTTTGATGATGGCCTGGCCCTCGTCGGACATGCACCCCCTCACGTCCACGGACCTCCCCCCGTACGTCACCCCTGAGCCGTCGGCCTCGTGGCGCACGAAGTTGGTGAAATCCTTCTTCTTGTACATGAGGTCGAACAGCTTCCCATCGCAGGCCCGCGTGTGCTCAAATATGCCCACGCCGAGCCAGTTTTTGTAGAAAGTGTAGTCGAAGGGCACCGAGAACATGACGGCGATCACCTCGTTGCAGTGGCGGTTCTGCATGTTGAACAGCTCGTAGGTCATGACCCCCACGGCGCCCGTCGCCGTGTTGTCGTCCTTGGTGAAGGAGCACACCTCGGTCAGCTGGGGACGCAGGGTCGGCTGGGGAGGATTGTAGGTGAAGCCGCTTTCCATGTGCACCCTGCAGGGAAGGAGAGGGTAGAAGTATTCAGATTCCAATACCACAATGTACAAATACTCCATCACAAGTCAAATCCTTCTTTGGTAAAATACAGAATGATGAATGTGCTTTAAGTATCAACAAAGTGCTGGTTTCTGCAGAAAAAGAAACAAAAGGCTCCGGTGTAGTGGGTGGGGCCCCTCCATTTAATTAAGGAAACCATCTGAGAAGTTCAGAAGTGACACTTAACATCTGAAACGTGATCAAAAATGTTGGAAATCACTCTTTAATTTTTGAATGTGTTTTATTTTATGAGATCATTGACTTTTTACATAAAATCTGAATAAAACCTTGAGAAAAAGAAATGTTGAGTAAAAAAGTAACATCCTTCCTTCAGGAATAAAGTGAAGTATAAGTATGAATAAATGTACTTTCCACCACTAGTATGCATAAAAGGATTAAATGCATTTCAGGATTTGTCAGTTTTCTTTATTGGTTCGTACGCAACAAGAAAATCAGTGAATCATCAATCATCCAACAGCGATTCTTACTTTGGGTTGACGAGGCAGAAGGTGGAGCTGACGTTGGTGATCTCGATGGTGCAGTTGCGGTTGGTGGGGATGGTGTGGGAGTGGGCCTCTGCATGCTCAGGCATGGTGGCGGCTCAACGACGGGCACGAAGACGAGAGCTGTGGCGACAAGTAACGCAAAGTCATGATTCTGTTCAAATGGATTTCCCTGAAGCTTCTCCAGTGAATAGAACTGTCTTGACCTGATGTGCTGACACTCAAGCAATCATCCTGAACATGCCACAATAATAAAGTACGATGCATCCAGGACAACAAACACACATCAGCACACTATTTAACTGCTAAGCATCTCTACGAAGACCTTTTAACAGACGTTGTATCTGCTAATATTACCACTACATGTTTGTTTTCTAAAATAATTCCATCTCTGGTGAATATTGCCTATTGATCTGAAAGTAAATGCACTTACTTGACTTTATGTGACACACACACAGGATGGCAGAGCGTCCTCTGAAAACAGGTCGGGGTTCGGTTTGGAGACAAGTATGAAGTCCCGCCCCCTCCTCCCCCAGGTAGACACAGACACACCTCACGCAGAAGGTGTGTCTGTGCTCACATGCAGTGTCAGTCACACGTGTGTGTGTGTGTGTGTGTTCAAAGCTTTCAGTGAATCAGTTAGGTGGTGTGTGTCACTTTGGCACAAGGTGGGAGTCCTCACAGGTGTACGACAGGTGAGCCCTCAGCGGCCGACGGGTGAAATACCTGAAAGTCTGGAAAGATTTAAAAAGCAGCAGCCACGCCCGTCAGACGCTCGACACATCCGATGACTCATTTTAGACGACTGAACTGGTTCACATGAAAAGACCACATTCTGGCAGTTGGCGATATATTTTGGCTTGTGATGGACTTCTTACATGTTGTGTTCTTACAGGTTGATGAATGGACCTGTTCCATTCAAGGAACCTGTTCCAGCATGAGCTGGATGGAAGTGATGGATGGAACCTGAGCAAGTCCATCGAACAGCAAACAGTCAGAGGGACACATTCACATGGATGGATTAACACTGGGCACAAAGAGGAGGGGGGGGGGGCACAAAGAAACAAAAAATACCACAAAGTGACAGAAAACGACCACAAATACATGTAAAAATACCACAGAGATTTGCAAAAATAAAGAGATGCAAAACGAGCACAGAGAGCCGGACAACAACCACAAACACACGGAAATGTTGTGGCTCTTTGGAGGAGCCCGACCGTAGGGGACCGTCGGGAACCTCTGGACTAAACTATTCAAGAGCAAAGCGCTACAAACCTCGGCACTAACACTCATTCAACACACATTCTGCAGAATCAGCATTGAAATACATTTAGCTGGTAATACCTTTACTGAAATAGGATTTTGAGTTCAGTATTTAAGTCACATGTAATGGAGTACTTTTGTTGTATTACTACTTTGATTTATAAGTGAAGGGTGTGAGTACCAAAAAAATTAAAATACCAATTAATCAGCCAGAAAAAGAGATTTAGTTCATCACTACAAAGTACGTGCTCAAAGTAAAAAGTGTGCGATTTGGAACGCAGCTTTATTCTCAGTCGTTGGACGATGGGAGGGGACCACAGAAACACTGTGATGGAACTGGGAATCAAACCCTGTTGCTGGTTCAAACCCATAGCATCACAGCATGCATGATTTAAAAACAAACTAAACGCGAGTTTTAAGATACTGATGATACGATCGTAATGTCTCCGCTCAGAGCCTCAGCACAGTTTGCTCCATCGCAACAGCAACTCGTCCAACAGGAAATGTCATCACCGCTCCCCAATTCATTCTGACATTTCTGTTCCGCGTTGTTGTTTTTCTCTCACGTCTGCACAACTAAACAAAAGCAACACTATCTAATCAATCAGAACCATGAAAGTGCATTTTACAACAGAAAACAATGTTTGCAAATGTTTAAAAAATGAACACATGCAACTTATTCGACCTTGTTCGACCTGCCAAAGCTCAGCCCCGTCTCCAATAAATGATGTGCAAAACAACAAATGTGTTTCACGAGCAATAAAGCTAAATGTAGCATGAACGTGCAGAAGTGTTTCTTCTCTAGAATGTAAAGTAAATTGAATTTCAGTCGACAGAGCTTCCTGTTGCTATGCAGACTGACAGTAGAAGACTGACATGAGCAGTGGTGACTGAATGAAGACCATCTGGGAAGCATTACTTTATTAAATATGTAAATCAATGTGTGCTGGTGGCCTTTGAACTCTGCACATCTTTATTCTTCTGCTTTAACTTTGGGACAAACAGACGGAACGTGTTAGAAAAACACATTTTAATCAACACCCTCGTGACATCCTGCAGGATAATCAACCTCTCTGTGTCACCTGTGTTTAACTTCTACTACAACAGCGCCACCTTGTGGTCAGATCGAAACAAGCTTCCTGCATGACTTAGTCTTTTTATTCTTCGTAGACACAATGGGACTGATTAAAATGCAGCTGACACCACTCTGAACTCAACTCATTGTCTCTAAAAGGTATTTATCAATGAATGACATGAGATCATAGTAACCTGACACGTTGAAGCAGATCGTAGAGGATCATTCAACTCTAAAGGCCCACGAGGCTCAATATATGTGGAGAATTCAAACGGAAAACACAAAAGCACAAATAAAAGAATTGGACGAAATAAACACTCGACTCGTTTCAACGCAGAAGGAAAGTTATTTTCCAAAAGCAACGTTACATTTTCTTTTAAACCTTGAAGCCTTTTAGAAATCTTGTTTTGTACTCATCAGTGGTGGAAATATACTTTTACTCAAGTACTGTACTTTGACATACAAATTCTGCTTCTTTATACTTCTACTCCACGAGATTTTTTAAATAAATGTAGTTACTTTTTCCAAAAGAAAGCAAGCACGTGATATGCTCATATACTGTGACGCAGTTCAATACCTCTAATCTACCAAGTAGAACACAACATATGTAACGCTTCATATTCATATTAAATACAATTTTAAATAAAGCTTTATTTTTTGGTGCAGCACAAAAACATAAAAAAACATGAAAGAAACGAACATACGGCAGCAACAATAACACTAAGCAACAAAGAACTTCAAAATAAAACAGGAACCAGACTAAACCTAAGTCAGAGGTCATAAAGAGGCTTCAGAATTACACTGAGACGCTTTCATAACCAGTTAGAATCACAGTAACTTTAAGGACAATACTTGAGTAAATGTAAAGTGAGAAGACGAAGAGATGAATGTGCCGCATAGAACAGAAATGTTTTCCATTAAAACCGTCAGCCGGCCTGTCGGTCTTTGTATTTGTTTGTTTTTACAGCATCGTAAAGGAATAGCATCTTGATTAATATTTACAGTTTTTTATTTATTTCAGGTCAGATATTTGTACAATGTTAGTCTCCATGCAAGTGTTGAACAGTTATTTCTAACGTGGCCTTTGGTGTAAAACAACATATACAAAATATAAAAGTACAAACTTATGCAATATAAACCACATACAGTAGTTCTTAAAACAACATGACAGAAAACAATATGATTTCACTCAACAGTGAAAATTAGAAGTAGGTTTCTATATATATTTCACGAGAATTTTTAACGTTTTTTGGGTGAATATTGTGGTGATTACTGTATCAAAGTGCAACTCTAAATTTCTCTGCATAAAGTTTTGCAAAGAAAATGTACAAAAATGTATCCAAAAAATATATAAAATGAAATCCTGTATCTTTCAAGAATATATCATTCCAATATACAAGATAGAAATAGTTACCCAACGCTATATCGCATGTATTGAAATTACATTTCTGTATAAAATACAAAGCTTAGAAAATATGTTAAAGGACCATGACAGTGTTATAACTACAAATCACTTTACATGACTGCTGACCACTTTCAAACACATGTTGTCCAGTCACATCATTTGTTCACACGCTTTACGGCCACTTCTTATCTACAGTCTGTGGTCAAACCAAGCCAACAACACCTGCTAGCCAGCGTTAGCTAACGCCTCCAAGTAGGCTCCGCCCACAGAAATATGACATTGAGGAGTAGAATATATCAGACTTTAGATTCCCACACGTTACTTGTTAGTGGAATGAATTCATGGTTGGTTTTGGTCTTTTTATGGGACGTTTCAGAAAAACATGAAATGCTGCAGTTTTATCCTTTAAGGCCTCCGAGGAAATAGGAAGCCAGCAGCTCAGTAAACGTTGCCGTCCTTCACTTCTGAGGAAACATGGATCCGGCGGTGATGGACGACAGCCCCGTCTTCTCCGCTATCCATCCGTTGTAGTTGGTCACTGTGGTGTAAACGCCGGGTCGATTCTCCTTCGCGCAGCCGTCGCCCCAGCTGATGACCCCGAACAAGAAGAGCCGGCTGCCGACCTCGCACACCAGAGGCCCTCCTGAGTCCCCCTGATGGGGGGGGGGGGGGGGGAGAGAAAGAGAGAGAAAGAGAAAGAGAAAGAGAGAGAAAGAGAGAGAAAGAGAGAGAGAGAGAAAGAGAGAAAGAGAAAGAGAAAGAGAAAGAGAAAGAGAGAGAGAGAGAGAGAGAGAGAGAGAGAGAGAGAGAGAGAGAGAGAGAGAGAGAGAGAGAGAGAGAGAGAGAGAGAGAGGCAGCATTAAAGGAAATCAGCTAACCTGATCCCTGGAGGACACATCGAGTTTGGGCTTGTCGGGAATACCTCACAGGCGTCCTGGCTCCAGTCGGGACGACCGGCACAAAACATGTTATCACTGATCAAGTTTGCATAATAGTCCTGGTGTCGACACACGTCGTCGGAGATGAGGTTCACCTGAGCCTCTCTGAGGAACCTAGACTTGTACCACAAACCTGCAGAGAAGTAAATGCTGTTAGAATAGTGCACAAGTCATTGTGGCTCGTAAAATACACGATTACAGGCAGCAACAAATGACCTCCGCTCCAGTGCTGTTCAGGTTTTACGGTGCTGGTTTCTACTCGTGCTCCACTCATATACCTACAAAAAATGATGGCACTGTAATTTGTTGATATCCAACGAAATCAGTTCACATGTTGTCCACGTCGTCATGAAGCCGGAATTATAAAGGCCGCAAAAGGTCAACCCAAAAGGTCACACACGGTGGGTCTATTTCGTGACGCAGCTTTCGTACTTCAGTCACGTTTTAATAACCCAAATCAAGATGCTTTCCGAAACCTAACTTAGTCGTTTTCTTGCCCAACCAGGACTCACCGTGTTTCTCTTTCCCGTATCCAGCGATCTCACAGGTGACGCCAGGCTGGAGCTTCTGTTGAGGCGGCGGCAGACAAACAGGCCTCACCGAGTCGCTCTCCTCCGAACACTTCCCATGTCCGGCCCTCAGCTTCAGCAGAGCTGCAACACATTCATCAGGGAAGTACTGCTTTGATTATTCAATATTATATTACGTTGAGTCACCTCAAGACGGGTTCATTAACATGGCGGATTGTGAGACGATAAGCCTCTGAACACAGACACGCTAAAGACTCTGCCACCTCCATTGTAGTGTCGTTGTTTTGTTTCTTGTTGTTGTTGTTCTTCGTCTCTTTGTGGTCGTTACGCATCTCTCTGTGGTTTTGTGTCACTATGTCTGTGGCCATTTGCATCTTTTTGTCGTTGTTTCGTGTCTCTTTGTGGTTATTTTTTGTCTAAACATTTCTCTGCTTTTATGTCACTTTGTAATTGTTTTGATCTTAATTGTAGTTATTTTTTCAGCCCCTCGTTTTTAAATCATTTTGTTTCTCATTGTAGTTGTTCTTTTTTGTCTCCATGTTCATGTTTTGCCCTTGCTTGTAGTCGTTTAGCGACTCCTTTCAGGGTTTTGTTTCATTGTGGTCATTGTTTTGTCATTGTAGGCATGTTGTGTGTCTTTGTAGTCGTTTTGTGTCTCTTAGTTGTTTTGAATCTTTCTGAAGTAGCTTTGTGTCTCTTTGTAATTGTTTTATGTTTCTTTGTGGTCATTTTGAGTCTCTTCCTGGTTGATACATGTCTCATTGAGTGACATTTAGTAGATGAAGGCCAGGGGGTCCGCTGACACTTTGGGCCCCTGGCCCTGTGCCCGGTAGGCGTATTGAGTAGTCCATCCATGGTCGTACCGATGTCGTTGTTGTAGTCCCCTTCACTGTTGTCGAACCCGTCATGAAGGATGATTTCTTCTACCCTGAACCTTTGCTCCACAGCCCGGTCCGTCTCATTCATGACGTTTTTCCCCAGGATGACGGAGAAGCGGCGGGGTTTGGCCTGGGAGCTGAAACACAAAGTTACGGGAAAAGTCCAGTCAACGTGCTGTCACTTTCATTTCTCAGCACCTGCCTCGGTTACAGGACGTGATGTCACTTCCTACCCTTCAGGGAAGCAGTGGGCAGCTGTGAGAACCCAGCAGCCGGAGATCAGACTCCCCCCACAGCGGAGAACCTTCTCCTTGGATTTGCTGCGCCAGAATATGGCAGCGACCCACGGGTGGGATTCCACAGTGGCAACTGTTCCTCCCACGATCTTCATCTGCTTTCTCCTGGAGCGCTGGCCACATGTCGACTCTGCAGCGGGGGGGGAAACCAAGTTCAAAGCAATGGAAGGGAAAAAGGTTTTAAAAATGTGAAACAGTGAGTTGAGTAAAGCGGGACGTTACCTGGCTGTGGCTCCGTGGGTGCAGGCGAAGGCGGGGTTGGAACTACACGGTTAGAGAGTGTTTAACACCAATGAAACATGTAA
Organism: Lycodopsis pacificus; assembly: GCA_028022725.1. Classification (NCBI taxonomy): domain Eukaryota; kingdom Metazoa; phylum Chordata; class Actinopteri; order Perciformes; family Zoarcidae; genus Lycodopsis; species Lycodopsis pacificus. Next base: position 19,238,991 of record CM051708.1, read on the forward strand.
TTTGGCTCAGATTTAATTGGAAGACTGTAAAGAGAGAGAATGTACTTACACGACTCAAAGCCACAACGTGGAATACCACAGTACTCCCAAATCAGCTGCTGGTTTTTCCTCACGTAACACCACGGACGCCGTTTGTAGAGAAGATTTCTGACAAACACATCAAATCAATGAAGCTGAGAGGCACTTGAACTTCAGTACAGGACTTTATAGTTGAGTGCACAGTCTGAGACCTGGCACCTCTAAATATCTCCTGGTATCGATGTGCTTATGCAAAACAGCTGCAAAGAGACACACGTCAAAAGTGACTCACGACTACGAAAAGGAACAAAACAACCACATACAAAAATAACTACAAAGACACAAAGTGACACAAAGAGACACAAAGAGACCACAAAGAGACACAAAGTGACCACAAAGAGACACAAAGAGACCACAAAGAGACGCAAAGAGACACAAAGTTACACAAAGAGACCACAAAGAGACACAAAGTGACCACAAAGAGACACAAAGAGACCACAAAGAGACGCAAAGAGACACAAAGTTACACAAAGAGACCACAAAGAGACACAAAGTGACTACAAAGAGACACAAAGTGACCACAAAGAGACACAAAGAGACCACAAAGAGACACAAAGAGACCACAAAGAGACACAAAGAGACACAAAGTGACACAAAGAGACACAAAGTGACCACAAAGAGACACAAAATAACTACAAAGAGACACAAAGAGACCACAAAGAGACACAAAGAGACCACAAAGAGACACAAAGTGACTACAAAGAGACACAAAGAGACCACAAAGAGACACAAAGTGACTACAAAGAGACACAAAGAGACCACAAAGAGACACAAAGTGACTACAAAGAGACACAAAGAGACCACAAAGAGACACAAAGTGACTACAAAGAGACACAATGACCACAAAGAGACACAAAGTGACTACAAAGAGACACAATGACCACAAAGAGACACAAAGTGACTACAAAGAGACACAATGACCACAAAGAGACACAAAGTGACTACAAAGAGACACAATGACCACAAAGAGACACAAAGAGACACAAAGAGACACAATGACCACAAAGAGACACAAAGAGACACACGTCAAAAGAGACTCACGACTACGAAAAGGAACAAAACAACCACATTCAAAAATAACTACAAAGAGACACAAAGTGACACAAAGAGACACAAAGTGACCACAAAGAGACACAAAATAACTACAAAGAGACACAAAATAACTACAAAGAGACACAAAGTGACACAAAGAGACACAAAGTGACCACAAAGAGACACAATGACCACAAAGTGACACAAAGAGACACAAAGTGACTACAAAGAGACACAAAGTGACTACAAAGAGACACAAAATAACTACAAAGAGACACAAAGTGATACAAAGAGACACAAAGTGACACAAAGTGACTACAAAGAGACACAAAATAACTACAAAGAGACACAAAGTGACACAAAGAGACACAAAGAGACACAATGACCACAAAGAGAGGCTCAACAACTATAAAGTCTGTGTCTTGGTCGTATGTAGGAGCCTGGTGGTGGTGACTGGTGGATAACAGTACAAAGTAAAACCAGATAAGCATCGACTGTGTATATGGAGTTCTGGCAGCCTACCTGCAGTAGTTGTGCCTCCCTGAATGGACGTCTGAAGACATGTACCGCTCCCGGGTGTCTGAATCCCACTCCTCGCATGTCCGTCCACTCTTTGATTTAGACTCTGTGCCTCTGTAGTAAAGTCCCACTCCCTCGTAGCACTGAGCGCCGTTCACTGCAGGAACAGCAGGAAGCTTTCAGTCAAATAATGTGAATGCAATTTGGTCTGTGAGCTCAGATTCTTACCTGTCTCACAGCGAATGCCCTCAAAACCGTCGACACACAAACAGAACATGTGTTGGCCAGATGTCAGGGCCGGGACAGAGCTGCCTCCGTTCAGACAGATGCCTCCTGCACGACAGATGAAACGACACGCTTCAGTGAAGCCTGATGTTGATGTGAACAGAGAGCATTGATGAACGTAGAGTTTCTCACCTGAACTTTCAACGGAGGAGGAGAACGAAGAGGCTGAAGAGGATGAAGAAGACGAAGAGGAGTGGGAGAAACCAGGAAACGCCTGTCGTCTTCTTTCTGTCGATAAGCCCTAAAAAGTATAAAATAAGTCTCATAAATCTCATGAAATGAAACGCAACATTTCAGTGCAAGTGAGATAAAGATGTCCTTACGGCCTCGGAGGCTGCCAGAGCGGCCAGGATGCTTATTAAAACAAAACCTTTCATCGTTATCGGGTTATTTCTGCACAGATTTCTGCACAGATCCAAACAGCATGAGCGTGCCTGCAGAGAGCGGTATGGAAACCTCCTCGGGGTCCTCTCTGTTTTGTGTGCAGCGTGCAGGGAGGAGGGAGAGTTCTGATTGGCTGAGGAGCTCTTTGACAGGCTGGCCCACTTTATTTGGTGTGAAGAAATATCTGCTGCTACTTGGACGAGTAAACACTTTTAATCCACAGTAATTCCCAGGAAGAGCATGAGTAGCGTCGGAATGTCGGAAGCTGAATAATAGTGGATTGATAACACTGTTGGACTCCAGCTGGTTCCATCTGGTTCTTCAGAGCGATGCCAAATAAGAACCATTTCTGGTTCCACAAAGCCCCTTTCAGACAGTTTCTTCAAAGAACCACTTTCAAAAAAAACATTTAAGAAACTTCAGGCGCCATTTCTGGTTCTTTGAAGAATTTAAAGAAAAGAATGTTCTCTAGAGAACCTTTTTTGCTAATGTCGACCATCCCCCACCATCCAGTGACTCAAACATGAATTAAGAACCCTTTAATATCCCAAAGAACCATAAGACAAACATGAAGAACCATCCAACAGATAAAATGGTTCTTCGTGGAACCAGACAGCCTTTAAAAGAACCAGTGAAGAACCCATTACTTTTCCGTGTGCATGTTGGCGTCCACACCCGGTGACACCTCAGAGTCTCACCAGTGACACCACAACACCAGTTGAGTAATTAAGAACCAATAATGACCATGAAGAAGAGACGGTTCCGGTCCTGCAGGTGTGTCTCTGGCGTAAAGTCACAAAGTCTCTGTAACGTGATGTTGACACTCTACTTTTCACCAACTTCACCATCTTTTACTACCATAAAAAACAAGGAGGTGGGAAAACACAATGATTTCAGGTCCGAGAAGTTCAAGCCAACCTGGTGAAGCTCTTTCTCTGTTTAAAGAATTCGATGCAAGACACCAGCACACCAGTAGAGTCCACACACAGGCCTCAATAAACGGTAGCATTACATCATTACAGTGTGCAAAACAAACTCATTTTACTCTTCTCCGTTAAAGCAGGTGTTCTCAAACTTTAGAGGCCCCGATTTTTAATCATATAAAACTTTGGAGGAAGAAAAATGTTCATGCCCCACCACCCCAACAAAATTGTAACAAAATGGTCCGTGTTGAATTTTTATTGAAATAACATTTTGTGACTCCTCCGTCCGTGCTTTTTCAAATAATATAATAAAGAAAATTGCAATCACTGTTAACAAAACCAGATTGCTCCATCAGACAAAAACAAAAACAATCACTTTGTAAGAACAATGCAAATAAAGTTATATCTGTGCAAAAAATAACTACAATTTGGCAAAAAATAGCTTATTGCAATTGGCTGATATGAGACGCTAAGTCATAATTATGAGATGCTAAGTCATTATTTTGAGATAGTATCTCATTATAATGACTTCCAGGATCTGTAATTTTTCCTCACAGTGGTGGAAACGGGCTTCCATACATTTTGCCATGTATTTATTCATTTCTTAAAAAAAAAAAAAAAAGATTCTGTATTTCCCCCTGCGCCCCACCTGTAATACCACCGCGCCCCACTAGAGGGGCGCGCCCCACAGTTTGAGAACCACTGATATAACTGATTAAACATTTGCGTTCTACCATTTTTATTCTGGCTCAACCTCCGGTTCTGAAAAGTGAAGCCAAAGCTCCATGTGTTAAAGCTGCATTCTCTCTAGTGTCCAGCAGGGGGCGACTCCTCTGGTTGTATAGAAGTCTATAGAAAATGACTCTACTTCTCTCTTGATTTATTCCCTCAGTAAACATTGTAAACATGAGTTTATGTCTCAATCTCTAGTTTCAAGTCTTCTTCAATACAGCATCATGTTCATTTGGTACATGATGGTCCATTTAGAGTCACACAGACCATAAAGCAGGGGATGCTTTAGGGCGGGGCTACACACTGATTGACAGGTCTCTAATAGACCATAAAGCAGGGGATGCTTTAGGGCGGGGCTACACGCTGATTGACAGGTCTCTAATAGACCATAAAGCAGGGGATGCTTTAGGGCGGGGCTACACGCTGATTGACAGGTCTCTACCAGAGACTATACGGCGTCTCTACGTCTCCTCCTCAGTCCAGATATGTCAACTTCCTGTTCACTGGTTAAAAAAATCCAAGATGGCGACAGTCAAAACGCCGAACTCGAGGCTTCAAAACAAAAAATATGTATATATTTAATGGATGACGTCGCGACAAAAAATTCCACTTATATATTTATATATACTGTAAGAGCAATGTTGTATTTAAAAACATTTTTTATTCGACTCTGGTCGATTAAGGTGAATTGTTATGCACTTTTAAATGTTTCATACACAGTAGAATTATGGTAATTAATCATGCGGCAGAATGTGCTTTGATGGGCTTTTTTGCCCTAAAGCTCCTCCTTCAGCATTCATTCATTTAAAGTAGATTAAAAGAGAACAAGACTGACATCGTCCTAATAAATCCAGATATTTGAATTTACCAGTCGAAAGCTGAAGTTCAGGTCCATCCACTTTCTAATGTCTCACTTCATATAAATCTGTATTTATATAAATAATGAATAATAAAACTACCATTGACTTCCTCTCATGCTGATGACATGATGTAATATGATGATGGTGATATGTGTGTTTCATTGTCGTCATACATGTAAATTGAGGCTCTGTTATCCAATGAATGAAAGTAAATATGTACATTAGGAACCCGGAAGTAGAAGTCTGGATCCTGCTTGGTTTTATGCTACGTTTAAGGACCGTCGGAATTATTACGTTCTAGTGAGCAGACGTAGAAACATCACAAAGACAGAGTTAGTTTATGTGAAACATTTTTACATTTTCCCATTTTAAAAACCTTTGAACTGTTTTGTTTATTTTGCTGCTTTTTTTCTTAATTGTTTGGGGGTGTTTATTTGATTTGACTGTCTTTACTGTATTTATTACTGATTATTTTGTACATGTTGTTGTTCCGTGTAAAGCACTTTGGTGCTAAATAAATAACAGTGTATTGATATTTACACAATGATATTTATACTGTTGATATTGTAATGATATGAGATACTTCTTGTTATTGTTCTTGCTGTTGTTGTTGTTCTTCTTCTTCTTATTTCTTTGAACTTGTAAAACAATGGAGTATTGTTTATTTATTGTTTTATTTTTATTTTGTCAGTTTGTTGTGGAGCTCAATGTCAAGATTATTTTTTTTTAATTAAATTGTATTTATTTGGAGTGTATATGGTGCAGATTGATATATTTGATGATCATTTACATTTAAAATCGTCTTAACGTTTACATTCCCCCTCTTTCTTTTACGGCTGCAGCACAAAACAGCCTCATATTGTTTGTTCTTTAAAACAACCACAACAACCTAGAAGTAATTACTCTACAAGCTTCAAAAAACAACACATTTTTTCACATACACTCTGTTGAAGCTGGAGTTTCCGAGCAGCGCCTGAACGCAGCAGGAGCGCAGAGCGGCTGTGCGCGGTGGATGAGGGAGATTATCCTCCTTCACGGAGACTCCGCGTCAACACGGATCCAAACTAGCAGGAGGTGCTTCGTTGACACAAAATGGGAAACGCGGACACCAAACTCCACTTCAGGAAAGCGGTGATTCAACTCACGACCAAGACTCAGGTCTGTTCTTCACAATAACACTCACAGAAGCGCAGAAACGTGCGCAGAGCGCGTGCGGTTGTGCGTTGGTAGTTTTAAATCGAGCCTGTGGAGATAAAGTTGGAGCGACAGATGGTAGCCTGAACTGCTCTGAATATTACACGAAGTGGAGAGGAAAACATACAAAACACTGCAGTCCGTTTAGAAACGAGGATTATCACTCAAAATACAAATACAGCTCATGAAATATTGATATTTCTCTCAATATTTGAGCTGTTTGAGAGGCTGGAAACACTCAGTTTGGCCGTTTGGATCATCTGAGTCCTTCATATTCTTGTTTATTTTATAAAACCATCCTGAAGTAACTCGAACATGTAACACGTGAATTGAAACATTGAATTCGTTTTCCTGCAGCCTTCAGAGACGTGTTTACCTGGCAGGTGCGTTTAAGGTGGAACTAACATGAAGTGGATTTTACTCTGAGTCAGTCACTGCTCTCCAGACTGTCTCAACATTCTGACAGTCGAGTAATCGCTTTATTCATTTTCATTTTTATGCGATACTTGAATATCTTTTATTTTCTGGACAAAACAAGACAATTAAAGACAATGAATCGAGAAAATAGCTGGCAGACTAACTGGTAATGAAAAGAATCATTAGCTGCTGCCTCAAAGTGTTTTTTCGTGTATGAGACATTTATGTGCAGATTTTAAGAGTAAACATTAACTACTGCTGTCACATGACTGTAGTTCAGTAAGAACAATAGTTCCCTCTGAGAAGTTGAGCAAAAGTATAAAGAAACATAAAAAGGAAAGAACTTAGAAATGTTAAATGCAGTCCTCGAGTAGACGTCCACAGGGTGAGAGTTATACATTAAGGTTAATAATTCAAGAAGGTTCTAAAATAACACAACAAAGACATGATGAGATCATACACGAATGATTTAGAAAGTAATATCATGTTCTGATGTAGGAACAAGACACAGACGTTGTAGTTGTTAAGCCTCTTTTTGTTGTTTGTTAGCATCTCTGTAGTTCTGTCTCTTTGTTGTTGTTTTATGTCTCTTCGTTGTTGTTTTATGTCTCTTCGTTGTTGTTTTATGTCTCTTCGTTGTTATTTTATGTCTCTTCGTTGTTGTTTTATGTCTCTTCGTTGTTGTTTTATGTCTCTTCGTTGTTGTTTTATGTCTCTTCGTTGTTATTTTATGTCTCTTCGTTGTTATTTTATGTCTCTTCGTTGTTGTTTTATGTCTCTTCGTTGTTATTTTATGTCTCTTCGTTGTTATTTTATGTCTCTTCGTTGTTATTTGATGTCTCTTCGTTGTTATTTTATGTCTCTTCGTTGTTATTTGATGTCTCTTCGTTGTTGTTTTATGTCTCTTCGTTGTTGTTTTATGTCTCTTCGTTGTTGTTTTATGTCTCTTCGTTGTTGTTTGATGTCTCTTTGTTGTTATTTGATGTCTCTTCGTTGTTATTTTATGTCTCTTCGTTGTTGTTTGATGTCTCTTTGTTGTTATTTGATGTCTCTTCGTTGTTATTTGATGTCTCTTCGTTGTTATTTTATGTCTCTTCGTTGTTATTTGATGTCTCTTCGTTGTTGTTTTATGTCTCTTCGTTGTTGTTTTATGTCTCTTCGTTGTTGTTTTGTCTCTTCGTTGTTATTTTATGTCTCTTCGTTGTTATTTTATGTCTCTTCGTTGTTATTTGATGTCTCTTCGTTGTTATTTGATGTCTCTTCGTTGTTATTTTATGTCTCTTCGTTGTTATTTGATGTCTCTTCGTTGTTATTTGATGTCTCTTCGTTGTTATTTTATGTCTCTTCGTTGTTATTTTATGTCTCTTCGTTGTTATTTTATGTCTCTTCGTTGTTATTTGATGTCTCTTCGTTGTTATTTTATGTCTCTTCGTTGTTGTTTTATGTCTCTTCGTTGTTGTTTTATGTCTCTTCGTTGTTGTTTTATGTCTCTTCGTTGTTGTTTGATGTCTCTTTGTTGTTATTTGATGTCTCTTTGTGCTCATTTTGTATCTGTAGTTGTTTTGTGTCTCTTTGTGGTTATTCATTATTTCTTTGTAGATATTTAGTATCTGTAGTTGTTTTGTGTCTTGTTGGTGATTTTTTTGTCTTATTGTGGCAATTTTGTGTCTCTTTCAAGTTGTTGTATGTCTCTTGTTGTTACGCATCTCTGTAGTTTAATGTTTCTTTGTAGTTTTGTGTCTCTTTGTAGTTTTGTGCCTCTTTGTAGTCATGTTGTGCCTCTTTGCAGTTGTTTTGTGTCTTTGTGGTCATTTTGAGTTTGACATTTCGTAGGCGAAGGTCAGTGGGGCCCCTGACGCTTTGGGCCCCTGGGCCTGGTAGGTCTGTTCAGTAATTCATTCATGATAATGAGCCCAGAAACACATCTGCTCTGCTCTTGTGGAGGTTGTTGCCCAGTGATGTTGTGGTTGCTGTGGTCTGAGGTCAACTTAATCGCACGCACACATATTTATGTGTATATGTATATGTATATATGTATATATATATGTTCATACAGACGTACTGTGTGCCCTCCTGCAGCCCGTAGAAGCCACAGACGATGCCTTCTGGGATCAGTTCTGGGCCGACACCTGCACCAACGTCCAGGACGTCTTCGCTCTGGTGCCGGCGGCCGAGATCAGAGCTGTCAGAGAGGAGTCTCCGTCCAACCTGGCAACCCTCTGCTACAAGGTAACCTTTATTCACGAGGGTGGGTCGGCCTGTGGGATGCGGTGCCTCCACCCTGGAGACGGTCAGAGCCAACGGAATGCTGCTGTTTGTTGTTCCCACACTGTAAACGTCGCACGTCTTCGTGTATCGCAAGGCAGATTTTAGTTTGTAGATCTGAATTACAATAACTGATGAGAGAGTTGCTGAATTCAGACTTTTATATTTGGGCAAAGTTCTTGTATTGTGTATCAGGGGAATAGGGTACAACATAGATATCACCATGAAAGTTGATTTCTTACATTATTTTATGTATTACAAGTTTTCTGAAATGTTTAAATATGCAAATGAAGCATTTTCTGACAGTAACTTTTGGTGAATTTTGGAGAAATCTACTTACGTAAATAGACAAAAATATGGAAGAAAAATAGCCCAAAATCTCAAAGTTGATCTGCATCTGAAAAACAATGTATTTGCCTGTCGTGTCTCGCCTTGAGTTCTCAAAGTAAGGTGTATATATAATGTGTACATATATAATTTTTTACTGAAACTCAAGAATCATGTCATTAGTAAAGAAACATTTTAAACAACACCCAAACCTTTGACTGCGTTTTTAAAGGAGTACTTTTTTTTTTACTGTAAATGAAACGAGACGGTCGACACCACAACTTTGTCTGTACGCTCGATATCAAGCAACAGTCAGGAGGGGCTTAGCTTAGCTTAGCATAAAGACTGGAAACGGCTGATCGAACAGAAGAATTGAAAGCTTTTATTGTCGTCGTCATGAATGTGTAGACGTCTTGACTTGAAAGCATCAGTTGAAGTGGTCTTCTGGTCTTGCCCTCAGGCTGTGGAGCGGCTGGTTCAGGGTGCGGACTCCGGCTGCCGCTCAGACAAAGAGCGGCAGGTTCTCCTGAACTGCACCCGGCTGCTCACCCGCATCCTGCCCTACATCTTCGAGGACGCCGACTGGAGAGGCTTCTTCTGGTCCACGGTGCCGGGAGCCGGCAGATCCGGGGTACGACTCTTGGCACCGGATCTCTGTTGAAGTCTTTATGCGTTTCACAGGATAGTGTTACACGTCGTGAGTGAGAAGCTACGACGCGTTCAACTGCATCGGAGGATGTTTATGTTCGTTAATCATTTCACATTGAAGCTGGTGAACGAGTGAACGGTAATAGGAAAGGAATGCATTGAGGAAGCAATAACTCCCCGTTTCTTCAAGTTAAAGTACAAACCAACCTCTGTGTGTGTGTGTGTGTGCGTGTGTGCGTGCGTGCGTGCGTGCGCGTGTTAATATTGTATTTACTGTAAGACCTCGAGGCTGTCTCTTTCTTCTCCAGTCTCATGACCTCTTAAGTTGACAGCAAGTCATTTAAAGAGCTATTTTCATGTTTAATGTGAAGACAAAGAGGCACCATGTCATCACGTCACCATGTTGATGCGTCTTTGAGCAAAACAAAGGAAACATTTAACACCAAAATCACATAAAAAATCATTTTTACTCCACCCAAAGGTTTAAACTGTGAATAACAACATTATGGGGATTAAAGCTCACAGTGACGACGCTAACATGCTGATGTTTAGCACCGTCTTAGTTTAGCCGTTAGCATGCTAACATTTGCTGACTCGCACTAAACACACAGTAAAGCTAAGGATTATGGGAATGTTAGTTTTGCAAGTAATTGGTCATGAACCAAAGTATTGCACGATGATTCGACATTTGACCAGCTGGTGGCGCTAGAGGAAAAGTCCGATTATCACCAACGTCTGTGGGATTCATCCTCTGGGGATCATCAATGTCTGAACTAAATGTCAAATGAATCCCTTGAAATAGGAGTTGAGATATTTATGAAGGACTGACTGAGCCACACCAGTGACTCAATGTCCTCTTACGAGCCTTTTCCAGAGCTTTCAAGCCCGTCTTCTGACTGTTAAAAGATCAGGAAAGACTATAAAGTTAGGGAGTGGGCCTTGATGAGTACATGTGTTTATATATATATATATATATATATATATATATATACATTTAATTTTTTTTGGCAAAGTTGTGTTCATGGAGCAACTACAATGTTAGCGAAGCTTAGCACAAACTCCATTCAGAAAACAATCATTTAAAAGTTGTTTGCTTGTTGCCTTGTTGACAGACCTGACCAAAGCACAAATTCAGACTTTTCACAAATCAGAATCATGATGCGGTTCTTTCGGCATCTGTTCATTTTGGGGTTGATACATCTTCGTAAAGCAGATGTGTGGTTTGCTTTCCTGTGAATACACAGAGCGTCTCGAGATGATGTCATCAACCAAGTTTGCTCGACGTCTGGTTTTCCGGCTTGTCTGGGACTTCTGTTGAATCGTGGTTATTTAAATAAAAAGGCTTTATTTCTGTCTTTATCTTTGGTTGTAGTTAAATACGCGTAGTATGAGATGTAGGACGGCGGACAGTTCGTAGAGTTTAATGTGTCAGCAGGATGTGAAGGCTTTGAGATTAGCTGATAATCCACCAGCGGTGAGAAGTGACGGTGATTCTCAGCAGAAGCTGTAAAATGAGACCGCTGTGGAGGTCACTGTCCAAAACCCTCCCTCCTCTCCCTCCTCTCTCCCTCCTCTCTCCCTCCTCTCCCTCCTCTCCCTCCCCTCTCCCTCCTCCTCTCCCTCCTCCTCTCCCTCCTCTCTCCCTCTCTCCTGACATCTGTAGGTTTCTGACGTATTATTTCATGTGGTTTTATGAGGAGAATGAAGTGATATTTTACGATAACGATTTTAACTCAAAATAATGGAGCTTTTTGAGATCGTAACATTGATCGTGTCTCTACTCAAATAAGTTGAAATAAGATTCGTTGTTATTTACCTTTATACGTGAATTCTACATGCACTTGATAGAATAAGATTCGTCAGTAATAACGTAATACGTGAATTTCAAACAGGTTTGAAAGTGTTTTTGACCTAAGGATAAAAGAAACGTCAAAGGTTTTGTGAAGTTTTCCTAAGGCATAAAGAACCTCAACTTTGCAGTGACGATTGCATTGTACTAAGATAGCGTCGACGTCCACACCAGAAGAACATGGGTGGCAAAAATTGAATTAATGCGGCAGAAACACGGAGAGTCATGTTTTAAATGTCTTCCATACTGGTAATCAATTTCCTGCATTTCTGCATTTTACTATGAAACTGTCTTACACTGTGTTTTAATGAATGTTCTTAATTGTTTTTAAATCTCCTTTTCTTTTGTCTTATGTTTTGATGCTTTTAATGGTTTTATGTGAAGCACTTTGAATTACCTTGTTGTTGAAATGTGCTATACAAATAAACTTGCCTTGCCTCTCCCTCCTCTCCCTCCTCTCTCTCCTCTCACTCCTCTCCCTCCCCTCTCCCTCCTCTCCCCTCTCTCCCTCCTCTCTCTCCTCTCCCTCCCCTCTCTCTCCCCTCTCCCTCCCCTCTCTCTCCCCTCTCCCTCCCCTCTCTCTCCCCTCTCTCTCCTCTCTCCCTCCCCTCTCCCCCCTCGACGGCTGCTGCTTCTCTGGTTACCTGGTCGGCGGTCCAAACACTGTCCATATTGTCCTCCTCTCTCCTCTCTCCCTCCTCTCTCCTCTCTCTCTCTCTCTCCCTCCTCTCTCCCTCCTCTCTCCTGGCCGGCGGTTGAATGAGAGAGGGATTGAATGTCCGTTAATTAAAGCGTTGGACTGCAGTGAAACGCTGAGCTGCAGCAGATGGAGACACTAATGTGTCGTTTGTGTTTAATTCAGTTTGGAAACACTGGATACTTGAAACATTTTATATTTAGATTGCATTATGTTTAAAGAAACAGTTTCTCGCCGTGAGTCAGATGAGGAGATCTGTACCATTTCAATGTCTGTACGGCACATATGTTTCTGTAGCCAGTTAGCTTAGCTTAGCACAAAGCCTGGAAGCAGAGGGAACCAGCTAGCCTGTCTACGATCTGAATCCACCTTTAATCAAAGGTGTTAATACAAACAGGGTGTAAATTAATGTCGAATGTGACGTCCACGAACTCGTCTGTTTGTCCTCCAGCGTTTGGACGAAGACGCCGATGAAGCTGAAGCTCGGCCGCTGGCTGAATCGTTGCTGTTGGCCATCGCCGACCTGCTCTTCTGTCCAGAGTTCACGGCTCAGAGCCACAAGAAGAGCCCGGTGAGTCCACCGCCCGGCTGCATCACACTGTGTGTGTGTGTGTGTGTGTGTGTGTGTGTGTGTGTGTGTGTGGACGTTCAGCTGAAACCTCGTTATCCCACAATGCAGCAGGAGCCAAACACCTGCAAATAGACAGCAAATACATAAATGATCCCGTTTCTTGAGACGTTGGTGTGAGTATTTAAAAATAAATTTGGATAGAGTTAGCAAGGCTAGCTGTTCCCACCTGCCTCCAGTCTTTATGCTAAGCTAGGCTAATCACAACCTGACTCCAGGTCCTCTGTATGTAACGCACGGGCACAAGTTTTGAGCTTTCTTCCACTCTGTGTTGACTTTAGTTTTAGCCTTTAAGCTAACAGAGTCAACAACATGAAGTCTGTTATTTACTCCCCGTGGCGTTCGGTGCCACTTGGCGCCGTTATCTCTTCACACAACCTTCTCAGGCAGCAGCAGCAGTTAATGAGTGACTCCACACGAGGGAGGAGTGGCTGTTTGTCAACTGGGCTGAGGAGAACACGGAGAACACGGAGAACAAACATCTGGTGCTGCAGAGCGAGGCGACAGAAATGTGGCTCTGCTTCAGGTCCTATAACTCCTCCGTGATCAGACCAGTCCTCAGTCCTCAGTCCTCGCTCCTCGCTCCTCGCTCCTCGCTCCTCAGTCCTCACTCCTCAGTCCTCGCTCCTCACTCCTCAGTCCTCACTCCTCACTCCTCAGTCCTCGCTCCTCACTCTTCAGTCCTCAGTCCTCAGTCCTCAGTCCTCACTCCTCACTCCTCACTCCTCAGTCCTCAGTCCTCAGTCCTCACGCCTCAGTCCTCACTCTTCACTCCTCACTCCTCACTCCGGAGGGAAGGCTTCCGTCTGTGCAGTCGGTGGTGACGGAGGTGGAAAATGACCGGCAGCCTGCGTGTACATGGAAACATGTGAGAGTTGAGCTTTCACTTCCCCGGGTCAGTAAAGGGTCAGGTCACACGGGTTAACAGAGAAAACGTCCCCTCAGCACGGACAGATTATAAGACAACAGGCCCCTGGACACCGACATGTAACGCCCCTCCCCCCCCTACAGAGCAACAGCAGCCGCAGTTTAAACAAGACGTCTGAGTGGCAGTTTTGTGTCTCATTGCTCGCTTTGGATCAATTTGTAGACATTTTGTCTCCCTTTCTGGACATTTTGACTGTCTTTCTTGACATTTTCTGTCTCTTTTAAGGTGTTTTGCATCGCTTTGTAGACGTTTTGGGTCTATGCGGTATATTTTCTTTTCTTTGTGAATGTTTTTCGTGTCTTTGTGGTCGTATTCTGTCTCTTTTTGGTAGCTTTGTGTCTCTTCGTTTCTGTTTGTGACTTCCCAGCAAGAAATGTTGATGAAGGGGTCGAGGGATGAAGGGATGTAAGGATGGGGGTCGAGGGATGAAGGGATGTAAGGATGGGGGTCGAGGGATGAAGGGTAAGGGATGAAAGGGTGCAGGGAAGAAGAAACGAGGAGGGTAGAGAGGGTCGTAGAAAGACGGTTGGGGGAGCGATGGGGGTCCGTTGAAGTCCGGCGGCTGGTGGGAACGGAGACTGTAGAGCGGGGGGGGGGGGCCGTCTCTTCGGAAGCTCTGGTGGTGCAGAGTCCCCCGATATTCCTGTAATCCTGCGAGATAGAGAGAAAGAAATAGACAGACAAAAACGGGGTGGGGGGGGGAACTGAGTCGAACTGGAAGTGAACAGATTCGTTTAAATATGCTTAAATACTTAAATGCTTAAATACTTTGTGCGGAGGAAACGATCCGTGTTCGGGGCGTGGTCCCTGTTCCTGAACTGAGTTTATAAAACTCAGTTCATGTAACGCTGACTTGGGTTCCAGCGTGTCCGGACCTCCGAACGAAGCCCAAGAGAAACCGAATGTACTGCAGACGTGTGACGGGAGCTGCAGCAGGAGTCGGCGAATGAATGCGTCCTGGCTTTGTGTGCTGGTGTGTGTGGCACGGTGCCCTTTGCTGTCAGTTGACTTATGGAGAACAATGGCAGCACCTCGTCAGGTCTATTCATGACGCTGTACTTATCGGTGCTGAGGTGTCACATGCAGATACTGTCAGCTTAGTCCACGCGTTGAATCACATGGTGGGAGGAGGCGTGAACACGTCTCCGTTAGACGCTCACCAGCAATGTAACTTCAGAATAAATCAATGTGTCTCCACCTGCTGAATAAGACGTCTGTGTGTTAAATATTACATTTCAATACTTTTGTTTGTTTTTGACCGATGAAATGCATCAGGTGCCTAAAGACAATTTCTTCACTATTTTTATATTATTATATATATATATATATGTATATATCAATATATATATATATTTATATTATAAGCTAATTACAGATTTTGTTAATTTTTATGACTGATTACATTTTCGTCATTGATTATTCTGTTATTATGTTTTTGATGAATCTATATAATGTCAGAAAATAGTCCAAAAATATACAATTGATAATTATAGAACATCGGACAGATTAAGGGTTCAGGGCTTTGATGACTTAATACGATGAATCAAGTATTGGTCCAAACACTGGACCACCGGCACCGCTCAGTCGTCCCCATGACCTCGTGTCTTTCTCGTCTGTCTGCTGCAGGACTCGCTGGAGGACATCCGGTCCATAGACAGCTGTGAGTACATCTGGGAGGCCGGGGTCGGCTTCGCTCATTCGCCTCCTCTCAACTACGTCCACGACCTCAACAGGTGAGACTTGAAGAACTGCGTTTACTGTTTGTGTCTCAGTTCGTCTTGTTAGTGGGACTTGTTTAATTTTATTTTGTAGATTGTAATTTGGTAGAAAGGTGGGCGATCACGGCAGAGCCGATGACCAGTTTGTCATCATGTAGCTGCTTTATCCTTAATTAATTATATATATATATATATATATATATATATATATATATATATATATATATATATATATATATATATATATATATATATATATATATATATATATATATATATATATATATATATATATATATATATATATATATATATATATAGATATATATATATATATATATAGATATATATGTACAATATATAAACTAGAGATTGAGACATAAACTCATGTTTACAATGTTTACTGAGGGAATAAATCAAGAGAGAAGTAGAGTCATTTTCTATAGACTTCTATACAACCAGAGGAGTCGCCCCCTGGTGGCCACTAGAGAGAATGCAGCTTTAGGACGTGAAGCTTTGACTTCACTCTTCAGAACTGGAGATTTTCCTGAGCTCCACTCACAAATGGACTGAGTGATACCAGCTTATTGCAGATATGTTGGCTGGCTACATGACAACAAATGCCAACGATGCGCTTTAAAAAGAAGCACCGGTGATGCAGTCTGTCCCCAGAGAGCTCTGACAAGTCGACTTCAGTATAAACTAACTGTGTGTGATGTGTAGTCGCGTCTCTCGTAACCTCGGTCCGTCCTGTGCTCCTGTTCGTTCAGGACGGAGCTGCTGAAGTTGCTGCTCACCTGCCTGTCCGAGGCCATGTACCTCCCTCCGTCCTCTGAGAAGAGGAACCTCAATCCCTGGGTGGCCTTCTTCTGCTCCTCAGAGAACAGGTCACACGAGCACGTGTCCCCAGAATCATCTTCACTGTGGCTTCCTTTAGAGATGCTTCCTGAAACATGACTTGTATTTGCATCTTTTACTACAGAGGTCTGTGTTTTATCACCACTGTTATGCCTCCATGCTGGCGACAGGTGTAGTTGTCCGTCCGTCCTCCATATCTCATCATCACCTGGAGGGAGTTTTCCCAAAGTTTGCATAAAAGAACTCGAGCGTGACATGATTCGATTTTGGTGGTCAAAGGTCACTGTGATCTCACAAACTAAATGATGAAGTGACGATATTTTGGACAGACATGGATGTAAACTGCAACTTGGCTGGTTGGCGGAGGCTTACGACCATGAGTCGGTCATCTCGTTTAGGAGAATATTAACTGTAAATATAAATATTAACCGCAGAATGAAGTCGACAGTCTTTGTGGGACTGTGGGGGCTGGACAGTGAGAGGACAATGTTGAAATAAAATAAAAAGAGGGCGTAAGAATAAGAATAAATAAGTCCCAGGTGGACAATTGGTCCCTCTGCTCTGCATTAGGCTACACTGTGAAGACCCCCTCCCCTCCGAACACAACTCAGATAACGTCCATGCGTGACCACTCCTGTCCTCGTCCTCCTGCCAGACACGCGCTGCCTCTGTTCACCTCCCTGCTCAACGTGGTGTGCGCCTACGACCCCGTCGGCTACGGCATCCCGTACAACCACCTGCTGTTCTCCGACCACCGGGAGCAGCTGGTGGAGCAGGCGGTCCAGATCCTCATCGTCGCCCTGGAGCACGAGGGCGGGTCGGCCGCCAGCGCCGCCCTGCAGGCCCTGGACTCCTCCGCCGTGGACGAGCAGGAGGTGAGAGGGAGTTCATTGTTATTATAATAATGAAATCACAGATGCTTATTCTGCATTTTAAAATCCTCTCTGTTGTCTGTTTTTCAGCCAGCTGGACCGAATAACCTCTTTGTGAATTATCTCTCCAGGATACACAGAGAAGAGGTGAAATAAAGCGAAACTGTTCAGCGTGGGATACAGCGTGATACTGTCGGACGTTAACGCGTGTGTTGTTTTGTTTGTCAGGACTTGAACTTCATCCTGAAAGGTCTGGTTCGGCTGATGAACAACCCTCTGGTCCAGACTTACCTGCCTCATTCCGCCAAGAAGATCCAGTTCCACCAGGAGCTGCTGATCCTCTTCTGGAAGTTCTGTGACTTCAACAAGGTGTCGAGCTCGGTTTATCGATGAAACCACGAAGCTGCAAGCAATAATACAGAAAAGTCATTGAGTGTGTGAGCAACATTCTGCTGTAGCTTAGCAGTGATGGTCGTGGAGGTTAGCAGAAGCTAAGCGTGCTAACATTTAGCATCACAAGCCGAGTGGATATCTCCAACTCTCAGCACATAGCACCAAACTATCTAGATTGATAAATAGCACGACAGGTCGGCGGACAATTTGTATTTTATTTAAAATTTTGGGCTGAACTGTCCGGTAAAACAAACCATGTTTAGAATCTAAAAACTCAAATAAATGCTGATTGAGTTTGTGTTTTTGTGTGTTTTCAGAAGTTCCTGTTCTTCGTGCTGAAGAGCAGCGACGTGTTGGACGTGCTGGTTCCCATCCTCTTCAGCCTGAACGATGCCCGAGCAGATCAGTGTGAGTCACGGCGGATTGATCGCAATGCTGTTTCGTGCACTGCACATTGAGACGTGAACGAACACAAAAGCATGCTTTTTGTCTGTGCGTCTGCAGCTCGTGTGGGCCTCATGCACATCGGCGTGTTCATCCTCCTGCTGCTGAGCGGAGAGAGAAACTTCGGCGTTCGTCTGAACAAACCGTACGCTCTCCGTGTCCCGATGGACGTCCCCGTCTTCACGGGAACCCACGCCGACCTGCTCGTTTTGGTGACGTGACATTTATATTTTAGATTCTTTCGTACAAACCCTGAAAGAATGAGACTTCTGATGTTGTTCTGATATCCCCCCCCTCTCTGTTGTGTTTTCTTATATTCTGTGAATGAATCCATAACTCTTAATATTACTTTTATGTTTAAGATCTTCCACAAGATCATCACCTGTGGAAACCAGCGGCTGCAGCCTCTGTTTGACTGCCTGCTCACGATAATAGTGAACAGTGAGTGTCAAAGATATTAATAATAATAACTTTATTTATGCAACACCTTGAAAAACAGTTTACCAAGTGCTTTGACAGACAAAGCAGCAAAAGCAAGGCGACGAAAACAATAACAGAAAGCTCAGCGAGACAGTCGATACATCAAGAAGAACTCAGAAATAAATTCATTTAAAAAAAAATACAAAATTTAGAAAAATAATTTAGTAAAATCAGCAAATAAAAATAAAACAGAAAAGCAAAGCCATCTCTAAAAATGTGTTTTGCTGATTACTGATTCAACGTCAGCTGCAAGATGCAACGTCGCCCTCTGGTGGTTAAATACAAGTGTTTTTAAAGCCTCCTGTCCTCCAACAGTCTCTCCTTATCTGAAGAGTCTGTCCATGCTGGCGGCCAACAAGCTGCTCCACCTGCTGGAGGCCTTCTCCACGCCCTGGTTCCTCTTCTCCTCCCCACAGAACCACCACCTGGTCTTCTTCCTGCTGGAGGTCTTCAACAACATCATCCAGTACCAGTTCGATGGTGAGAAACACGAGACGAGGTCAAGTCCAAATAAACACCCGCGACGGTGCCGGTCCAACTGACATGTCCCCTCACAGGGAACTGCAACCTGGTGTACGCCATCATCAGGAAGCGTAGCGTCTTCCACCAGCTGGCCAACCTGCCGTCCGACGCGCCGTCCGTCCAGAGTGCGCTGCAGAGGAAGAAGAAGTCCGGGATTTCTAGGAGCAACTCTACGGAGACGGAGTCCACGGACGGCTCCAGACCTGCAGGTCCCGCTGAGCCCGGAACACTTAAAGCCAGTTTAGAGGCCACGCCAGGTACCAGTCTGCAGACACTGAAGATCAGCTTCCACTGAGCGAGCGTGAACGGAGGCGTTTTGATGTTTTGTGTTCCTGCATACATTTATTAATATTGTTTTCACTTGAATTACTTTAATTAGAACAATGATTATAATTCATTATAAAAGATTATAATTTATTACAACTGTGAGAATTATGAGTCAGTGAGTGACCAGCAATGAAGTATTATGATGCTTACAAGTCATTATAAAATGCTTTATAATGTATTTGTATTCTTGTGAGAAAGCATTATAAGTATTTATGGATGGAGTGCTTATGATTATACAGAGCTATAGCAGATTATAATTATGTTTGGAATGTTTTTGAGACATCTGTTGCTACAACCTCATCAGAGCCACCTCTCAAGTCTGCGGTTGTCATGCCAACTTCTTCCCTGCAACAGAAAAAGAAGTCTTCTCTTGCGTTCCGTTAGGACTCGATAAGATAACGGAGAAGTCGCAGGTGAGCGTGGACGGCACCATGGTCACCGTGTCCCACCCTGACTCCCCACAGACGCCTGCCGGCAGCAGCGCTGAGGCTGCAGCCCGCGACACGGAGTCCAACTCGGAGAGAGGCCGCGAGGTAAGACGGCCCTCACGCCTGTCTCACTCTCTGCTTCTGTCTGCAGGTAAAGTGACTCCCACATGCTTTTATTTTGAAAGGTCGTCCACACAGCGTCAGAGGTGGCGAGGAGGCGGTTGTCGAGTGTGTCGTCATCGGCAGCCTGGAGCGCCAACACAGACTGGGTGAGTAGAAGTCTTTTATCCTCCCTTCTGTATTTACTCCTCATCTCTTGGTCGCTCCTCCATCGTGCTGCTCCTGTTCTCAGGTGTTGTCATGGAAAGCCAAACTCCCTCTACAGACCATCATGCGGCTGTTACAAGTGCTGGTCCCTCAGGTGGAGAAGATTTGCATCGACAAGTAAGACGTTATACATACAATATACAATTATACAATTATACATCATTTAATGAATCATAAACATTACACGATTTAACCACTAGAGGGCAGCAGTGTTACATCATTGAATGAATCATAAACATTACACGATTTAATTCTTCAAATGTGAGGCAGTTGTTCACTGATGGTGTAGTTACAGCCCTATACTTACCTGTACAGATACAGCCACAGGCAGTTATTTATACTGAAAGATACTTTTTTATTTTATGTGGGCAAAAATCTTAAATTTTGTCTCCAAAGGCCCACTGCTCTGTTCCTGTGTGACCTGCAGGTGTTCTGACACTTTTGATGCATATAGTCAGAGTGGTTCAGAAGCTACAGCCATTTTAATTTGGGTCTGTCATTTTAGGCGGTTCTGCTCCAAAATAGGGGTGGAGTTGAACAGGTAACAATATAGTTATTGAATACAAATCAAACCAAGAGTGAGATCAATTAGTTCAACTCATAGTGTTAATATTTGAATGGGCCCGGGACACTTTGGACTTGAAAAGTTGGGCCCCGAGGTCAAAAAGATTAAGAACCCCTGTGATGGAGGATCAGGACTACACTGAGACTGGTTCATATAGAGGATCAGGACTACACTGAGACTGGTTCATATAGAGGATCAGGACTACACTGAGACTGGTTCATATAGAGGATCAGGACTACACTGAGACTGGTTCAGGACCAGTCAGAAGTTCCTCACAGTAACCTTAAGGTAACATTGATTTGTGCAGCTGTATTCGTCCAGATGAACTGTTGCTGTTGCTGTCGTTGTCCTCAGGGGTTTGACAGACGAGTCAGAAATCCTGAAGTTCCTTCAGCACGGCACGCTCGTCGGCCTGCTGCCCGTCCCTCATCCCATCCTCATCAGGAAGTACCAGGCCAACGCCGGCACGGCCATGTGGTTCCGCACCTACATGTGGGGCGTCATCTACTTACGGTAAACACACCAGCAGCCGCTTCATTTTACGTGTTATTGTACGTAAACTAAAAGCAGTCTGATGGACGTGTTTTCAAACTGGTCCTCTCTTGCCGTAGCAACGTGGATCCTCCAATCTGGTACGACACGGACATCCGGCTCTTTGAGATCCAGAGGATTTAGAGCGGCTGTTGAAGGTGTCCTGTTCACTTTGTTCTCTTCACAAACTCAACAACAACAACAACAACAACATCTGCTGGTTTTTCTTCTTCTTCACGCCTGAACTGTGACCGGAGGAACATTTCACCGTGTTCTGGTGTTTATTTAAAGAAAACAAGCAGCGAAGATCTTGTACTTGATCCGTCCTGACAACTGTCGGGTTCAGACAAAAACAAATATCTACATGTGTCAAAGCATCACATACAGCCTGTATGATGAGCAATGCCAAATGGTCATTAAATTTGACATAATCATGAAATGAAGTGATGTTTATTGAACATTAATTTATTCACCAAACCGTGAGAAACATTTCTCTATTGCTTTGTGCACAGAAGCAACAGGAAACAGACAAACTGCATTTCACAAATATTATTGCATGCTGTGCCACTAACATATACAAGTGGACGTGGTCGCCGTGACTTCACCCGTTGGTTTGTGGACCACAGTTTTGAAGCCTCGAGATTGGCATCATGGCCGTGGCCATCTTGGTTTTTGGACCAGAAGTGACACGAGAAGGAATACATATTTGAATAAAACATTTTTAGGTTACCAAAATGTCACAATTAACTTTCATGAAGTAAAAACAAACTGAAAGGGTTAAAGTTGTAAAACAAAAACATGGACAACTCTCAACGCCCTAAAGCATCCCCTGCTTTATGGTCTATTAGAGACCTGTCAATCACAGTAGCCCCGCCCTAAAGCATCCCCTGCTTTATGGTCTATTAGAGACCTGTCAATCACAGTAGCCCCGCCCTAAAGCATCCCCTGCTTTATGGTCTATTAGAGACCTGTCAATCACGTGTAGCCCCGCCCTAAAGCATCCCCTGCTTTATGGTCTATTAGAGACCTGTCAATCACGTGTAGCCCCGCCCTAAAGCATCCCCTGCTTTATGGTCTGTGTGACTCTAAATGGACCATCATGTACTAAATGAACATCATGCTGTATTGAAGAAGACTTGAAACTAGAGATTGAGACATAAACTCATGTTTACAATGTTTACTGAGGGAATAAATCAAGAGAGAAGTAGAGTCATGTTCTATAGACTTCTATACAACCAGAGGAGTCGCCCCCTGGTGGACACTAGAGAGAATGCAGCTTTAACACATGGAGCTTTGACTTTTAGAACCAGACGTTGACGCCTCATTGTAACAAACAGCCTCAGAGGAATCTCCTCACACTGTATCAACCAAATCATTTCTGTTTTTCCCCCCAAACATTTTTCACATCGTCTACTTTAACCGTCACGTAGTCGGGCCTCCGCTGGTGTCACGCAGCGATGAGCAGCTCCATTAAAGCTCCCACTGAGTGCATCCTGTAGAAGACGCTGAGCGGCTGACCCAAGTTCACCAGAACAAACCAAGCCGAGAAGCCGAAGAACTGTTTCCCGAGTCCGTTCTCAAACTGGGGATGGACTCCGAACGCAGGGATGACCCACAGCTGCAGTGAGAGGGAGGACGGGCGGATTACGAGCAGGAAGAAGCTTTATTGCTGCATGAATCGCGTAATAAACACAGGCTGTTACCATGACGTTAGACAGGATGAGGAAAGCACAGATTTCTTGTATCGCTCTTTTGGTCCAGGGTTTTTTCCCATCATGCTCTATGGCAGCAGCTGGCGCGTTCCCATCCAGCAGTGAAGTATTCGTCTTCCTCTCTTCTTGTACTGGCACTGCAACCTTTTTCTTCAGCTGTGGGGCAGTTTATCATTCACACACATCAAAACCTTTTTAATGACCGACGTCTTGCTCCAGTTTATGAAACCTGCCGGTACCTTGAATATGCTGCTCCGCTGCCTCTCTTTCTTCTTGGCGAGCAGGCTCGGGTGCCTGTGGAGGCCCTCGATGATGAAGATGTTCTGGAGGATGAGCTCCAGGAGGCTGAGGAGGGAGTAGGACAGGTCCAGGTCCCCCAGGGGCCCGCCGGGCCCCACCGCCAGGGCCGCCACCAGGGAGAAGTAGGACAGGGCGAGCTGGCCCAGAGCCGCCGCCACCAGGAGCGCCACGTCCAGGCTACGGGTCGGGTTGTGTCCCGCCTCGCTCGCCCTCCTCTCCAGCCTGTGGACCAGCATCCCCAGCAGGCAGCACAGGGACATGACGGGCATGACGGCCAAATGGTAGCCGTAGAAGATGAGGAAGGCGGCGGCGCGAAGCCGCTGCCGGCTCACCCAGACCTGGTAGAGGATGAAGACGGCCACTCCCGCCACCAGCGCCAGGGCGCCGAACACGAGGCCGAACACGACGCCGCCTTGGTACACGACGCGGAGGGTCAGCTTCTGGGTGGCGTGGTGGCCGTGACCCGGACTCATCCCGCGGCCCACGTTCTTCCACATCACGTAGACCATGCAGCCGGCCATCAGGTTGAACTCCATGTTGAAGGGGTAAAGGAGCTCGAAGCCTTTCCTGAAGGTGAGGCAGGCTGCACTCACAGCGCACTGACAGAAGGTCGAGTTCATGATTCCTGGAGGCGGGAAACAAAATGACGAGTAGATATCACCGTGAAACTTCAGCACTTCATTGCTCACATTAAGACCGTTATTTATTGTATTACAAGTTTTCTGAAATGCTATGTTTGAATATGCAAATGAGGCGTTATCTAATGGTAACTTTTGGTGAATTGATTACCTGCTACATCAGAGTTTTGTGCTTCAGAGGAGTTTGTGTTGCTGAACTCGAGCCCGTCTTCTTTTTCCATCTCGATCTCCTGGTGGATCGAGTCCTCGGTCACCGCGTTCAGCCACAGCAGCAGGTCAGCTGCCAGGATCAGCATCAACCCGGACCTGCAGCCCAAACACACACATGAGACACAACAAGTGAATAAATGACAATCTGCTCATATGTGGAACGTTTCTTAAAGATGTGTAAGATGCACCTGGTGAGCATCGTGTGTCTGTGGATGCAGTCTTTGGAGTGAGCCCACAGTAAATACGACTGCAGGAGAAAGGTAAACAGTTATTCAATAAGAGCATTTCTTTTACAATGCAATGTCAAAATGTTGCAGAAAAAAGGTCGAAATTAGTGCAACAGGACAAACGATGAGCCTCAACGTGTTGCAGTCAAAGCTCTTTTAATTAGTTTGGTTATGAACAGAAGTGCTGATTTTACATCCAATAAAGTTTAAATAGAACTCGTCTGCCAGCTCCCACGTTATTAACTGATATAGTTTTAGTTAATGAAGGTTTATTGAAGCCATCTTTCCCTCAATTTTGCAAATTATTAATGAAATGTTAAGCATTAAATTCAACAATTTGTGAACATGACGACACCTGAGCCAACTCCACTCACCGATGAAGACCATGAGATGCAGTTGAGAGCTCTGGTGAGTGTAATGCTGTTGCACAGATCTTTAGTTTAGTTGGAGAAGTGATTGTAGAGATTATGGGCTTATTGAGGCATTTAAAAGGTTATTTTAAGGGACGTTTGTTTGCTTGATTCTGCTTTAGAAGCTCTTATTCTTAATCTAGACAATAACATCTGCTGAATATATTCAAATGCTGCATTTGCACTTTTTGTCTTTGTATTTTTGTTAATCAAAGTAGATCTAAAATGATAAATGTCACATTCCTCCTTATTCCTACATGTTGAGACCGACCAGTTTAATAAAAGCTCCACAAGGTTCCAAGTATCATCACATGTTGCTCAGCGTCTTCCTTCTGTTTTCTTGCTCTTCTTCCATAAAGTAAAGAACGTGAATCTCGTTACCTGCAGCGCGAGAAAAGGCGCCTCGATGAACGGAGCGAGCAGCGTAGCAGCAGGTTTGCACTCCCTCGTGCTGAGCAGATACCCGACCCTGAAGACGCACAGCAGCAGGCTGAAGGCGGCGAACAGCAGGAGGACCACTGGACCAGAGGACAGGAAGCACATCAGGACACGGTCCAAACCTCTTTGTATCTAAGCCAGAACACACAGCAGCTCACCGGTGACGGCGAGGCCCCCGGCGTGGTGGTCTTTATATGGGCAGATGCCGGGCTGCTTCCTGGCCCACAGCAGGTACCACAGCATCCAGATCAAACTGGCCCCCATGAGCAGCAGCATGAACACCTGGGGCTCCTGGTGCTTCAGGCCCTCGGGGTTGAAGGCCTGGCCGGCCACCAGCGCCGCTCCCAGCAGCACCACGTTCAGACCCAGCAGACCGGAGATCAGACGCCTCCCGCTGGGGGCCCAAACCGACCCCGGATCCAGCTCCGGGTCCTG
Source organism: Lycodopsis pacificus (assembly GCA_028022725.1). Taxonomy (NCBI): domain Eukaryota; kingdom Metazoa; phylum Chordata; class Actinopteri; order Perciformes; family Zoarcidae; genus Lycodopsis; species Lycodopsis pacificus. The sequence continues at coordinate 19,264,592 of CM051708.1, forward strand.
GATCTGATGGTCTGAGCTGTGAACTGGTTCGACAGTTCCGGATGTCGGCGCCCGGGAGGAATCGGCCTCTGTGACTCCAGGATCTGGATTCATGTTTTTGGTTTCTTGTAAAACTCTTTAAATCCTCCTTCGTCTCGTTTCCATGCGGTCTTCGGGGTTTTCTCTCACTACTCTACGCGGAACCCTGCAGCTCAACATGTGGAGGCTTGTGTCATAAAGGTGCAAGTTCTCATGCTGATCCGCCTCCAAACACCTGCAGGTGTGGCCACGATCCAGCGCATGAATATACCGACACACCTTCCTCACCTTCCTCAGGGAAACCAACAGGATCATGTTCTTACGTTGACCTTTGTTTCACCTGCTCCGCCACGGCAACAAGGTTTCCTTCATGGACCCAGAAGACCTCAGCAGGATCTCCTTTAATCCATACATATAGATTTAGATATGGATATGTATCTGTCAGTGAGACGACAGAGGGAAGTCCAGCAGGGACAGATTGAGGACATTAAGGTGCCGTTATGTTCTGACAGCTGGTCCTAATGAACCGTTTCTTTCAATGAGCTTTAAACGTATTTGTCCAGTTCAATAGTCGACATTCTACTTTAGCTTCCACAGAACATTCAGACTGACTGAACGCACTTTTCCTGAGTGGGATAGTAAAGTCCACTCTCGCTGCAGCTTTTACTTTGAAAGGGTTTATCAGCTGGGCTCTGGTCCAGGTCTTGTCCCTGTTTGCTTCAAATCTGCTCCAGGAAGTGACTTCTAATGTACGTCCCTCTTATCAGTGGTTCAAGTAGCTGCTAATAGTTCAGCTGATAAGCGGCTTCAACTCAGTTTCGGTCTCACATTTAAAGGATCATTCAGGTTTTGGACGTTTCAGCCCATTTAAAACAAATTGAGTGTATTTTATGTTGCTTTGATTTTTGACTTTTAATGTTCTGTTTCAGGTCGGAGCTGGTTTCTATTCTGTCGACTCATAAAACATGCTCGAGTATTAAAATCCATCAAGTCTGCGTTATTGTTGGTGAACGTTGAAGTGCAGACGTTTCATTTCAATCTGCACATGAACTGCACTAATAATTATCAATAAACAAATCATTTATATTCATTTTACAAACACACAGAAATGAATGGAAATCAGTGGAACGGTGGGGAAAAGTGTGCATAAAAATACACAAATAAATAAATAAAATAGCATAAGTTATGTAATAACATCAATAATAATGTACAATTATACTAATATTAATCCGACCTTTGCACCACCAAATCTACGAGTAATAACACTCAACTATCACAATAACAACATGAATAATGAAGAGCTGAAACTGTGTACAGAAGTTGCATGTTTGAGTGTATTTACTGAGAATGACCATGCTGCTGTGTTTTACATGTTGAATGTTTGTCTCGGGCGTCCGTTGACTTCCACTCATTTGCATGTGTTGTTTGAAAATGTATTAGCAGCGAACATTTAGAATGTTTGACTAGTTCCTTTATAATCCTCGAGTTCTGAGGATTATTTGAGGATCCTTGCGGACGATCTTTCTGAAAACACATATTGATATTTGTTTTGTTTAAATGTACCTTTTCAGATAAAATGTATTTCTTTATTTTTGGTAATTTGAGAGAAGTGACCCTTTAAATGTTGCTTTGGGCAAAGTTGCAGCCCACCGAGCACCACGATGTGAATCACTTCATTTCTTTAGTTTTTAATGAGTGTAGCTGACGGGACGTCTGCCTGCATCAGACATGACTGTATCTCATCAGACGGATCTGAGTCATAAACATATCAATCAGTGACGCTCGATGATGTCAGAGTCACTTGTTAGACTTTAATACTTGTTATTGTTTCACATGTTTACCTTTACTGTTGTGAAAAACTACTTCAATGTGATTGAAGTTTACAGTATAATACTTTACAGAATGATTGACTTTGAAGCTTTCGGATGTTTTGTATTAAATATTAAGATAACTTGTGTTGTGACACGTATCAAACCTCACTCTGCTGACTGGACTACGTTGTATTCAAAGATGCGTCTGACGCTTCGTTTGTTGGTGGACAAAGCTGGAGTTTTACTTCACAGGTATGCCGAACAAACAGGTGAGTACACAAATACACAACTTGAACTACACACGTTTGTATCGCTGTGATTCATAATGAGGCGGTCGACCCCGGTTTCAAACACTACCCTCTGCTCTGCTCACTTCTATTCAATTGTCATCTATTCTGTTTTATCCTATTCTTATCAATATTAGTCTATTAAGTTTGTACTATATGTGCATATATCTTCTGTTCTCGTCTATTCTGTTGTTCGTCACTCTATTCTATTCTGCAGTCAGTTGTCCTTTAGGATAACACTTTATTCTATTACACTTTGTTTTATTCTATTTGTTGTCTCGAAGGAAAACACACTCCTATTCCCTTCTATTCTATTGTATTTTGTATTTTATATTTTATATTTTATATTTTATATTTTACATTTTACATTTTACATTTTATATTTTATATTTTATATTTTTAGTTTTAATTTTTAATTTTCAATATATATATGTTAATCTTATTTTATTTTCAAGTTTTTAAAAATTGTTTTATTTATTTATATACTTTTTAAATTTAACTTAATATTATTTTTCTATTGGCCTACACTGTAAAAGGGGGCGGGTCTCATCGTCATAGCCCCGCCCCTACCTGACAACCAGCACGCCGCGCGTTCGTCTCCACTCTAGCAGCCCGGCCGGTCCGTCCGTCCGTCCGGACACCCTCCACACAACCTCCATGGAACCGAACCGAGAGTGAGTGAGCCGGGGCTTACAGCCATGGACGACCGGTACCACCGGGCGGCCCGGGACGGGTACCTGGACGCGCTGAAGGAGGCCACGCGGAAGGAGCTGAACGCACCGGACGAGGACGGGATGACACCGACTCTGTGGGCCTCGTACCACGGGAACCTCGAGACACTGCGGCTCATCGTGGGGAGAGGGTGAGTCACTCCATCCGGTAACACCGCGTCCGGTGAGGGGGAAGTAACCGCTCCTCTGTTTTACAATTATATGATAGAGCCGTATTTATTGTTTTGATAATTATGTCAATATCTGTAAGTTAAAGTTCACTGTAAATAAACAGTGTTAATCATAATAATAACAATAATAATAGAAGAGACCTGTGTCCCCACTTTGCTCTTTATTAATATTACTACACTATTAAACTCTAGATTCCTCCAGCTTCACAAAATAAATATATAATAGAGCCTGATATTTTATTATATTTTATTTTTATTGTATTATTTTGATAATTAAGTTAAAGTTCAATGTAAACAAGTGGATTTTTCTTATTTCAACCAAAAACCTAAATAAACGTTAAACAAACGATATATTTCTGTTAACAGAGAGTGTTATGATAATAATAATATTAATAATAGAAGACACCTGTGTTATTAATATACAATTATACTATTTAAACTCTCTAGAATCCTCCAGCTTCACAACATAAATATATAATGTTGTATATTATACCTCAGTGATCTGCTAATATTCACATGAATGATAAAACGCAAACATTGTGCCACATGTGTTGCTGCTCCTTCTCTATAATGTCACCGGAGCTGCTGCAGATTAAATGCTTCCCATTTGAACAGCCTGATGACAGAGAAAGGTCAGCGTTGATGCAGCTCTGGAGTGATGCATCTGAAGCATGATAACTTTGTGTTTTAATGTCACAGATGTGGACCAGAGCCGGTGCAGGTATGATGAGATGAGTTCATAGAAGCTATTGCACGATGTGATCTGTGCTCTGAAAGCGTATTTGCAAGAGAAAACCGAGATGATGATGAAAGTGATTATGAGACGTCTCTGTGTGGTGAGATGAGTCATGTCAGAGACGTGTCTTGTTGAAGGTTCAGGAGACGGAGCAGCAGCGTGGAGGACGGTGTGTCATGGTGCTGGTGCTGCTGACGGGTTTATCGGCAGCAGTAAAGTGGAGGCTATTGGGTTTGATGCTGCAGAAACAGGAGAAAGGTCACCGGGATGGATGTTGATGCTTCTTCCTCCTACAGCGGATATAATGGAGGACGCAGTGCAGAGAGGATGTGAAGCGATAAAGCTCACAGCAAAAAGTTAATGAGAACAAGAAGAGGAGCAGGACATAACTCACTTCAGAGGCTGCTTTCTGTGCTGCAAATATACGATATTAAACAAAAACCTTTTAAGACCAACTTGCCATGTTGCTAAATGATTTAAACGACTAAATATCTGCTTAAGAACAGGATTATTTGATTTGCACCACGAAAGCACAAAATCAACTAAAATGTGTCCTTTACTACCTCATTAATTAAAGATGAATTAATGACTTGTCTTGTAGAGCTGCGTTTGAAAAATCTAGTATTAAAGACCCTGAGAAGTAGAAATATTTCTGTGTAACATTCAATGTTTATGAGTAAATAAGCAACAATCAAAGTTAAATAAATAAACATCCCCAAAAAGAGGATGTGGAAGTCAAAGCTCCATGTGTTAAAGCCGCATTCTCTCTAGTGGCCACCAGGGGGCGACTCCTCTGGTTGTATAGAAGTCTATAGAAAATGACTCTACTTCTCTCTTGATTTATTCCCTCAGTAAACATTGTAAACATGAGTTTATGTCTCAATCTCTAGTTTCAAGTCTTCTTCAAGACAGCATGATGTTCATTTAGTACATGATGGTCCATTTAGAGTCACACAGACCATAAAGCAGGGGATGCTTTAGGGCGGGGCTACTGTAAGATAAAATAAGATAAGATAAGATAAGATAATCCTTTATTAGTCCCTCAGTGGGGAAATTACAGGATTACAGCAGCATCGCTCACAAGTAATAAATGAAGATAAAAAATCAAGTAGTATAAATAGACTAAACAGTAGTAAAAATGACAGTAAAGAAGAATACAAAATATACCAGTATGTACAGACGGAGTAAAAATGTGAAATGTAAGAGACAGGTCGACACCAGAGACGTATACGGCGTCTCTACGTCACTCCTCAGTCCAGATATGGTGAAAATATTCCAGTCAGGATCAAACAACAGGTATTATTCCTTCAGTAGTTTTGGTTTCTGGGTTTTTAAATGACTCGTGTGTGAGCGCCAGTCCAACGCAGATGTGCTTCAGCTCTTAAACGTTGTTTGTGGAGCAGGAAGTCTGGCCTGAACTGAACTAAACATAACGCTGTACCAAAGAACGTGTCGAGGTTTGCTACCGAGTCGTACGTGTTGCTTGTAAACAAGTGTTTGTGTTTCATCTGAGTCAGAGTCAGAGTCGTGTTACTGTGTGATTCCTCCTTCTTGCATTTCTTTCCTTTGAAATATTATCTGCTTAATTACTCTTTCAGCTGACAGGGTACAGAAGTATATGCTGCTCTGAGCATTAAAATAAGCCGCGTACTTTCTTTGCTCTCATGTCAGAGGAGACGTTTGTCTGCAGACAGGAAATCAGGGTTGTTGCTGATAAAGGCTCGGTGGCCGTGAGGCGTGTGGTAACACTGTCTCTGGGTGTCTGCAGAAAAAAGGCTCTTGGTGTGCGGGATAAATAATGCAGAGTCACCTCTGTCATGTTTAACCTGCAGCGCTTCAATTATTGATCAGCGCCCCGGGGCCATGTGGGCGGAGACTAAACAGGAAGAGGAGGGACAACACAGTTCATCATAGTATTCAGACTGTGGTGCATTGTGGGTAGTGCTTTTTTGATATCATGTTAATATTCCAAAGATATTATTTCAGTCATTTTAATGACTTACCGGTGCTGTCTCATTTCCAGGCTGTGAATGAGGATTTCATCTCATATCATGATCATACGTTTTGACTTTAAAAGGTCAAATACAATTTTCTAAATATCCAAAGAGTCGTCTTCAAATTGCTTGTTTTGTCCGACCAACAAGTGAAAAGACATTAAGTTAATAGTGAAATAAAACAGAGATCATTGAAGAAGAAATTAGGTGTCGGTATGGGAAATTTCTGCATTACTACTTTGAAGTGTTGAGTTTATTCTCATGTACATTTTACTCACAACCCCAGAGCATGAAGTGAAAGCACTCTGTGTGAGACATGGATCAAAATAACCTGATGTTACATTTCCTCACTCAAGTAATGACAAAGACAAACACGGGAGATTGACTGACACAGCTGCAGGTCGTGTGAGTCATCTTACTTCCTGAGTTCAGTCGGTAGTGTAAGAGGATCAGCAAAGTGAGGTTGAGTTTCTCAGTGAACCTGGTTTAAGTGTGCAGCGTGAGAGATCTCTGCAGGAAAACATCTGTTTGGTGCAGAAGTTCAAATTAGAAAAAGGGCCATAAATTGAGAGAGCAAGACGTGAAAATAATACCACACCAAATGTACACGTGTGGATAGATGTGTGGACCAGACGGCAACCACCTCAGGGTCTAAAAAAGTGAAGTCAAAGCGTCATGTGTTAAAGCTGCATTCTCTCTAGTGTCCACCAGGGGGCGACTCCTCTGGTTGTATAGAAGTCTATAGAAAATGACTCTACTTCTCTCTTGATTTATTCCCTCAGTAAACATTGTAAACATGAGTTTATGTCTCAATCTCCAGTTTCAAGTCTTCTTCAACACAGCATGATGTTCATTTAGTACATGATGGTCCATTTAGAGTCACACAGACCATAAAGCAGGGGATGCTTTAGGGCGGGCTACACGGTGATTGACAGGTCTCTACCACGACATTGTCATTGTTTTTGTTTTCCACCTTTAATCCTTTCACAATGTGTTTTCACTTCATGAAAGTTAATTGTAACATTTTGGTCGCCTAAAAAAATCATAAAGTCTGCATGAAATGAATTGGTTAAAACCTGCAGAACGCTGGTTTGGTCCTCACAGATTAGTAACAGAAATCATAATGTATGTGTGAATCCAGTCCTGTAAGATGCAACATGGCGTCTTGTCTTCCAGAGGCGACCCGGACAGGTGTGACATCTGGGGCAACACGCCGCTTCACCTGGCAGCTGCCAACGGCCACCACAACTGCTTGTCCTTCCTGGTGGCCTTCGGTGCCAACGTGTGGTGTCTGGACAACGACTACCACACGCCGCTGGACATGGCCGCCACCAAGGGACACATGGACTGCGTTCGCTACCTGGACTCCATCGCTGCCAAGCAGGTCACCCTCAACCCGAAGCTGATCGGCAAACTCAAGGACCGGGCGTTCCGCGCCGCGGAGCGCCGGATCAAGGACTGCGCCAAGCTCCAGCGGAAGCACCGCGAACACATGGAGAGGAAGTTCATGAAGGAGTCGGCGGCTTTAGACAACTTGGATGCTATCAGCTTTTCTAGCTACACCAGCGGCAGCACACTGAGCCGCAAGTTCAACACCGTCACCTCCAACATGCCATACTCGCAGGTGGTTGTTCTTTGACTTTGTGTTGAAGTACAATGTGTCTCGTCACACTTCAGTGTGTGTGAGACACTTTGGCAAACCTCAACGTAGCTGTAGCCGTTGATTGCTAATAAGATAATAGCTTTGTTTGAATAACGAGATGGACACATTTCACTGTCTGATCCAGTAGTAGATACTATTCACCTGAGTCCAGGATCATATTTCACTTCTTTAGAAAGACAAAGAAACCTCATTTGCCCGGTGAAGTCAAGTTTTGTTTTGGTCGCAGCAACAGTGATGGTTTAAGTTCATGTGGGTCTACCCATTCATGATCTACATAACCTTTTATTGATTCTTAATGTCTTGATATTCCCCTCAGGCCACCCTGCACTCCACAGCCAAGGGCAAGGCCAAGATACAGAAGAAGCTGGAGAAGAAGAAGCAGGTCGATGGAACGTTCAAGATCTACGAGGACGGGAGGAAAAGCGTGCGCTCGCTGTCCGGCCTGCAGCTCGGCAACGACGTCATGTTCCTCAAACAGGGCACGTACGCCAACGCCAAGGAGCGCTCGCGCCTCAACATCCGGGACATGTTCCCCCGCGACCACGACGACGGCGACGACACCGTCTCCCGTGCCATGAGCGAGCCGGGCCTCCACGAGGCCGCGTATTCGGAGATCAGCGCCGACTCCGGACGCGATTCCCTGTTCACCAGACCCGGGCTCGGCACCATGGTGTTCAGGAGGACCTATTTGAGTGGAGGCGTGTTTGGTATCGGGACACGGGATGACGAGAGCGTAGTGGGGAGTGAACCGGTGGGCCGGGCACCGAATGTTCGTCTACGAGGACATCTGGCCCGGCGCTCGCCCAGCTTCGATGAGGACAGCATCGGCAGCGCCTTGAGCCTGCAGGAAAGAAACCTTCAGGAGTTGCCCTGGGAGGACACGGATGTCGGGTTGGACGAGGACTTTGAGCCAGAGAACAGTCCTCTGGAGACCTTCCTGGCCTCTCAAAGCCTCAGCGAGGTCATGCCCATCTTCAGGAGGGAGAAGATCGACCTGGAGGCTCTGCTGCTTTGTTCGGATCAGGACCTCGCCAGCATTCACATCCCTTTGGGCCCCAGGAAGAAACTTCTGGATGCCCGCAAGAGACGTCTGGACACCATAGACGAACCAGAGGCCATTGAAGACACTGAGCTCTGAAGGTCAGTGTGGAGTAATACACGTTTTGTTTTAAATGGGAGGCGCCACGCGCTGCTCTCAGACAAACCTTTGTTGTCTCTCATAAGCTGCTGCTTGGCATTTGCATGTTGTATCGATGATAAAGATGGGTGTCGTTGAAGACATTACAATGCCAGTACCCTTAAAATGATCCTGATACCAACTGAGTACTTCATACGGTACCAACGCGGTTCCACCCAACTCCAACCAGAGCACACGTGGACCTGTGTGACCCTTTTTACCGGCTAAATGGCTCCATCTAGTGGCGACCTGTGATATAGCAGGAGGTCTGAAAGTCATTTTAGTGTCATTACACATTATTGATCAGAATACAGTCATACATGACGTTGTTTTTTCCCCATTTATTTACAGGATAACATGACACCATGTACTGTTATTACCCTGCAGTGGAGGAAACATGGAGGCACGGCATCTGACCGGAACTTGGAAAAGACGTAATGAACATTTCATGGGAAGGTTTTGCCACATGTAAAAACACAGCAACACTGTCCAATGCATCTCAGCCTGACTTGTTATTGTTGCATACTGTATTGATTCATGTTTTATCAATGAATGATTGTACTTAACCCTTTGAACATACTGTTTGTTATGTCTTCATTGTACAGCTGTCTCACTGTAAACATGTTATTTTACTCCACGGCACATACACCATGGTGACTCTTTAAGATTGGGAATCGCTGACGGACGGACTGCTCTGCAAACACTGATGCGATAGTGAAACACACGATGTGGTGGTGCTGTGAGCGCATGTCAGCGTGCGCTAGAGAACGCTGTCATATCTCACGTTGTTGCGGCGTTTGTGGTTTCACTGAAGGTGAACACTTGAGAGTATGACATGCATGAATGCTATTTTATTTTAAACTGTTTTTGTATTTGAAGATGTACCCACAACAATAAGTATCTTTTCTTACAATAAAGTGAAAATATTATTGTTTTGCGTGTGAATATATGTTGATAGAACCAGCCAGTGTGTCTTTCTCTGGCGAATTAGGTGACACTGACCGCCGATTAAGTGCTTGAATGAATAAATAAAAAAAGAGCAGCTCAAGGCTGTGGAGGGACGTGAGGGACAACTCTGCAGTACATCTGCTGTCCTTTAGAGTGAAAACACACTCACACACTCACACACTCACACACACACACACTCACACACTCACTGGTTCAGCATGGTGACAAGCTGACTCCAGATATATACATATATATATATATATATACATATATATATGTATATATATATATATATATTAGGGGTGTAACGATACACGTATTCGTATTGAACCGTTCGGTACGAGGCTCACGGTTCGGTACGGATGACGAACCGAATACGTTTGAATAAAAAAATAATAATAATAATTTAAAAACCTTTATTTAACCAGGTAGTCCCATTGAGATTAAAAATCTCTTTTGCAAGATGTACGTAACAATACTACATAACATGAAGGAGCAGTTTTTGTTTTTTATGCTGATGTGTTGCTAAGAAGACTCCCCAGAAGATGGTCACTCAGGTATAGTTCCATCATTGTTCAAAGTTATGTTAAAGTATGTTAGTTGTAATGAATAAATATATTTTAAAATCAAGTACATTTCTCTGGCATTGATAGTTTTCTACTGAACCGAAACGTACCGAACCGTGGCTCCACTGCATCGAACCCAACCGTGAGTTTTGTGAACCGTTACACCCCTAATATATATATATACATACATACATACATATATATATATATATATATATGTATGTATATATATATATATATATATATATACATACATATATATATATATATATATGTATATATATATATATATATATATATATATATATATACATATACTGTGTATATATATGCATGAGTATGCATATGATGTGCAGAGTCTGCATGCATATACAGTATATATATATATATATACACACAGGCTCTCACCTGGGCCAACTCATAAACACACCCCAGCTATGAGGGCACATTCTTGCTCACCAGCATCTCCCCCCCCCCCCCCCCCCCCCACCTCCTCTCTCCCTCTCCTTTCCCAGGACATTTGCCAAGGTCACAGAGATGGGGAGGGGGGAGGAGGGAGGAGGGGAAGCTGTCACAAAGAAACACTGGCGGGTGAGCAACATGCAGAATGAGACGCCAGAGAGGAAGGAGAGAGAGAGAGAGAGAGAGAGAGAGAGAGAGAGAGAGAGAGAGAGAGACAGAGAGAGAGAGAGAGAGAGACAGAGAGAGAGAGAGAGAGAGAGAGAGAGAGAGAGACAGAGAGAGAGACAGAGAGAGAGAGAGAGAGAGAGAGAGAGAGCGAGAGAGAGAGACACAGAGAGAGAGAGAGAGAGAGACAGAGAGGGAGAGAGAGAGAGACAGAGAGAGAGAGAGAGAGAGAGAGAGAGGAGAACTCTTGAGCAGCTGCAGTTTTGTGAGGCTGTTCTAAAAAACAATATTGAGGATTTCCATCCCGTCACAGGGCAAAGCGTCTACGTCTGTGGGTCGTGGGACAGTAAATCTCACGGCTGCTGGGTTGCAGCGGGAGTCAGCTGACAGAGGAAACAAGAGGAGGAGGGAGGAGGAGGAGGAGGAGGAGGAGGAGGTGCACGCGGCCTCTTGAAGCAGCAGGATATAGGGGGCTGGCCCTGTCTGACGATGCTTTCTCTTTTTCTTTTTTTTGCTCAGAAGAGCTTTCGCAATGCTGACTTTGACCCGTGGACTCGGTGCTTAGGGGGCAGCCGTGTGCTGCAGGCAGCATTGAGCACCGACTTCCTCGCAGGAGGACGCAGAACCACCGCGTGCTGCTTCTTGGTTCCCTCAGCATGCAGAACGTACCGGAGGAGTGGAGGGAAGGACGGGACGAGAGGACGGGGGAGGCGGCGTCGGCCCGGGGCAAAGCGGAACCGGAGGTGATGAAGAAGAAGAAGAAGAATAACGGTGAAGAGTCTCTGATGATGGAGCTGACCAGGCTGGTGCAGGAGACGGTGAGGCGGAGCAGCTGGTGGGAGAGGAGGGGGATCGATTGCAGCATCCTGGCAGCAGCGTTCCTCTGTCTGCCTCCTGGTAAGACTCCCTGAACTTCACGCAGCTTCTTTCTGTTTTTTTAATGCTTAAAAAAGACCGAACTAGAACCAGAAGGTGTTGTACCTTTAACGTTATGTTTGTGTGAGTTATCTCATGGACTGTGCCCGAGACAGGAACATCCTCCGGCCCAAGGACGACAGATACAAATACACCAACACATCCATATCGTGTTCAAGTTCATTGTTCCGTTCTGGCCCTGAATGACAAAGACACGCTGAACGTTCTCCAGTGGTGAAACATCTTGGATTCAGGAATATGTGCAAAACATTAAAGATTTAATAAGCATATTATATTTAAATTTTCATCAATTTCAATATATAAAATCTTCTACAATGCAGAAGTCATAGTGCATTCAAATGTACAATCACAAGATAATGTGTGTTTTTAAATTCAATGAATAGATTATTAAGATTCTAAACTGGCAGATAGAGAATAACAATCTCCACAAGCCCAAAGTAACAGTTTATTAATATTATATACATTATTCATAGATTATGACATTTCTGGCAATTTGTAATATTATACATGGCCCCCTTACAAATACAATAAAATGTATAAATTAACTCATCATTTCAGCTCTATAATTGCCTCATTAATTCATGCATGTCATCTGAAACGTAATGAAAACACATTCCTCTACTTAAACTACAAACGGCTCTTCCTCCAACACCGTTGTCATGATTGGTTTACACATCCTCTATCTGGGTCACTGGTGCTGCTGACCTGAATTAGGACCGGTGCCTATTGTGACTCATGTCACTGGATCAGTCAGTGGATCGAGACGTGACTGCAGTGAACGTGCAGATTCCCACAGCAGTGCGTTTTCCTCACACGACTCCCCGCAGTGTGTGTCCCCGACTGCGAGTATGAGGCTGAGTTTAGTCCGTGCAGCCTGAGGAGGCATCTGCCATCGTGTATCACAGAGCTTGTGACTTATCACCTCAAAATAGTCTTCTTTGAAATAGGAGGTGCAGTATAGTTGCACATGTTTTATTGAGTTAGGAAAGAGTAAGTCACTGAAACCTGTTAGGAGCCGGTCGGAGGAGCCTCACTGGCTGCTTGTGTTGCAGGTTTATTGTAGTAAAAAAGTCCAATTCACTCTGCATTTCATTCATTTATTTATTTATTCATATGGGACAGTGCACATTAATCAACATTTCAGTTTCCACCTCAATGAAAATGTGCCAGAATAGTCTTTATTCCCCGGGCAGGTTATTACAATATAGTGGCCTAAAATCAGACACATAGTGCAAGACTCTACAGCACAATACAATAGAATACAATAGAATACATAAATATATTACAAAAGTAGAAGATTTGTAAGAGTAACTAAACCCCCAAACCCCTTTGTTCAGCTGAAAACCAATGTATGTTGGTAGTTCGTAGTGTTATTGATGAGTTATGTTTATCATCAAACTGAATTTGCTGACAGGAGGTTTAGCTGTTAGTATAAATATTTCATCATTTGTGAATATTAGATTGAATGATCGGAGGCAGAGTTGAATTCGGGACAAAGTAATCGTAAGAAATGAACTGCAGAAGATGCCGATATCTGCAAACCGATAGATGTAAAGACACTTTGACCCAGAGGCGAATGTATAAATCGCTTCACTAATTGATTTAAATTGAGATTCCTGTGCTCCGTCCTGCAGCCTTCCTGCTGCTGGGCTCCTCTCAGGTCCTGTGGTTTTCGGCAGGCATGCTGCTGATGGGCGTGGCCCACGCTGTCATCACCTTCAAGGGGGCACACCTGGCCAGCCACGGGGCGCTGAGCGAGTCGCAGGCCTGGGAGAACTTCTGGGCCGTCTTCTTCATCGAGGTGAGATGGTTAAAGAAATAAACGGAAGGCCGTCATTGAACACCTGAGGCAAAGCTTCAGGGATTCATGGATCACTTATTGTCATTATGCAACACAGAGATGCACAGCAAAATTCAGCTGTAGTCCGTCTGTAGCACAAAGACAGTCGGACATTCCTGTAGAGCTTTTGGGGGATTTGCATCATAAGGAATGTAAACGGCAACAAAAACAATTCTCTGGTCAGATAATATGGGCGGCATCTTCACATTAATAATTCAACGTGAGGAAAAACATTGGCCATTAACTCTGACTGTGTTTGAGCATCCTGATGTAAACAGAGTCCAGCTCTGCAGCAGCGTGCGAAGTACTAGTGCTGAAGTGCCCTTCAGCAAAGCGTTTCAAGCGTAACTGCACACGTAAACATGTTTCTTTAAGCTATTAACTAAATAACTGTACTGTGATGAAACTCATCAATGCTGGCTTTAATATTTACTTTTGTTTTTTCAAAATGTATAAAAATCAACATTTCATGACGAAAACGTTTTTCATGAAAACAACTTAAAACTGTTTTAATTAGTTCGTAATCAAAGAATATTAACGCCGTCTAATCAGATCCTCCTTTCTCCACATCGTCTGTCGTTTTTACGTTCTCACTAACGACTGTGTAGCATTGCGATCACAGCGCAGCTCATTTAGTGGCTGGCTAGTTAGCTCGCTGGCGTTAGCGTGCTAATCCCGCCATGTTTGCATGCTAACGTTATACTGGTTACAGTATAGTGAAGTGGAGGGACTGCAGGGTGTAGTTCTCGTCTCATATGTGATATCTGATGAACAGTAAATTCATAAAATTCAGTGCCCCATAACATATCGATATTTTTTTCCACGCTAGCTGTCATATTTGTCGTCGTTGTGTCGAGGCCTTTGTCATACGGAAGTAGGCATTTTTTTTAAACTATGCAGTGGGTGGAATAGTTTGACATTTGGGGTAAAAAAATGTTTATTTGTATTCTTGCTGAGAGTTAGATGTGATGATTGTTACCACTCTCACGTCTGTGAGCTGAGGCAGGCAGCCAATTAGCTTAGCTTAGCATAAAGACTGGAAACAGAGGGAAACAGCTAGCCTGACTCAATAAGGTAACAAAATACTTCTACCAACACCTTTAAAGGTCAATGAGTAACGTGTTATGTCTCCTGTTGTTGAATCCGTACAAACACAAAAAGACACGGTGTTATTGGGGGGGGGGGGGGTCATGTGCCGGACTATTTCTTGGCAACCACACAGTGACAACAAGACTCCAGGAAGTCGTTGCCCAGTACAAGAAATATGACCCCTTGAGACAGCACAACTTGTCTTTTCTTCACTTTGTTTGTTGTACAAATGAAACAAACGAGATGTAAAGTATTTAATAGTGAGCTCTAGAGCTGCTGGTAGGAAGGGCTTTTGTTTTGTAGGCCAGTTTCCAGTCTTCATGCTAAGCTAAGCTAACTGTCTGTAGCTTCAAATTCAGCGTACAGAGAGGAGAGTGGTATCAATCTTCTTGGCAAGAAATATATCAAATGTAACTTTCCATAATGTAAGACGAACTCCCTTTAACTCCCAGCTGCTCAGAGACCAGTTGTGTATTTGTATATATGTATTTATGTCTGTGGGGCAGCTGTGAATGTGAAGCAGTCTGAGGCCTCGTGCTCAGAAAACCTTGCATTTAAATAAAGGTGCAAACAAGATACGGTGACATAACCATTTACTGCCAGCCCGTATAGAAACAGTGATGATTTAACAGCGTGAATGACGTGTTGAACGCTGTGAATCAGGTTGTTGAAGCAGCGTGTAGTGACATTTAATAACCTCACGGCTAAAATAACCAAGTCAGTGAACTGTTGAACCTGTGACTTCGGATGTTTACTCGGCGTTCTATTAGTGGCTGCTTATCGAAGCAAGCAGAATAAAAACGTACAATAAATCGAAGAAGTCTGTCGATATGATTGTTTTCTGTGCTTCATCAGTGTGTTTTGTTGTTTGCATGTTTCATAAAACATACCCATCTGTGCCTGTGTTCGTCCACTCAGATCTGTGGCTCATTCTCAGCGCGGGCCGGCATTCAAGGCCACATTAAGATGCACCACGCTCACACCAACGTCATTGGACTGGGTGACTCCAGCATATGGAAGGTCCCCTGCCTGCCTCGCTGCGTCTACCTGTTCATAGCTCCCCTGGCCGTGCCCATCATCACCCCACTTGTTGCTCTCGGTAAGAGGCGCCAAAAGGTCCAGAGGACGACGGACAGGTTTATGAGTTTGCTCGCATACTTCAACGTTAAACGTGATTATCAGCGTAAAGCTGAGATTTCTCACCCTCTGATCCTGTTCAAGCTCCCCCGTTACCTCGACTCTCTCGCTTCGCTGCGAGTTTGTCCTCACACATGTGATTCTCTGTTTTTCGTTGCAGCTCATCTCAAAGGACACTCTCTGGCTCTCGTCGTTCGGACCGTCCTGATGGCGGCGCTGGGCCTGTATTCACAGTACTGGCTGCTGATCCACGTGTCCGGCTTCCTGTCGCCTCGCAGCGCTTTGCTCTGCATGCTCGCGTGCAGAGCGATGTTCTCCGTGCCGTACATCCACGTCAACATTTTCCAGGTGAGAAATACCTGCAGCAGGACAAGACGCCTGCAGCTCTGTGAGGCACAGGGGGCAGCGTTGAGCTAAATGCTAACATGCTAATGTTTAGCATTTAGCTAAAAGCCCAAAACGTCAACCTGCTGGTGGCGCTAGAAGAAAAGTCCCGATCATCAAAGTCAGTAGGGCTCATCCTCTGGGGATCATGAATGTCTGTCTGTACAATAAGGCATGGCAATCCATCCATGTTGAGATGTATATAAAGACCATGTGCTGTGACCAAAAGCTCCAGAAGAGCCGCTAAATGGTCGACTACTATGCTAAACACTAAATTCCCTCCAGATATAGCCAGGCCTGCGAGTCCAGCTCTCACAGATTAAGTGAAGACTGCTCTTGTGACACAAGCTCAATGCAGCATTGTGTTCTCAGAGATCAGACCAGTCAGTGAACTAAAGGGACATGAAAGGAACAATTCATGCATGATTGGTTCCCAGATGGAGTCCGAGTGCCGCAGGTCATTGTGCATTGTTCTGATCAAAGTGTGAGGAGGTGGATTGGAGAACGCAGGTTCTTGATGTGAAGTCAAGGGTCTAACAAGGGGAACAAATGTTTGCTCTCACTGGGGGGTCACAATGGAAACCTGTTCTCTCCTGGATCCTGGTGCTGTCATTGGCTTTTGTCCTGTCTTTCCCCCCTGAACTCTACGTCCCCGCTGTACTTCGATCAGATGATAACCTTGACTCTGGTGTCTCGTATGTAAACATTGTGTACTAAAAATCTTCCTTTATATAAGAAAACGCACTTCATTTTGTATTCATGTAAGGAGAGATGGTTTTGTTTTGGTCCACTGATGCCAAACAAATATTATATCCAGTTCAGGCGGCAACCTCCGGGTCTACAAAGTGAAGCTGATACTTCGTGTCTTAAAGCTGCATTCTCTCTAATGTCCACCAGGGGGCGACTCCTCTGGTCGTATAGAAGTCTATAGAAAATGACTCTACTTCTCTCTTGATTTATTCCCTCAGTAAACATTGTAAACATGAGTTTATGTCTCAATCTCTAGTTTCAAGTCTTCTTCAATACAGCATGATGTTCATTTAGTACATGATGGTCCATTTAGAGTCACACAGGATGCTTAAGTTTGTCCCACTTGTTTAATTGAATCACAAATAAACAATGAAGTTACTTTGGGGAAAATAAGTCAGTAGCCACTGGGCGTTCCTAGCTAGCTCTGATAAGCTAACAAGCTAGCTAGTGTTGTTGTCATCAAATTTATTCAAATGACCCATCTCAATGCAGCACTAAACAGTTGTTTAGCTTCGTGTGCCCCTCATGTGTCATTGAAGTCACAAATGAAGTGAGTTAGTTTGAACATGGCCACTGACTTGACTACAACGAACAGGACAACCAAGTCAACATGTGTTCCTGTTCTGAGAAACCCAACCACGTGTCTTCAGACTCTACAGAGGTGTTCAGTAACTTTGTTTGTGGATATTTAGATCGGGACAAATCTGCACAACAAACCCGCAGTTTTATCTCAAATATTAAGGGTCTTGAGACCTTGTCTTTTAGAGACGCCTTCTTTCAAAATACAGTTTAAGACCTTTGTCTTTTTAGCCAGATTTTTAGTACATATTCCTAATTAAATCTGTCTTTAATCAAAACACTAAGAAATTCATTTCACAAGCCGAACCTGAAACATAACACTACTGTATATACATTGTGTATTTCATTCTTTCCCATTAAATAATGAGTGAAGTATTTAAAACTGCTCTGTTTGTTGTTCATTAAATAACACCAGGAATGTAATTAACGTGTTTTCAGCAGTTTACATATGTATGTATATATATATATATATATATATATACTATGATTGGCCCATCGACATTTAACCAAACTGAAACTGTTATCGGCAGCACATCGGCCTCCAGATGTTCTCTCCCACCAACCGACCGAAGAGGATCTACCAGATGACCCACGGAGTGCTGAACCTGCCCCGGAACCCTCTGCTGGACTGCATGTTCGGACACTCGCTTATCAACTGCCACGTGGAGCACCATCTCTTCCCCTTCCTGTCTGATAACATGTGTCTAAAGGTACGTTTGAAAACCCACAAATCATTATTGTCAGCTTCTACTGGGTTGTTTTTGCAGCGCAGAGGGAGATTTATGATTTATGCCACAAAACGGGGAGAATTGTTGAGTTCAGGTTCAAGAGTTCAGTCGGGAACAAACAGGAAGCCATTTGTCGTCCACTACAATTGATGCTTTGAATTTAGGGGCAATATATCAATGTATTGGCATAAAATAATGTCGTAGATACAGTGATTACCTTGCAAGTTATGTCAGTAAAATGTATGAAATATAACTAAGGCTTGCCTTTCCTCGTAATATTAACAGTAATTACCACATTTTACTGGATAACTATGCAAAAACATTGGTGCAAAAAAGAGTTTGTACTAAATGTGGAACATCGATAGATAGAATAAAATAGATCTGAACATAAACATGACAAAACTAACTTAACTCAAAGTCCATTTAGTAGCTGCTCTGGAGCTTTTATCATTTTCTTTCTCAGCAGATAATTACAATAAAGTTATCAGTGAAGTTTTCCCAGCTGTACCTTCCATTTATTCTCAACAATTTAAAGGTGTAGTGTGTAGGATTTGGTGGCATCTTGTGGTGAGGTTTCAGATTTTAACTTGCTGAAACACGAAAGTCTCTCTAGAGCCGTTCGTCCGCTCTGGGCTACAGTAGAAACATGGCGGACTCCGCCATGACATAAACTAATTCTAATTCTAAGGTAACGAAAACAAAAAATGGCTGTAGGTGGAGGGCGATGCTAACTTCCTGTTGGACTACAAAAATATCCATTCAACCATTCAATGGTTTCCTAGCAATCACAGTTAAACATGAGTTTGTGTTGTATGTGTTTATTGTTTTGGTCTGTGGTCGCGTATGTACTTCATTTAATTTGTATCTTCCATGTCAACTTGGTATTGACATCTGTGATTGAAATATTTGTCTGAACAATATGCTATTAATCATAAACCATAGTCCACGCTTGTCAAACTGACCCTGAGTCGTGTCTTCCAGGTGAAGCCCGTTGTGTCCAAATATCTGACGGAGAAGCGGCTCCCGTACCAGGAGGACGGCTACGTCTCCCGCCTCACGTTGTTCTTCCACAGATACCAGGAGCTGATGGTGTTCGCTCCGCCCATCACAGAGATGGTGGGGGTGCAGTGATGAAGAGTGACGAAGAAGAACTGTTCATTCTGCTGCTGCTGCTCCAGAGGAGCAAACATCGAGTTTAATCAATAACACGTTCAAGGTTTACTTAATCTGATGTTAGGAGATGAATGAATTTATCTTTTTTTTAAATAATATGAACTGAATGAATGTGTTGCAGTTTGACAAATAGCACAAAGCTCAACCAAACGCTGACCTGTTGTGTTTGATGGGCGCTGCATTAAAAGGCACAGAGGGAGAAGAATCACTGATCTGGGGTCTGTCTCATGAGGATCCGTCTGCTGGTCCCAACTGGTTTCACCAACATGGTTCATGAGACACTCTTTCATTACAGCAGTGAAAATACTACTACACGAAGCACAGCAGCAGAATATAGTGTTAAACATCTGGCCCTGCTGCATGAGACAGGCCCCTGTTGTTGTTGTTGTTGTTGTTGTGTCCTCAGCTCAAAGGCTCGTTCTTGACTG
This sequence comes from Lycodopsis pacificus, assembly GCA_028022725.1. Taxonomy (NCBI): domain Eukaryota; kingdom Metazoa; phylum Chordata; class Actinopteri; order Perciformes; family Zoarcidae; genus Lycodopsis; species Lycodopsis pacificus. The sequence goes on from CM051708.1 coordinate 19,284,364, forward strand.
TAGTTACAGGATATAAACACAGAGGCGTCTGTGTTTTTGATCTCTGAGAATCATTTTTAACATGAATTAAACGTTGTTTTTATTTCCTCAATCGTCACATTGTCTGATATTCAAACGCCTGCGCTGCCAATATGACGTAGACGCAGATCGTAGAGGTCGATCGGACGAACGGCTGTTGAGAAATGCGAAGGACACACGGACAGACAGATTTATTGCTTCACAGTTAGACTTTTGAAATTGTGAAGCGGTGTTGATAAATATATACTGTACACACATTTGTGCCACTTGGGGGCCGCAGAACAAACTGAGCACAACACTCATTAAGTTAGAACATTAGCAAAGAGGTGCCTTTATGTTCAGCATTGATTCATTTTATACCATATAATTATCATATATTTATATATATATAATATATGAATATTCCTTTCACTTTCCACCTCGTGATTTGATCCATTGTTGGTATAAAAGTATTGATCAGTGCAGCTTTAATGTCAGAGCTCATCTGTCATTGATAAACAACATGTTTGATCCAGAATAAGGTCCTTTTGTTTTCTGCAGGACACACAGATGTTACATCACTTCCTGTTGTTCCTCAACGAGCAATCTCTGCACTTGTCACTACTTTTTTTAAATGTCTCTTCTTCCTGGTTATTAATTTGCTTTGCTGTATTTCCTCGACCAGAAGCAGACTTTCCTTTCTGCTCCAGTTACTTTGATTGTTTTTATGTGAGAATTGCTTTTATTAAATATTTCACACAAATATGAAAAACCTAAAAAGATTAAATCGAATGACACAAATAAAAAAAATATAAATTCAAATATTTTCTTCTACAAAAGGAGGAAGGAGCCTCGTCTCTGATTGGCTGAACACACATGTGATTAATCACATGACCACATGACGAAGGTCGCTCTGTGAGTAGTTCATGTGTCTGTGTTCTATCTTGATGATTCACTCTATTTGCATTGTCACTGGATTTCCCTCTTGAACTTCGGAGCAGCAGCAGAGAGGAAGCAGAGAGGGGGGGGGGGGGGGCTCACACTGCTGTCTCATAACAACAGAGTCCGTCAGTGGGGGGGGAATTAAATCTACAAACAATTAAAAGTAACAGCTCATGTTTAAACACAATGCATGATGGGGGAATGCAACTCTACACCTCTGCTGCTCGTTGGGGCTCCACCCTGTGGCTTCTTTCTTTCTCCTCCAGGGAAAGGGGAGGGCAGTGATCGAGTGTGTGTGTGTGTGTGTGTGTGTGTGTGTGTGTGTGTGCTGAAGTGGGCGGAGAGCTTTTTTTCTCTGTCTGTAACTATATGGGCCTCCTTCACATCCTCTAGGTGTGGCTGTCCAGCCTCTTCAGTGGGATCCAGGAACTACCGGCTGACAAAAGTGGCTGAGCCAGTTGTGTTTTTCAGAGAGAGAGAGAGAGAGAGAGAGAGGGGAAGTGGAAGTGACAGACACACTGAAGACATGGCAGATCCAGCAGCTGAAGAAGCAGCTCCCGTCTCCAAACAGCCGAAGCTGTGCTCAGGTGTGCTGAGCATGGACAACTCTGACAAAAGCCAGGGATGCCCCGCTGAGTGTCTGCAGAGCCCCGACAAGCCTGAACCAGCCGACGGCCCCAAACAGAACGGCACAGCGGCTGTGATCGGGAGCAAAGAGGAGCAGGACCCTAAGGGGGCGGAGGAGACCAAGATCCAGGAAGACCTGAAGGAGTCAGAAGACCCCAAGAAGCCCGAGGAGGAGCCGCAGACAGATGTGGAGGTGGAGAAGGTAGCAGAAGAGGAGGCCAAGGAGGAACCTCTGGGCCCCGACGACGTGGTGTGCGACTCGTGCATCGAGAGCCCCTGCAGGGCCCTCAAGTCCTGCCTCACCTGCCTAGTGTCCTACTGCGAGGCCCACCTCCGGCCTCACCTGGAGAACCCGAAGTTCCACAACCACCGGCTGGTGGAGCCGCTAAGGGACATCGAGAGAAGGACCTGCGAGAGCCACAAGTGGCCCCTGGAGCTCTTCTGCTGCGCCGACGAGTGCTGCGTCTGTCAGGACTGTGTGACGGAGGAGCACAAGGGCCACAACACGGTGCCCGTGGTGGAGGCTCGCAGTCGGATAGAGGCGAGTGTCTTTCCTCATGTTCTGTATTATTACTTCCATCAGAACTCCTCAAAACTGCATCTTCATACGTATATTAAGTTTACATTTAATCTTCTCGTCGGTGTATTAATAACAAGATGGAGCTTTCAGCTGCGTGCTCTTTGAGTGATATTTAGTTGAGGTGTCCAGTATTTCAACAAAGCAGTCAGAAAAACAGAAACCTTTGATAAACTGGGTTTCTATTGAACTCCATTTCCATACCGTATAATGATAATTACAGTCATCAGTCGCAGCAGTACATTCTCAGATTACACCAAGTCTCCAGCGTGGTGTTATCTGATTGCTTTCATGCGTTATTGATTGTTGTCATGTGTGGTAAAGGTAGAGGCCATGAGAGTTTCAGCAGACACATCAGAGCGAAAATGATTCTCGTTGAAGAATAAATAAAGTTTTTCAACATCGAAAGGACAAAATATAACAGCACTGGTGCCATTAGTTTGCCGTAATCCTTAAATCTCACCCACAATGTTGCTGTCACATATTGAGGGGAGATGAATGGAGTGATGTCTGGTTTCTGTCTGGCTGTGACAGATGTAACCTTCAGCTCCAGAGGAAAGGAGATGAACTCTGTGTTCAGAATGAATCGCAGTTGTTCTCACTTGTCCTATGATGCCGCTTTGATCTCTTAAAACCCAATCAGGACAGTAACTCTGCCTTAACATCCGCTGTAAAGCTGGTGATTAACAAGATATTTTGGCTTTCCAGCAGTCTGGAAACTCGATACTGAACTTTGTTCGTCCCCGCTGACGCAGACAGAAGCTCCAGCTTCAGCTAAAGTCTCATTTGCCTCCGTTTGACGTTCAGGACCCTCCGGTTCAACCGCTCGGGTCCAGATTCCTGCAGAGATCCGTAGCGTTTAGCTTACCCCTGTTGTTTGCACAGTGTGTTGTTTGCAAAAACCTCAAAGTGCTTCATCGGAGCGTAAAGCAAACAGTGTTGGGAGGCCGATTCAGACGGTAAGTGGAAATACCACAAAGTCTACTGGCACCGCTGCATTCACTGCATAAAAGAGGTTCCAGCTGTGTGCGAACAGAAAACAAGAAGAGGAACACTGTCACTTACAATGTGAATCGATTCCATTGAAGTGGAAATGAACTTGCAGTTTTCAGATCTCAATCGCTTCCCTTTTCAAGAGAACAGACATGAAAACACGAAGACAATGGAGTGAAATCACTTCCTGTTCAGAGCTGATGTTCCACAACTTCACGCTCCTCCTTTTATAGAACTCATGATACAACTCACACCTCTGTTTCTACTCATTAACACGCATACGATTTATTTTGGACAGATCTGTTAAACTTCTCCTCAAAGAATCACACAAAAGCCCCACTTCAGACCTCGTGTTCACCAGAGATGTGCTCATAGGTTTCCTGGAAACAGTTTTACTTTCCGCTGCACATAAAAACATTACGTTTCTCAAGCTGCAACCAGAAAATGATGTCTTATTATTATTATTATTATTATTATTATTATTATTATGGACACATGTAGGTAGTAATACAGTTTTTATTCGACCCCTCGCTTTAACAGTGTTAACAGTGTTGTTCCTTAATGTCATTATCTTCTGTCTGCTTCCTGTTTTTCCAAAGATTACATGACATTTCTCTTTAGTGCAGTTAGTGACAGTGTGTGCTCCGTGGTAACGAGGGCGGGGCTTAGCGAGGGGTCATTTGAGTCAAAACCTGAGAAACTGGTTAAAAATGTGTTTTTTTGCGGTGGATAGAATATTCGTTTCATCGAGATGGTTCGAAGAGTTCCCGAAGATTCAGACTTTCTGAGTTTTCTTTTCAAACTGTGACAAAAACATAATGCTAATACACAAAATAACATAAACCATAGCTACTTTACTGCCACAATCAAATTCCCTCAGGACACAAAAGATGAGCAACTGTTTTAACCTACAATTAAATAAACATAACTGTCTCAGTGCCAATCAATGCTTTGCCTGTTTACAAGCGACGGCGGCTTCACCGAGCTTCTGCTTCGGCCTCGTGTGAAACTGAAAATCACCCGAGCTTGAACTGATGGATGAGAACTCGTCAAAGCCAAGTTTGTGACCTGTTGAGGCAGATACAGGTCTGATTATGTAGATATCATTCCAACCAAATACCAACCTGGCTCTGCCAGAATGTTTTCTATTACACATTTTACATTTTACTTTGAAAATATAAAGATATGAATCCACTGAGTGCAGATATGGGCACAAAAGCTCACGAATGTTAAGTTGTCTAAACTTAGAAAATTTAATATTTGGAGAAAATGTTGTTGTATACATCAAAAGATCATCTGCTAAAATTAATATTGCTTCTTAACTGTATTCATTATTATTAATAACATATCTATCATAAGTAAAACGTCTTCTTCTTCTTCTGCATGTTCTATCGTCGTTACAAAGAGGAGAGGAAAGCTGTCTTGTCCCTCTCTCAAAATGACATTCGTCAAATAATAGGCTGAAGGGTATTTATAAATAAAATGCTTTTATGAATGTCACAGAATTCTCCCTCAGGGTCTAAAACGCACTGGGAAAGAATTCTCTTTGAGTACAGGGAGCCGTCTGAACCTGCCCGAGGAATTCAGACTTGACTCTGAAAACAAGTCCACGCTTTGAAAAGTACAAATGTAAAGAGAGTGTAGGATAGGATGTGTGAGCATCATGCACAGAGAGGAGAGGAAACCAGGAAACAAGCAGCGCTTTCCTGAAGAAACAGCCCAAATGTTTACATCTGCCAAATACTTTACATCTGTTGGGATCGGGCATATTTTCGGCACGGCTGCGTGGTGGTGGTTTCTGTGAGGACTCGTGCTGAATTGTGTTCTCTCCTCGTGTCCACAGAAGGAACTGAGGGAGAAGCAGAGCGAGATGGTGAAGACGGTGACGGCAGGAGAAAACGCCATCAACAAACTTCAACTCAACACGGTCTCTATCGAGGTAAACGCACCGGTGACTAATCTGGGTGTCACATCACTGTCACAGCACTTCATGAAAGGAGACATATGCTGGATGTCAGGTTCGTACCTGTGTTTCTGGTTTCTAGTACAACGCGTTTACACGCTTTAATGTTCCCAAAGACATTTTCTTTTTCTCACACGGTCCGTCTGAATATACCTGTATTCACCCTTTGTCTGAAACGCTCCGTTTTAGCGCCTGTCTCTTTAAGAATCCCTCCCAAAACAATGGATAAAGTTGAAGTGGAACAGACGCTGTCCACTCGCTAGCTCATTCCACCGTGCTTTACTGTTCCATGTAGAACTGTGCTCTCCTACGCTGAGTGTGTGGATGAAGCTCTCCACACTTCCTAACGTTACTACTCCACGCCTCGTTTCAGCAGTTTTACCAGATACCCAGCTGTATGTGCACAAGCAGTGAAAAGGGAGTTTTTCCACATGTCCTCATTAGTTAGATAACAGTTGGCAGCAGCTATTTCTGGCTTGAGAAGCCGCCAGCCTGTAGCCTGAGGTGTGGGATGGTTTCCCTGAGGTGTGGGATGGTTTTCATGTGGTGGTGAGGCATCAAAGCATTCCCTCTCTGAGCTTGTGGTTATGCAACATTACCACGGCCTCCCGATGAATTCCCCCAACCTGTGACCTGTCAGGAGCTTCAGATGTGCGTCGCTTCTTCTCCCAGAATGCAAGGAATGCTCAGTCCACTGATCTGAACTCTTCCACAGCATTCGGTGACGGAGGTACGGGCAGTGATCGAGAGCCAGTTCGAGGAGCTGCAGGTGGTGGTGGAGAGGGCGAAGCGGGAGGTGACGGAGATCCTGGAGGGGGAGGAGAAGCAGGCGCTGAGGCAGGCCGAGGGCATCCGGGTTCACCTGGAGCAGAGGTGCACGGAGCTGAAGAAGACTCAGGGGCAGATGGAGAAGCTCTCCAAGAACAAGAATGATGTGGATTTCTTACAGGTAACACCACCGGGGTCAAGTCACGCCTAAAGACTTCTGACATCCTGATGTCTCATCCCTCTTGTATTGTGTAGAACAATGAGAACAAAACAAGTGCAGATAATGAACACATCTACGACCCAAGAAATTGTACAATAAGACTGGGACAAAAGCAAACTGAGGAGAATAACATGAAGAGTGAAAGATCGTAAAAAAGAATAACAACAACAATGCAAGTAGAAGTAATTATAAATGAATAAATAGTTATTTAAATAGATTATTACTATGTATACGTGTGTGTCCTACAGGAGTATTCAGAGTGGAAGAAAGAGGCCACTGATATCTCTCTGCCCGGCGTCTACATCGGCCTGACGGACCGTCTGAACTCCTTCAGCCGAGTGATCGTCGGCTCCACGCAGGAGCTGTGTGCCATGCTGGTGTCTTCATACATAGAGAAGGTTAAAGAGACGTGCAAGAGTGGTGAGAAAAAAGAAGCGCAAATGAAGCACTGAATTACGGATGTGACAGTTGTTTTATTGAAGCTATTAAGTTGTTTGCAGCCGTGGGTGTTCCGGTAGAACGTGACAGGAACGCCCCCTGCTTTGATTGGCTCGTGGGTTAGAGCAACGCCCACTTTTTCTTCTTCTCTTCTTTCGCGATGAACAGCTGGGTCTGTTATTATCGTATGTACTTCAGCGTAAAGACACAAAAAATGACAGTAAACAAAGATGAGCTTTAATCGTTCATGCAAACATATTTGTACATTGTGAATCTCTGCATGGCCACCTCGCCAACGGCTGAAAGGCCAGCCGGACTCCTGCCTTTACAATCGTGCTATGTTGCTCAAAAAAACAAGAGAATAGATTTGACAAAGTTCAAAGCTCCACAAAAGGTTTCGCATCAATGGATGTTGAATTGTTTGCTCGGAGCTAACTAGCTTCGTTTAGCTATCTAGTGATTTAGTCACAAATGATGAAAGAATCTGACAAAAACTGAGTTAAATTGCACTTACAATAGAATGCATAGCTACTGATGTGGCTGACATGAACAGGACAATAAAGTTACAAAGTCGATAGCTGCTGGGCGTCCTCGGTGATCGTGGGCGTACCATCACGCGCCGCAGGAATCCCTCCTGGCTGCCTTCACACGGTCTGAACCTGAAAGTCCAGCCTGTGTGTCACAGCTTTGAGTGGTGTGCAAAGATGCAAATACTTCCAGTACAAACAGCTGTGTGCCTCATGACTCGCCTCCTTTGTGTGTCACCTACAGACACTGACAGACAGCACACACTGTGATGTCAAAATTACACACAAATGAATGTAAACTGTGACGTGTCATCAGGGACTGAAACTATATTTTCTTCTATTGCAGACAAAATGGGAATAAAGACGACCGTTCATGAAATCATTGCAGCAAAACACAACATGTCTTTACCAGACCCAGTGACACACGCAGACTTCCTCAAGTGTGAGTGCTCTTTTAATATTTTGGATATATATTTGCCACTGGGCAGATACATGGTCATGATTCTCTCTGCATGTATGTTTGTATGTGCACATGATATTTAGGTAGTACATGTGATTATGTGCATGTGAGTTCATGCATACAAATGTATACTCCCTTTTCTTAAATGTATTTAGTTTACAGTCTAAGTTTCGACAATGTGGAGGATTTGATCTCGTGGCCTCTGGTGTTTGCCCTCCTGACTGCAGTCATAACACTTACAACACAACTAAACAAACGTTTTGCACAATCCTCTCCCAGATGTCGCCCACGTGAGTTTCGACGCCGACACCGCTCACAAGTTCCTGAGGCTGACGGAGGAAAACAGGAAGGTGACTAACACCACGCCCTGGCAGCATCCTTATCCAGACGTACCTGAGAGGTTCGAGAACTGGCGCCAAGTCCTGGCGACGGAGAGCTTCTATCTGGGCCGTCACTACTTTGAGGCGGACATGAGCGGTGAGGGCGCGCACGTCGGCCTGACCTACAAGAGCATCGACCGCAAGGGCAGCGAGAGCAACAGCTGCATCACGGGGAACAACTTCTCCTGGTGCGTCCAGTGGAACGGACGCACCTTCTCGGCCTGGCACAGTGACGTGGAGACCCCTCTTACCGTGGAGAAGTTCACGCGTATCGGGGTTTACGTGGACTACAGCAGAGGCCTCCTGGCTTTCTACGGCGTGGACGACACCATGACGCTCATCCACGAGTACAAGGCGGAGTTCCTGGAGCCTATTTATCCGGCTTTCTGGTTGTCCAAGAAGGAGAACGTAGTCGCCTTGGTGGCACCAGGGGAGCCGCTGCGGCTCAAAAGCCCCTCTCCTCCCACCTCGCCTCCCATTGGAGCTGTTGTTTCAAAGATAGCAGCTTAGCAATGATTACAAGTTATCAGTTTTCCCGGCATCAATTCAACAATATGCGACTACTGTTGTTTAAAAAGTTTGTTTCCCAATGATATGGAACATATGGACTGTCTTCTCATATTAAACCTGTTTACATCATGTCTTTTTGTAGAACTAATGTGATAATTGTGAATGTTTATCTTGTGTATATTTGGGCTCAAGTCATATTTATACCCCTGTGTACCTTTGGGACTTCTGTTACTTTTCACCCCACTGTGAATTCAGAGGTGTTCTGTACTTTTCTGTTTGCAAATTAAAATTTGTATCTTCATTTGCAAAAAAGTGCGTCTGTTTTTGTTTTAGTTCAAGCTTCCCCACGGCATCAAATCAAGAGGCTCGGTTGAATAATTTGTGGGATCATTTGTGCTTCTGTTATTATGGATTTCTTTGGAAATTCATCTTATGGATGAACGATAAATCTGCCACGCAGACCACAGAAAAATGGACGGATAAGCTGGGAGGTCATTTTCTCTGTTGCTTGCATCAGAAAGTCGTAGAGTCATGGCTGAAATAATCAAATAAAGTTGACTTAAGAAAAGCCTAAATCTATGAGACGTTGTGGTCACATGTTACCATGGCCCTGAACATGTCAGAATCACATTATGTCGTTAATTTATAGGTTCAAGGTAGAATTCATTGCAATGGCCTGAAAGTAAGAAGCAAAAACAGGTACAACGATGTACAAAGACAGTAAAATACCTGAACATTTAATAGTGTAACGGAGCAAACTGACGGTAAGATTGTTGACTACTTATGTGCAATGTGATAGAAGACACATGAACAAATGAATGTGGAAACTTGGATTAATTCTTCATATTATGAAAAAACATTAAAACCAGATGTTTTCCCACTGTTTTATTTTGAATATTATAAATTATAATATATCGATGTGATACAAACATATAAACATATTAGTTCTGAGAGATAATATGCAATAAACATAAAATGTAAACACTCCAATCAAACTATGAACCTCTGCTGTGACGTAACAATACACGTGGCACGCTCTGGTCACATGACCACCGTGGACGGTGACGTATTTCGGCTGAGCATGTAAACGAAGAGAAGAAGAGCCAGCTCGAGTCTCAACATGCTAACGGAAGTAAGTGACACTTTTTTAAAGATTATCTTTTAACCATCAAATAACAATATGTCAAACTGACATCGTAACGTCCTCTAAAAAGGCTAAAGACAGTAAATGAGCTCGTGAACACGAAGTATTCCACAGCTGTCAGCATCTGTCGCGCTAACGTTGAGTTGTTAGCTAACGTTAGCACGCTAGCGTTAGAAAGTTAGCTATTTACGTTTCTACACAGCTAACGTTAGCTTAGCTTCACATTTACAGAAACCACACAGCAGTAAAGCTTTCTTATGATAAGCATATGTGACTGTGTTTATTTTCTGCTGTCATTCAAGCTGAGTCTCTAATTGTTGGTTAACGTTAGCAAATAGCTTTAACTAGTGTTTATGTGTCAGCTAATGCTAGTTAGCTAACGTTAGCTACATTGTAATATATATGATATATTATATATGTTATTTAATATATATTATGTTGTGTATATGTATTATATATAATATGTATATATTATAATATATATATATATATGAATATAAACTCGTACTTTGCATCTACGGCAACACTCTTGTTGAGGAACTTAAATGTACCGTTTTATATGTCACGTTAATGTTTAATAGTCATGTTTGTTTTAAGCAATCTAATGTTTCAAACTGGATTAAGCTAAACTTGCATTTAACATTTAGCAACCTGTGACCAAAGTTAGCAATAACATGACGCTTGTGAACTCATGAAATACTTTCATACACATTTTTATTCCACTGATAACAAACGGATAGAATACAAAGGGTATAATAGCGAAATATTGTAAGTAAAGGGATGCTGATTATGACCCGGATTCTTGATTTAAATATGCTGCTGTCATTCAAGCTAATGTGACCCATGACTAATGTGTATGTAAGTAAAGATGAAGCTTAATTTGGCTGGCTTTGTGTCGTGAGTCTCTGAAGGTTTCTCTGCTTCCTTATTGATCCCTCAGGATATCAACGATGAAGACGTGTCTCTGTTTGACGCGGAGGAGGACACAGGGAAGAAGTCAAAGAAGAAGAATATTAAGTGAGTTCACAGAGGACTGACCCTCTAAACGTCTCTCATTGCATTTCAACTTCAAACAATGTTTTCAGCTTCTCAAATGTGCTGATCTGCTTCTGTTCTCAGTCATATAATGTATCATTCAGAGTATTTACTCCAGTAAAATACTTACTGTGAAAAAACTATAAAAGTCCTGCATTTAAAACCTTACTCAAGTAAAAGTATTTTGCTTAAAGTATCAAAAGTAAAAGTACTCACTGTGCAGGAAAATGGTCTCTGTCAGTGTATTATGAATTAAGTTTTTAGATAAAAATTACTGGGGTATTAATATGTGTGTTTCATTTTACTGCTGTAGATGTTTATATGTACCTCTGAGATGTAGTCGAGTAAAAAGTACAAGATGTACCTCTGAGATGTAGTGGAGTAAAAAGTACAAGATGTACCTCTGAGATGTAGTACAGTAAAAAGTACATTATGTACCTCTGAGATGTAGTACAGTAAAAAGTACATTATGTACCTCTGAGATGTAGTACAGTAAAAAGTACATTATGTACCTCTGAGATGTAGTACAGTAAATGTTTTTTTGACATTTTTACACCAATATAATGAAGAAAATATTTTGTATATAATCAGATAATACTATGTAGTTGCAGCCCGCCAGCACAGTATTAGTTGTTCTATCGTGTACATTAAATCTGCTCAGCATTACATTAAACATATTGAACTCTGCTTCCAGACATCCACTGGCCTCCTTCTTCCACCTCTTCTTCAGAGTCAGTGCCGTCCTCGTGTATCTGCTCTGTGGGATCTTCAGCAGCAGTTTCATCGCCTGCATGGTCACAATAATCCTTCTGCTCTCGTGTGACTTCTGGACAGTAAAAGTGTGTCTTTTTGACTTCTTTCACAAGATGCATCTCTACAGTGCTGATGTGAAGCTGATGTAAAGAAACTGTGTGTTTACAGAACATCACTGGGAGGTTGATGGTTGGTCTGAGGTGGTGGAACCAGGTGGACGATGATGGACAAAGCCGCTGGGTGTTTGAGTCTAGGAAGGTAAAGATGATCCTCATCTTTGGGTCTTTTCTGGGTCTTTAACCTCTCACGAGTCTGACCTCTTGTACTGTATGGAGTATGATAAATGTACTTGTTTACTGTCAGCCGGCTTTATGGTGTTTGCAGATGTCCTAACTGGGAATATCCTGTTTTCTTCCTCAGGGCACTGGGAAGCAACAAGCGTCGGATTCTGAGTCCCGGATCTTCTGGATCGGACTGATCGTGTGTCCGGTCCTCTGGGTCGTCTTCACGTTCAGCACCCTCTTCTCCTTAAAGATCAAATGGGTGGTGAGTCCTCATCTTTAAGGGATTAAACGGGTGTTATTTTCATATTCTGTCATTGTCGACAAATCCCATAAAAAGACCAAAACCCTCGTTTAGTTTAGTCAGTTTCTCAAAACATTTGAACTTCCACATCTGTGGCCTTCGACATCAAACCCGTCAAATCCTCCTGAAGATGTAAAAAAGGTCATAAAAGTATCGGTTCATCTTTAAAAAGACTTTTCAGCGGTGGATGAATCCACATTTTGTGTTCTAGTGAGTGTTGGTACGTGAGATTGAGTCAGAATAAACTTGTGTGTTCATGGTGATGAGTGAAGCTCATGATTGAGTTTTTAATGGAGCTCAATGGCTCAGAGGAAGAAGAGACATCAGGCCGTCACACACACACACACACACACACACACACACACACACACACACACACACACACACACACACACACACACACACTTCCTACGCACTATGGACAGTCTGGATGGAAAGATGTTTCCAGATTATTTCCCTGGTTCTGTTTTCTAAAATGTAGATATTTACTTTGACAAAAGATGAATAACATTGGTAACAGTTAACATTGTTTTAGCATCGTAGCTTTAATAAATGCATCGAACTTGTTTGTATGAGATTCAGAACCTCGCTGCAATCTTCTGGGAAATATTTGGCAACATAAAAGCCGACAAGCAGAACAGAAAAATACACGTTAACAGTTTGATTTTAAAGCCATTTATTTACATAATAAACATATTTGTACTCAGATGTCGTACGGTTTAAATCATCTACAGAGAAATATAAATGTGGAGGAACCCTGTTTTCGTTCATTGCTGTTTTTTGGTCTTTTCATGAGATTTATTGATATTAATATAAATATTGGATGCTCCAGCGTTGGTATCCACTGACTGCCTTCTTCTGCTCAGCCGGTGGTGATCATGGGCGTGGTGCTGCAGGGGGCCAACCTCTACGGGTACGTGCGCTGTAAAGTGGGAGGCAAGACCAGCTTAAAGAACATGGCCACTAATTATTTTGGACGACAGTTCCTCAAACAGGTGACTCTTTTTATTTTGAGTGAAAACAAACTGAATATCACTTTATTTGTGGTTTCACTAAATCTTCACGTCATGTTTTTCATCCACAGGCGCTGTCTAAAGAAGAGGAATCGTAGAGCAACGCTGCGATTTTAACATGTTTGCATTATTCTTAATGCTATTATATAGATGATCTAGTTTGATGCGTCATGTAGCCTCACAGCTCCCTGAAGCATCTCATTTAGATTCTTTGCCTCTTTAACTTTAATCTTTATAAAAGTAGAAAATGGTGTTTGAGGTTTTGTACAAACATTTTTTGTTTGTATATGAAAGGTTGCAGTGGTGTAAAGTATTCCAGGAGCTTGTAAATATGTATGTAAAGAAACTATGTGGAACATCTTCTTTTGGTGCAAATACATTTGTAACATTTTTTCCGAACAGTGTGGTAGTTTTTATTTAGATGTCTGTTATTCGCTGTACGACTTGTGAGAGAAGTTTGAGCTAAAGCTGATTCGTTTTCTCCTTCATCTCAAATAAATAACATGTGAACACATATTTAATAATATTGGGCTGAGTTGAAACAGGTTATTGGATTATTTTAGAGTATATATTTCATCAGTATTTACTTAATACTTTTAATGTCTTAATACTCGCAACACTTTGAGTCCTTCAGTTGACTGCAGCGACCCCCAGCGGTTGGTTTAGGTCATTGCATGTAATGTGCTGTATGTTGTACTTGCTAACGGTTACAGTGTTTTACAGGTATTATGTAGTATTTTGAGTTATACATACATAATTTGGCTTTCAACGTCATTTTTTCTATTAGCCACAACAAACATGGCGTCAATTTAGTTCCAAACACTCCCGTGTGTCCCAATCCAGCTGCTTTTCCCTTTTAATTGTTTTAATTATTTAAATGAATTGTTCATAATTTAACGTAGAGGTTTGGACAAAACAAACATTGTGAAGGTGTCACTTTGGGCTCTGGGTGATTTTTAAAAGGCAGAAATCTCAGAGTTATGGTTGTTAAATTTGTCAGGCCTCCTCCTCCTGTATTTACATATATATATATATATATATATATATATATATATATATATATATATATATATATATATATATGTATATGTATATGTATATGTACAATAATATACATATATGTATATGTATATGTACAATAATATACATATATATATATATATATATATATATATGTGTATATGTACAATAATATACATTCATATATGCAATCACATATAATAATATATATATAAATATATATCAGTCTGGTGATCGGATCACCAGACGGACCCGGAAGAGAAGTTCACATACAGACCGGAACTCGGACGATTGTACTTTCAAAATAAAGCTGATTTCGCATACAGGAAAATTGACTTAAATTAAATTAGCGTAACCTACCAAAGCACAAATGACTTCTATCATAAATAGGCGTATAAATATTGACTCTGTCACGATCAGGTCCTTCAATAAAATGAGTTAATCAGTTGAAATGTACCGTTGAAGTATCACGTACGTAAGTACTTTGATCAGGAATGTTATTGGAGTAAGAAACCAATTCGTGGGTAATTAACTCCCGTTTTCCTGATGCCTTTTGAGTAATATTACGGCACACAATTCGTTTTACTTTGAAATCCTAACCGGAAACCAGTCTTGTAGCCATTAACCTGGCTAGCTTGATTTCGTTGCATTTAAGCTAGCTGTCCACAACAGCAGCTGTGGGTCGTCGTTGACATTTGAAAGCCCTAAACCGACCCGTTTGTCGGTCTTAATTCCCCGGTCGGCCGTCCGTCGATGGGAGTTACCTCCAGGATGATTCCTACCGAGGATGCGTCCTCAAGGAAGCGGGAGATAGAGGAGAAACTGAAGCAGGTCGGTCACGGCTGGAGAGGAAGGAAGCATCACAAACGAGCCTCCTGCTGCAATAATGATCACAACAGCCTTAACTTTGATGTTTAAACAGTTTTGTTTTGTGTTTTTGACACATTAAAATGTCACTTCCTACTGACAGCACGAGAGCAGTGAGTATTACTGTGATATTATATGCTATTATTATGTTACAGGAACAAGAGACGCTGTCATTCATCCGGGAAAACCTGGAGAAGAGTGATCAGCAGACCAAGGGAATGGTGAAGAGAGACACACACACACACACACACGCACACATATACACACACACAAATACACACATATAAAGGCAAAGTACATCTTTTTTCACCCCAAAGTATAAAACAAAACATGGATGAGATGTTCGTTTGTGTGTCTATTCTTTTTTCTTATTAAAAGCCGTCTCAGGCCAGTTATTAACTCTTATGTCCACTGTTTGACCTTTATTATGTCAAAGGTCTCCATCCTGTCGTCGTTCGAGAGCCGCCTGATGCAGCTGGAGAACTCCATCATCCCGGTCCACAAGCAGACGGAGAACCTGCAGCGTCTGCAGGAGAACGTGGACAAGACCCTGTCCTGCATGGACCACGTCATCAGCTACTACCACGTGGCCAAAGACACCGACAGGATCATCAGGGAGGGGTGAGACTCCGGTCGTTGGTGTCGGAGGGTCGACTACTACAATAGTGACCTCCGCTTTTAGGAAGAGTTGAAGGGTTTTCTAACACAGAGAAAACGTTCGACGCGTCATGTTTGATTTTTGTGTTTCAGGCCGACAGGCAGACTAGACGAGTACCTTGCTTGTATCGCAAAGATTCAGAAAGCTGTGGAGTACTTCCAAGATAACAACCCTGACAGCCCTGAACTCAACACAGTGGTACAGTATTAACCTGTCTCTATGTTTGTGTTCTCTCAGAGGAGCTCTCCATTCAAGGAAATGCTCTCACTCGTCTTATTAGATGTTAGATGATGGATGATACGCTTTTCTACGGATCAATGAGCTTTAGAGGAGCTGCTAGGTGTAGCTAGGCTAGCAGTTTCCCCCTGCTTCCAGTCTTTAAGCTAAGCTAACTAGCTGCTAGCTCCAGCTTCATATTCAACAGACAGACGTGAGCGTGGTATCAAGAACAGATGATAAGTATAATTTCTCCAAATGTCAAACTATACATGTATTAAGATTTGCTACAAAATGTTTTCTTTTCTTTTATTTTCACCCACAGTTACAGACTTTAATCTTACTAGAATGGTTTATGCATATTTTGTCTTGTAAATTCGTTATTAGAAGAATAAGAAAATATACATCACTGCTATACTTTCCTGAAATGCACCACTGTCGTTGCCTCTGTGCAGAAAGCGCGCTTTGAGAAGGGCAAAGAGCTGCTGGAGGCGGAGTTCCGCGGCCTCCTGACCCGCTACAGTAAACCCGTTCCCCCGATCCTCATCCTGGACGCCATCAGCGTGGACGAGGAGCTGGAGGTCCAGGAGGACGTGGTGCTGGAGCACCTGCCCGAAGCCGTGCTCCAGGACATCATCTGCATCGCCGGCTGGCTGGTGGAGTACGGACGCAACCAGGGTTCGTCTTTACGAGTGTCTTTACGGCTCCTCGTCTGCCTTTCATTGCTTTTCTCTCTTCCTCTTGTAGAAGGAGAGGATCCCTCCTCCGTCGCTCTCTCTGAGGTTCTTCCTTTTTTGGGGGGAGTTTCTCCTCCTCTGAACTTTTGTAACTTGGGTTCGAGGAACACGTGATCAGAGCTTTTCAAACATGACTCACAAAGAGTCCACTGATAGAAGCCCGATGGACATGTCTGAGGGTTTTAATAAGAAGGTCACTTTAGAAACAGGAAGTCTTAAAAATCTACATTTGAGTGAATATTTAGCAGGATATTCAACCTTTGTTTCTTCTTAATGCTTTTAATACTTGACTTCTTTACAGTTCTTGTATAAAGGTAATAAAGTAGTCTATTAATATGAGTTCACACTTAATTACAATCCCTCCTCAGCATTGTGGAGGCTGGTTTTGGGCTTTTTTCCGGCGACACCTACAGTTTATGTTCATACCTCTGGGTTACACTCGTTGTCTTCTTGATTCCTCACTTCATTTAGTTTGTCCGCCCTCTGGTGTTTGGGAGAATAACGCACAAACACAAACGCATACTCTCCTCTCCTCCTCCTGCAGATTTCATGAACGTCTACTTCCAGATCCGGTCCAACCAGCTGGACCGCTCCATCAAAGGCCTGAAGGATCACTTCCGCAAGAACAGCGCCTCCTCCGGGATCCTCTACTCGCCCGCCGTCCAGACCAAACGCAAGGACACGCCCACCAAGAAGGCTCCCAAGAGACCAGGTACGAAGCCGACAGACTCTCACTCCGATGCCCAAGCGTCTCTTTTCATAGCTCAGTCCAACACACAAGAATGATTCATTTCATTTCACTTCAGCGGCACATGCATCGTCACGATGTTCAGTTTGATTTGATCCGTCCAGCCACAGTATTCTGCGTCTTCACGTCTCTAATGGTCTCAGTCACCGGCCTGTAGTGTCTCCCTGTGATTCTACAGTCCGCTCCAACTAACCCTTCATCCTTTCCTCTTTCATAATCCCAATGTTGTGATGACAGTCTACATCCCAGGTAAACGGAGAGCTCTAGCGTGTGCCTCGTGCTTGCTTCTGTCCGTCGGTTTTGCCACATTTCACGGCAGGTAGTTTGTTTAGCGTTGAGAAGCCGGACGGCAGAAGTGTGTTCGTTTTGTAAGGAGAGATCTCGTTTCCACCTCAAAGATGGTAAAGACGCCATTACAACTTAAAGCAGAAGGACGGTGGAGTTAGTGAGTTAGCCGGCTAGCTCTTAAATGAGCAGCAATTTAACAACTAGTCCGACTCATTTTCTGTAACCAGTGCAGCATTAAAGCATCGTGGAATCAGCTAGCCAGGTAGCTAACTAGCCAGTCGCAGCTGCAAGAACAGACAGCGCCGTGTTTGTAAATGTTGTATTTATACGTTGTTTTCGCCTCAAGCCAACATGTTGTCGTTCCGTGACCGAGGTTTGAGTCTGAAACGCAGCGCAGAGCGCTGAGGTCGCACACGAGGCTGGTGGAGACCGAGCCGCAGCTAAAAGGAGGGAAGCTGTAGGCCGGTGGCGCTGCGCTGTGTTTGCTGCATGTGCACACGAGCCGCTGTTTGCTGAAGCGCTCGCCGCCACAGTAATGAGCCAGTGTGTTCCAGCTTTAAGTGTGCTACATGCTTACTAACTCACTCACTAACCAAACTATCTAAGATGTCCTGTTTTAATCCAGAGAATATGAATGTACTGTAGAGCAGCGGTTCCCAACCCGGGGTCAGGGACCCCATCAGGGGGCCAGGACATCACAGCAGCACACTTACTGGATCATTCAATCAAAACACCTTTTATTTCATTAACCTTTATCGAACCAGGCGACTCACGGCCTGGCTTTGTCTCATATTATTAGTTTTTTTAACAATTTGTAGATTTAGATTCCAGTGGTCATGTGATCGCAACATTTTCAACAAGTCCAAAGTAAAATCATTCATCACTAACGAGTTATTTTCACTAAAGAAAGTTGATTTAGTCCAGAAACACGAACTGATTCAATATCCTGAAGGTTACTTTCCTTCAGAATTGAGGATGTTGTTTGTTGATTTGTATTTATTTTAGCGTGATGATTGTTTTTATATTAAAAAGTAGGGGGCGGGGCTTCCAGGACAGCCGGTTGGGAACCACTGGTGTAGACGTCGCCTGTTTTTAACCAAAGTAACAGAATGTTTTAGTGATATTAATGCTGGATATATGTGACTGTTTAATTGTTTTAATTGTGACCTAACCTGTGTATTCTGCTCTTACATGATCACTGTGTGTCTGAGCACAAGGTGACGTAGCTGTAGTCGCTCCTCCTGGTGATAGGCTGCCCCCCCCCTACATACAAACCTCTGCTGCCTGTCTCGGTGGTGGTGGTGGTGGTGTCTGTGTTTCATTGTTTTCACTTCCTAGCTCTCCCTTCTTTCTTCTTCTTCCTCCTCTTCTTCTTCTTCTGTTTCTTGGCTGTCTGGACCTCCTCCTCTCTGTGTTTATGGGACCAGGGACCATTCGCAAGGCTCAGAACCTTCTGAAACAGTACTCACAGCATGGGCTGGATGGGAAAAAGGGGGGCTCTAACCTCACTCCTTCGGAAGGTAACGCACCTCGGTCTCCTCTTCGGTGTCTCCTCTCACCTCCTCTCACCTCCTCGCTCACAGTGCTCATGTTGTTATCTCATCCAGAGCAACATGAACTCCTCACAACCGTCACAACAGCTTTGAGATCACGCAGGTTGTTGAATAAAAGCATCAATTATATCTGAGAAACCCGGAAAATGCAGGTAAATATTTGTATCATCTAGCTCTACAAAAAGCCAAGCGTATGCCCTCAATCAGCCTGAAACACTCATCACTGCTTATTAGCCATCTAATATAATATATAATAATGTATCATCACAGCAGCATATTCCTGTGATCTTTGACATTAACGGTGTAAATTCAACAGAATGTTCAATACTCAGTATAGAGGCAGATATTCCGGTGTTTTATTGATAAATGACAAAAGTATTAATTGTCAAAACTGCTGACAAAATGACGTCATTGAGTTTAATCCAGGACAGTTTCCTCCCATGGGAGAATATAAAGAACGTCAGTTTGTTTTGAGATATTTAAAGGGACAGTTCTGAGTTTTGAAGTGGTTTTAATGAGGCACCGTCAGTGTTTTCCCTTCAGTAGATGGCGGTCGACACGACTGTTTTCACCGCTTTACTTTGCTGTCAGACGGAGAACTGAAGCAGAAATCCACCAGACGCCATTGATTGAAACGGTTCATTTGACCTCACAGGACGCAGGAGTTGCCGGTTCACTGCTGCCTCCGTCGGGTAGTTTGTTTGTGTTGTTCTGTGACTTCAGTGTTTCAAAGGGTCAGTTCAGATTCACCAAAATCACCCAGCAAACAAACAAACAGGCAGCAGTGAACCGGCAACTCCTGTGTCCTGTTGATATAGACGGATAGGTAGGTGTGTGTGTATATGTATGTATATATATATATATATATATATATATATATATATATATATATATATATATATATATATAAATATAGATTATTTTAGGTGTCTAAAATACGTCCACAGCAGCACATTACTTTGCTCCAGTGCTGTTTCTACAAACTCCATCTACTGCAGTAAAACACTGACTGTGTGAAGAAGCTCATACAAACATCTCTACTGTCTCTTTAAGATAAGATAAGATAATCCTTTATTAGTCCCTCAGTGGGGAAATTACAGGATGAACGGTTAACGGCGTCAAAGTGTGAAAGATGGAAAGTTTAAGAGCTGAATCAAAAGCTGTTGTGACGTGTTTTCTTAAAGTCCTCTCATGAAACACACTCACTAACTTTGGATGAGTCTCTCACACACACACACACACACAAACCGCCCCCCCGACTTTACTGCAGTGGTGTCCCCTGCTTCCTACCCCCCCTGCTGGGTGCTTGGTGGTGGTCGGTGCAGATGTTCCAGGTACAGGTTTGCCCCCCCCCCCCCCTTCTGGGCCTAGTCACGACCCCCTGGTGGTCTGACTGGGTCTGTATCCCCTCCACCTCACCCCACCAGGTCATGATCACGACCTGCGGGTCAAACACCTGTCTGACGCTCTGACCGAGAAGCACGGGGCCGCCTCAGGTGAGTGACGGGAACAGGAGGGGAACGAGAAGGAACATTAGCACCAGAACAGACGCACAAGTCTCACCTACTGCAGCTTTAACACACATATATTCTTTGAGATAGAACGGTGTCTAGTATGAAGATGTTTCCGTTAACGGGCTCACTGGATCTTTCTGGCTCGTGTTCCTCTCAGGAAAAGACGACGTTCTGGACATCGAGATCGACTCCTACATCCACTGCATCAGCGCCTTCGTCAAGCTGGCCCAGAGCGAGTACGCCCTCCTGGCCGAGATCATCCCCGAGCACCACCAGAAGAAGACCTTCGACTCGCTCATCCAGGTCAGAGAGACGGGTTCCTTCAGGTCAGAGAGACGGGTTCCTTCAGGTCAGAGAGACGGGTTCCTTCAGGTCAGAGAGTCGGGTTCCTTCAGGTCAGAGAGACGGGTTCCTTCAGGTCAGAGAGTCGGGTTCCTTCAGGTCAGAGAGTCGGGTTCCTTCAGGTCAGAGAGTCGGGTTCCTTCAGGTCAGAGAGTCGGGTTCCTTCAGGTCAGAGAGACGGGTTCATAGATCGTCACCATCAGTGTTACTTATCGAGATATCTGATTTGGACTGATGTTATGAAGCCTCAAGTTTGGCGTTTGGCCATCGCCATCTTGGTTTTTTGCAACCAGTGAACAGGAAGTGACCATATCTGGACTGAGGAGGAGACGTAGAGACGCCGTATACGTCTCTGGTAGAGACCTGTCAATCACAGTAGCCCCGCCCTAAAGCATCCCCTGCTTTATGGTCTGTGTGACTCTAAATGGACCATCATGTACTAAATGAACATCATGCTGTATTGAAGAAGACTTGAAACTAGAGATTGAGACATAAACTCATGTTTACAATGTTTACTGAGGGAATGAATCAAGAGAGAAGTAGAGTCATTTTCTATAGACTTCAAAACAACCAGAGGAGTCGCCCCCTGGTGGCCACTAGATAGAATGCAGCTTTAACACATGAAGCATTTGTCCCCCCCCCCCCCCCCCCCCACACACAGGAGGCGCTGGACAACCTGATGCTGGAAGGAGACAACATCGTGTCTGCAGCTCGTAGAGCCATAATGCGTCACGACTACTCGGCCGTGCTCACCATCTTCCCCATCCTCAGACACCTGAAGATGAACAAGTCTGAGTTTGACTCCACTCTGCAGGT
Organism: Lycodopsis pacificus; assembly: GCA_028022725.1. Lineage (NCBI taxonomy): Eukaryota > Metazoa > Chordata > Actinopteri > Perciformes > Zoarcidae > Lycodopsis > Lycodopsis pacificus. The sequence continues at coordinate 19,306,055 of CM051708.1, forward strand.
CTTCATCACTTTTAGTTCTGATCTTTTCAGTCATCTTTCTTTCTTTAATTCATTCACTGAATGAATCTACCTCTGTGTGTGTTCAGGGAACAGCAGCGAGCACCAAGAACAAGCTGCCCACTCTCATCACCTCCATGGAGACGATCGGAGCCAAAGCTCTGGAGGAGTTTGCAGACAGCATCAAGGTGAGAACATTTTAACGTCGTCGTCGTCGTCCTCTCAGTATTGTGTGCTGAACGCTCTTGTTTCTTTTCCCGCAGAATGATCCTGATAAAGAGTACAACATGCCGAAAGATGGAACCGTCCACGAGCTGACCAGCAATGTAAGCAACCGCTCTGTTTGATGAATAAGATGAGGGGGGCTCACCTTGACCTGTCTGTCTGTCTCTCTCGCTGTCTCTCTCGCTGTCTCTCTGTCTGTCTCTCTCTCTGTCTGTCTGTCTCTCTCTCTGTCTGACTGTCTCTCTCTCTGTCTGTCTCTCTCTGTCTGTCTGTCTCTCTCGCTCTCTCTGTCTCTCTCTCTCTCTGTCTGTCTCTCTCTGTCTGTCTGTCTCTCTCGCTCTCTCTGTCTCTCTGTCTGTCTGTCTCTCTCTCTCTGTCTGTCTGTCTCTCTCTCTCTCTCTGTCTGTCTCTCTCTCTCTGTCTCTCTCTCTGTCTGTCTGTCTGTCTCTCTCTCTCTGTCTCTCTGTCTGTCCTCTCTGTCTGTCTGTCTGTCTCTCTGTCTGTCTGTCTGTCTCTCTGTCTGTCTGTCTGTCTGTCTGTCTGTCTCTCTCGCTCTCTCTCAATCTGTCCCTCTCACTCTCTCCTGCAGGCCATCCTGTTCCTGCAGCAGCTGCTGGACTTCCACGAGACCGCCGGAGCCATGTTGGCCTCACAAGGTACATCCTCATGGTCCTCTTGGTCCTCATGGTCCTCATGGTCCTCATGGTCCTCTTGGTCCTCATGGTCCTCTTGGTCCTCCTGCTAACCTGCTCTTAATGTACCTTCATGCTATCAGCGGTGGTCCTCACCAGATTGTGTGATCCAAACTAACGGCATGTATTGAGGAGCTGGAGCATCCGTACCGGTCTTCTGTTCACCTGCACGTGACTCGTGTTATTATTCAGTCTGTGGTTTCTCTCCTCACTCGTTGTGACTCTAACTTTCCTCCTCCTTGCTTGTAAACATTGCTTCTCTTCTTCCAGAGGGAGCTTGTGTTCAGGTTCAGTCCCAGCGATGTTTCAGATGAGCGTTGTGAACATCTCGTCTCCTCGCTGCCTGGCCCGTGATCTTTACTCTGCACTAACAAATCTCTGCTAACCTTCTTGTTTTCTGCACTTGTGCCTCTCTTCTCTTTCTCTTCTGCCTTGCCTGAGCCCTTTTAGTCCTGGGGGACACTTACAATATACCTTTAGACCCCCGAGGTAAGCACAAGGCCCCCAAAGGCTGATGAGTCTGAATGTTCTATTGAAGCGAATTAATTCAGAATGACAGGAGTCTGTTCTCAGAGCCGCTCAGCTGTGATGTGCATGAAAGACTTTGATGGAAAGAGATGAAGTGTTAGCAGACTAAATGAAGTAGACTCGTGGTTGTTGGTTTCTGACAGACTGTGCTTTCTCTCCAGAGACGAGTTCGTCAGCGAGCAGCTACACCTCGGAGTTCAACAAACGGCTGCTCAGCGCTTACATCTGTGAGTGTGGAAGCAGGTGAAGTGTCCACGTTTGGTTGTGTGGTGGACTGATGGTTGACGGTCGTCTCCTCTCAGGTAAAGTGTTGGGGAACCTGCAGCTGAACCTGCTCAGCAAATCCAAAGTGTACGAGGATTCAGCGCTGAGCGCCATCTTCCTGCACAACAACTACAACTACATCCTGAAGTCGCTGGAGAAGTACGAGTCATTTCTTCTTGATAGACATTTATAATGTACAGAATCTGTTTAGTCCTCACAGTGAATCTGTTTAGTCCTCACAGTGAATCTGTTTAGTCCTCACAGTGAATCTGTTTAGTCTTCACAGTGAGTCTGTTTAGTCCTCACAGTGAATCTGTTTAGTCTTCACAGTGAGTCTGTTTAGTCCTCACAGTGAATCTGTTTAGTCTTCACAGTGAATCTGTTTAGTCCTCACAGTGAATCTGTTTAGTCTTCACAGTGAATCTGTTTAGTCTTCACAGTGAATCTGTTTAGTCTTCACAGTGAATCTGTTTAGTCCTCACAGTGAATCTGTTTAGTCCTCACAGTGAATCTGTTTAGTCTTCACAGTGAGTCTGTTTAGTCCTCACAGTGAATCTGTTTAGTCTTCACAGTGAGTCTGTTTAGTCCTCACAGTGAATCTGTTTAGTCTTCACAGTGAATCTGTTTAGTCCTCACAGTGAATCTGTTTAGTCTTCACAGTGAATCTGTTTAGTCTTCACAGTGAATCTGTTTAGTCTTCACAGTGAATCTGTTTAGTCTTCACAGTGAATCTGTTTAGTCTTCACAGTGAATCTGTTTAGTCCTCGCAGTGAATCTGTTTAGTCCTCACAGTGAATCTGTTTAGTCTTCACAGTGAATCTGTTTAGTCTTCACAGTGAATCTGTTTAGTCCTCACAGTGAATCTGTTTAGTCCTCACAGTGAATCTGTTTAGTCCTCACAGTGAATCTGTTTAGTCCTCGCAGTGAATCTGTTTAGTCTTCACAGTGAATCTGTTTAGTCTTCACATTGAATCTGTTTAGTCTTCACAGTGAATCTGTTTAGTCTTCACAGTGAATCTGTTTAGTCCTCACAGTGAATCTGTTTAGTCCTCACAGTGAGTCTGTTTAGTCCTCACAGTGAATCTGTTTAGTCCTCACAGTGAATCTGTTTAGTCTTCACAGTGAATCTGTTTAGTCTTCACAGTGAGTCTGTTTAGTCTTCACAGTGAATCTGTTTAGTCTTCACAGTGAATCTGTTTAGTCTTCACAGTGAATCTGTTTAGTCCTCACAGTGAATCTGTTTAGTCTTCACAGTGAGTCTGTTTAGTCCTCACAGTGAATCTGTTTAGTCTTCACAGTGAGTCTGTTTAGTCCTCACAGTGAATCTGTTTAGTCTTCACAGTGAATCTGTTTAGTCCTCACAGTGAATCTGTTTAGTCTTCACAGTGAATCTGTTTAGTCTTCACATTGAATCTGTTTAGTCCTCACAGTGAATCTGTTTAGTCTTCACAGTGAATCTGTTTAGTCTTCACAGTGAATCTGTTTAGTCCTCACAGTGAATCTGTTTAGTCTTCACAGTGAATCTGTTTAGTCTTCACAGTGAATCTGTTTAGTCTTCACAGTGAATCTGTTTAGTCCTCACATTGAATCTGTTTAGTCTTCACAGTGAATCTGTTTAGTCCTCACAGTGAATCTGTTTAGTCCTCACAGTGAATCTGTTTAGTCTTCACAGTGAATCTGTTTAGTCCTCACAGTGAATCTGTTTAGTCCTCACAGTGAATCTGTTTAGTCTTCACAGTGAGTCTGTTTAGTCCTCACAGTGAATCTGTTTAGTCTTCACAGTGAATCTGTTTAGTCTTCACAGTGAATCTGTTTAGTCCTCACAGTGAGTCTGTTTAGTCCTCACAGTGAATCTGTTTAGTCTTCACAGTGAATCTGTTTAGTCTTCACAGTGAATCTGTTTAGTCTTCACAGTGAATCTGTTTAGTCCTCACATTGAATCTGTTTAGTCTTCACAGTGAATCTGTTTAGTCCTCACAGTGAATCTGTTTAGTCTTCACAGTGAATCTGTTTAGTCTTCACAGTGAGTCTGTTTAGTCCTCACAGTGAATCTGTTTCGTCTTCACAGTGAATCTGTTTAGTCCTCACAGTGAATCTGTTCGTTGTGAATGTCTTCAGGTCTGAGTTGATCCAGCTGGTGACGGTGACTCAGAAGAAAGCTGAGAATTCCTACAGGGAGCTGATCGAGCAGCAGATCCAGATGTACCAGAACAGGTGAACGCAGTACGAATGAGCTTTGTCGATGCGTTGTGTTCGGCGCTCGCGTTGAGCTCGTGTGTTTGATTCCCTCACAGCTGGGTGAGAGTCACGGAGCACCTGACCAACAGGAACATGCCCGTCTTCCAACCCGGCACCAAGGTCAGAACTTTATCATCTGTCATGCTGACCTGCTCCATTTAGAAAGGTTAAAGTTCAGGTCCATCTGAAAGCAGCACACCTGTTCTCTGCAGGTCTTATGAATACGTACGTCTTGTATAAAATCCACAGAAAGTGTTGCCGATGAGTCACGAGTGTCTTTGTGTGCGTTTGGTAACTGAAGTCCTTCCTTCCTCCAGCTGAAAGATAAAGAGCGGCAGGTGATAAAAGACAAGTTCAAGGTCTGTGAAATATCCTTTCAACAAACCAGCGACGCTGTAAAGATCCACTCTGTGGTCGCACCAATGTGAAAGAACAAACCCGTGTGACGTGTTTCTCTCAGGGCTTTAACGACGGGCTGGAGGAGTTGTGTAAGATCCAGAAGGGTTGGGCGATCCCCGACAAAGAGCAGCGAGACTTCATCCGTCAGGCCCAGAGGAGAGTGGTGTCTGAGGCCTACAGGGCCTTCCTGCACAGGTGAGGCCGCCGTCATCGCCGTGTGTTCGCAGAGAGAGAGACGTTCCTCCAGACAGCTGGTGTGTTTATCGCTAGCTCACGGTTGGTGCCGTCATAAAAAAATGAAGTCAAAGTGAAGACAATAAAATACTAAAATAATGGCAAAACGTTATAATAAAGGTCATGGTATAGTATGACTATTATATGACGTACTATAATGTACATTTTGTAATGATTTGTTCGACATGCTATACTAGGCAAGGCAAGTTTATTTGTATAGCACATTTCAACAACAAGGTAATTCAAAGTGCTTCACATAAAACCATTAAAAGCATCAAAACATAAGGCAAAAGAAAAGGAGATTTAAAAACAATTAAGAACATTCATTAAAACACAGTGTAAGACAGTTTCATAGTAAAATGCAGAAATGCAGGAAATTGATTACCAGTATGGAAGACATTTAAAACATGACTCTCCGTGTTTCTGCCGCATTAATTCAATTTTTTCCACCCATGTTCTTCTGGTGTGGACGTCGACGCTATCTTAGTACAATGCAATCGTCACTGCAAAGTTGAGGTTCTTTATGCCTTAGGAAAACTTCACAAAACCTTTGACGTTTCTTTTATCCTTAGGTCAAAAACACTTAGAAAAACCTGTATGACGTTTCTTTTATTCTTAGGTCAAAAACACTTAGAAAAATCTGTATGACGTTTCTTTTATTCTTAGGTCAAAAACACTTAGAAAAACCTGTATGACGTTTCTTTTATTACTATGACCTTTTTAAATCAATACTATTGATTTTTGAACGACTCGTGACATACTGTCCTGTCTCCGCTTGTTGCATGAGGTTGATTTCATTCTGACAATGTTCAAGAATTACAAAGGAATGAGAAACCACGGACTTCACCTTCACCGGACTCGCTCACGGTCTGACTCCCGTCACACGGAACCACTTTTCTTTTTTCTAGATATGCCAACATCTCTTTCACCAAGAACCCTGAGAAGTACCACAAGTACCGGCCGGAGGAAGTGGAGGAGATGATAGAAAAGCTGTTCGACACGTCGGCTTGAGCTGCACTTTGATCAACAGCAGCTCACCCTGAACTCATCACGTCACCCACAGACACGCTCGCACTCCTCTCGCTGTGTCTGACGAATGTTTTGTACAAAGATATGAACAGGATGTATTTCAGTCATTTAGCTGTTCCAGCGTAGCATCTCAAAACAAATGAAGGGAACTGTTCATCGGCTCAGGCCACAATGTGTTTTGTTGATGAGTCACACAGCAGATAATTAGACGGTTCAGTGACATGAAGAACAGGCGGAGCTGAATGCTTTAAATCTCTGTGAATGACCGTTTCATTCAGTTTGGACTCGATGTTAATCACCTCGTGAGGAAAAGCTCTGCAGACAACACATCATTAGATCAGCCACAGCGTTTGCATCCCAACAAGCTTTCAAGAGGTTCCTGTAGACGTTCATAATAACAATGAACACGCATCATTTATTACACAGACCGTTGGGTCATCTGTGCTTGTTTAATCATTTCAGTGATCAACAAAACATATAAAATGAATAAACACAGTAAACTGCAGCGTACGCCTCTCATTTCATGGATGGTACATTCCTCTACGGAGAAGACACGCCGACATCAGCACCTCTGACCAAAGACGACCTGCCGTCCTCGGACTGCAGCGTGGACCGAGTGCTGCTGTTCGTCTCGGGGACCATGTGAAGGCAGAGGCAGCAGTTTATATCGCCAAGGCAACCAGGCCTCCTCAACATGTGGAGGTTGGGTTTCCATGGTGATAAAGTGTCCAGCATCGACCCCCTCGTGACTTCTCTGTTCCGCGTCACCAGGTCCTTTATATCATGTAAACACTTTAAAGTCGGGTGGAAATGAAAAGGTTTCTTGATTATTTGATTTTTTTCTCTGAATGTTTCGGTTGACAAATAAACAAATTGTTTCGTTAACGACTTCCTGTCATCAGAAACAAGACTTAAGTCTTTATTTGAAGCTGCACTGACGAACTGGTGAAATATGTTATTAAGTATCTTTTTCGTACTGTTGTATGTTAAAGAAATAGTGTAGTATGTCGAAAAAATCATAGTATATAGCATGTTGAAAAAAAATCATAAAAATATTTAAGAATAGTGAGTTGAAAAGACATACAAAATCATAGTATTGTATGTCAAAAAAATGAGTCTAGTATAGTAATGTAGTACATGAAAACACAAACCTGTAAACCGTCTCTCACGTTACAGCAGCACATCAATTTAAATGTCCTGTGACATCATGATCATTTGTAATCAATATCCAACACAGAGGTTTCCAATGACGATGAATAATCCTGCAGCATATTTTCATGAATCAAAATCACAAGATAACATCGGGGCGTGATGAGGTTTCTGTACATTTGCTGAATTAGTAACACGACAGACAAAATATTCAGAAATGTGGTTGGAAATCTGTCTTGGCAGCCGCTGGTTGAGTCAGATGCTGACCTCTCGTCTGACCTCTCGTCTGAGCCTTTCAATCCTAAACTGTTGAGTCATTCCTTCTGCAAAGCACATAGCTTTTTATGTTATTGCATTTATTTTTTTACATTTTATTTCTCTTTCCTTAGCTTTATATCTTTGAATAAAGTACTTTGCAACATGTTTTTTTTAAGTTCTTAATTAATGGATCGGTAACATTGAACTTAAGTTGTCCCTGAATACGATGGTGGTGATATCCCTTTCCTTAGTGCCATAAAAGCTGACGATGCTCATTTCACTCAGCAGCAGGCCTCTGTCTGTTGTTTATGGTCTGTTTATCTCTAAATGAACCATAATGTACTAAATGAACATCATGCTGTATTGAAGAAGACTTGAAACTAGAGATTGAGACATAAACTCATGTTTACAATGTTTACTGAGGGAATAAATCAAGAGAGAAGTAGAGTCATTTTCTATAGACTTCTATACAACCAGAGGAGTCGCCCCCTGGTGGACACTAGAGAGAATGCAGCTTTACGTGCTTTAATGTTGTGAATATAAATGTATCACATTCAGTCCGAAGCACTTTTTTTCAGCGCTGTCTCTTTAAGACCGATTGGCTTGAGATAAAAAATATGTTGCACCTTTGAAAAGGTTGATTTAGTCTGAGTGTGATTTAGGAAGTGAAGATGAATCTGATTGGCTTGTTGAATCACATGTTTTTTGATTTCACAGTTTGTGGGTTGGTAGACACTTCGATGTACAGTATGTGAGTTTAACATGATATAATACGTCCCCTTTAAACCAAATTCATTTCTGTAAAAAGGGAATGTTTCTCCTGTTCACCAGCAGATGGCAGCAGAAGCACAATGACGCAGAAGTCGACTGTATTGACTGAGTTGCTGCTGTGGCTCATTACACACACAGTGGGTCATTAGAGGAGCTACAGATGGTGGTGCATGTTTACTCCCGTCTCAGCATCCACCAATCACGTAGGAAGCAGGGCCCTTTAAGCCTCCGTGGGGCATTAAGTCGTTGGGTTTTCCACGTGTCGAGATAACACTTACAACTGACAAATGACGACTTCTTCTTTACACGGCGCTCCTCTGAGAGCGTTTTGTTAAAGCCGATGAAGTGTAAGAAATGACACAAGATTAAAGTTGGGGGGGCGGCGTGCAGCTGTCGGAGCATCGCGTGCCGCCGGGTGCATCAACCGTAATTCATCAGCGTGTATTTTTAGGCTCTGGGAACACCGAAAGTTTCAGGAGGGAACGCTCAGAGGTATCAGATCAAGACTAACCTGAGTCATGTTTGAGATACCGTCTGCTGAACTTAAAAGATTCCTGTTAGCCATGAAGGAAAGAGGTCCCGATGTGCCCCCGAAGGCCTTCAACATTTACCAGGAGGCTGCAGTTAAGTCCCTGAGGGTTCAGGGTTGCAGGCCTTCGGGGGCACATTGGGATTAGGGCCCGGGAGCACTTAGAGCAGGAAATGACATCATAGGTGTGTGCTCATTGGCCGGGCAGTGCAGCAATGTTGAAAGTGACCCTGCTGGGAACCAGACTGGTGGCGACCACACATGGGAATATTTGAACTTCAATCAGAAGAAGTCATTAAGAGTCTGTGTGCAGCGGGATGAACAAACACACACGCACCTAAAACAAAAAGATGGCGCACGTGTGTGGCTAAAAGTTAAAAAGCTCGCTGCACAAAGCCCTCAACCGGTCAGCCGCAGGGTGTCGCCGCTAATCAGCGACGCTCGAGGACGTGAACGGCACTCGTTTCCTTGTTTCCTAAAGGGCCCGCAACCCACAAATCATGACTCCCTCATTAAGTGCGACTCCTGCCCACAAGTGTCAACACTTGCAGGGGAGGCGACGTGACCTCAAAAACATCTGCTCTTTACAACAACTGGGCGCTCCGCTCGTCCGCTCAAACTCGAGGCAGATAAACCTCCGGGTTGCGGTCATTGTAGAGAGCAGACACACACACACACACACACACATCCTCTCAACTCCCCCCCGCCTTGCTGATAGTCCCACACTTTATAAATAGTGTGCGCTTTTAATATGCGCGTGTGTGTCCAGTGGATAACGTCAGCGCTTTGGGAGAAAGGCTCAAGGAGTGTTTCATTATAAACCTGTACCATTAAAAAGCTGCTGGCCCGGTCTGGCTTTTGGCTCTCACGTCTCTCCTCTCTCAAGACTTTTATGAGGCCAGTTATGATCTTAAATCGATGCAGGAAGCCGAGGCGGAGGAGTTGGACAAGGGTAAGCAGAGCCGTGGCCTCGCGGGTCAAAGGTGGTGTCGGTGATTGTTGGCGTCTGTTTGCACCGTCGCATGTTGCGTTGTTCTTTAACTTGAAGGCCAGCTTCTGCACGTACCCGTTTCTACAGCGCAGACGTGATCGACTTCGTCTGAAAGCTGGAAACCTGAAGATTCATTTGAGATGCAGCTCAGCAGTGTGTGTCAAGTTCCTCTTGTCATAAATATTCATTATTATACATTAATTACAAGAAAAGTGTGTGTGTGAAAGGGCTTAGAACGTTATGATGGACGTCCTAAAGCTCTAGTATGTCTCATATGTTTTTGCCAGCAATATTTGGGTTGATACCATTTGGGGCAAATAAGTTATTAACACTTTAGAATTGATAAAATTGATCAAAAATTCCTCCAAAATACCAAATTAAGACACAAAGATCTTGAAGAAAATTATAGAAAAATACATGGTGTTTTGGAATCAAAGCATTTAACATTTCTAAAATGTAGTTTTGGTGATAAACTTGAATAAATCCAGTAGTTTGAAGGAGTTGTTTTCATATTAATATAAAATAGATGAATTAGAGATGAATTATATTCTGTTTAACTTCATAATACATCATTAAAACGACTCATATTTGCTCCCTTTTTTCTTTTGTGCTGATCTGATCCGTTGCACCTCTAGTTGGTATTCATTTAGCCTCGGGTCTAGTTTCATTTAACACGTTGAACGTGTTCAGAAAGACGTCACTTCAACCCTCACAGTCACTTCTCATCTCAAATCCAGCGAGCTGGAGTGGAGCCAAAAAAACGGGTGAGATGACGCAACATCTCTCCGGCTGAGTTCAAATGTCACAAAGGTCAGAAGCGGCGAGGCGTGCAGGTGCTTCAGAGAGCTGCAGGAGGAAGTGAAGGGGGAGAGGAGTCTGAGAAAGAACCACAATCACGCGAGCTGCGTGTGGTTTCCAGCTTCTTGCCAAGACCTCTCACTCTCTGCGTTCCAGACTTTCTCTCCGGAGTTATCCAATCCCCCCGTCATCTCCACTCCCACTCTCGACCGCACACAAATGGTTTGAATAAGAGGTCTGCATGACTGCTCTGTGGCTGCAGATGAAATCCCGAGGAGTGATAGTTTACTTAGCCTAAATACCCCCCCGATTAGACAAATTGAAACATTGTTGTTACGCGGTGGAAACTCAAGGACCTATCGGCCGAGTCCGTTCACCCCGTGAAGAGGCTGCAACACAATCAACTTAAATCAACTTAAATCCCGAACCACAACCCCACAAAACTGTAAAGCAGAAGAATGAACTTTGCCACATAGAGAAGATTCACCGGCACACGCGACGCGGGCTTCTGTGACTACTGAAAAACATGTCCGACCACAGACGTTCCGTCTTGACTTATGGTATGCCTCATGATGTCACATTTTCCTCTCGTTTGTTGATCGTCTCCAGCTTCTCAAACAGGGGGGGGGGGGGGGGGGGGGGGTTGCAGCGATGTGCTGCTACGAATCTGATCTCAGCCTGCTCCTCTCGACAGATACAAGAAATCAATCAGACGTCACCTTTAATGAAGAAATAATTCTTTACTTCCGATTCCTGCACCGTTTAAAATCAGCCAACTGTCAAACCTCCTTCATCCCATTAAAAGTGATCATTTGTAAGGCTATGGAGACCTTTTTCTTTTAGCTACTTAAATATTACAGCACACACACACACACACACACACACACACTTGGTAACAATACACCAGAATGATTCCACCAGACTGGAGCTAAACAGCAGTGGAGACTCGTAAAAGAGGAGCGGTAGCTGCTTCATTCTGCCAGCGGACTCCGTCTGGCCGGGCAGTCTGGTGTCAGTCGCTCAGCGGCTGCACTGAGAATTCAGATTCAGCTTCACCAACACGCTTCAACGGTCTGTTGAGAGCTGAAATGATTCATCAGGTAATAAAAAGTGTAACTTCAGCCCCAGATCTGAGTCCATCGACTGCATCATTTTGAAGGATGCAAAGAAAAAGTGGGCAAAGGGGCTGAGAGATGAAACCACGTTCACTTCCATATGACGAAAGTTAGCAAATGTTAGCATGCTCACATGCTAAACGTGGTAGGATCAGCATTATATCTGCTATGCATCAGAATGTTAGCGTTGTCATTGGGAGTTTGTTAGCATGCTGACGTTAGCTGTGGCTGTAGACTCTTAGGGAGGACGTCACAAAAGGAATGCACAGCTTAGCTCGCGGCCGCTACACCTGCACAAATAAGACAAAAAGAAATCGTGTAAATGCCAAGCAAATAGCATCTCGATGCTCCTCTGCAAAAACAGTCCAATTGACCCTTGGCTAAGCCCCGCCCCCCTGCCCCGCCCAGGTTGCAAGTGATGCGTAATTCATGGTGCAATCAGCAATCCTTTACCTTGTGAATTCGCCCGTTAGTCTTGTTCGCAGATCATCACTTTCAAACATTACAATATTTTTGTCTTGTTTTCCTGGCAAGCACCTGTGCAGATGTACAGAAATAAGCAGAGGACAACATCAACAATGACGTGGTCCGCCTCTAAATCTAGCACATGGCTACCTCAGCAACAGTTTCTGCTGTAGAACTAAGACAAGACATTACGTCACTTATTTCTTCTTTGGGTGACGTTTGGGCTCAATGGAATTACGCCGCCTTAAATGTCGGCGCAATTAGAGCGTCAGGCCCTTTTTGCCCCTCGGAGGCTCGTGTGAGTCTGTGCCATGTGGGCAAAATGGGGTCTTTCAGGAAGTAGACAGACTGGAGGACGGCAGCTAATGAACTAAAAGAGGCTTTTCGTGCGAGTGAGCCTCTCCGGGCCTTGATGACGTCATCGGGTAGTGATGGGTTTGGAAAGGAATTCTTGGTGATCGGACTGAAGCCCTCAGGCTGTGGCATCTCGAGTTAAAAGGACAGATTTTTGGAAAATCGAGGCCTGATGACCTGGATTGTGGAGAAAACGGTCCACAGTGTGTGCAGCTGTGGTGGACCAGATGTGGAACCTCTTAGGACAACGTTTAGACACAGTTAGCAGAGGTGAGGCGAGGTCAACAGCCTCTTTAAACATTCTCGAGATATCTAGGTTACATACAGTATAACTTTGTCTCAACAGCAAATATTTATGATGAAATGTCTCAGTATTATTGCTGAAACAGCTGATTTATCTGTGACGTCTATGGTCGTTATCTTCACCTTTTTTACGATTACTTCTTGGGTCTTTAAAATGTCAGAGAATAGTAAAACATGCCAATCACAAACATATCTAGCACTCTGACAATGCAATGAGAGAATTCTGATTAATAAATGTATTTATTGATTTTGAAACAGCAGCCGTATGTTGTCATCGAGCCTGTTTTAAGGTATCGCCAAGATTCTGCAACTGAAGTCTAGATGGTGATTGAATCGCGTTGTTTTCAAATGTCTATGAACAGTTTTATTAATAGGCTGATATTTATACCAAAAAAAGGCGACATATTATGATTTATTGGGAGAACAATCAATACAGTCAATATTAATAATACAGAATATGTAGCTCAAAGTGCTGGACCATCAAAAACAAACATACTTTTACAAATAAAACCAATAACAGTGGCAGGAAGAAAGCATGCATTTGCACTGACATTTAAAGCGGCATTTAAAGAATTTCAACAGATGACTAAGAACTAAGGAACATTTTATATTTAAAAGGAAAAAAATAAAATAAATGGTCATTTGAAAGAAGCATGTAGGACTCTGCGTAACACACATAAAGTGCGGTTAAAGAGTTAGACAAGAGTGCTGTAACATCAACAAAATCCAACATGGGAATCAACACCAATCAATCTACACGTTTCTATGAAGAAATAAAAATCAACTTTGGGAGGCCAAGTTGGCAGCCATCTTTAAAAAATGGCCGCCATATTGGAATTTCCAAAAGACCAATCGGGCAGATTTAGAACAACCGAGCCAAATGTTATATTTGTTTCATATTTGCTCCACCAAGTCTCCCAAACTCCAAGATACCATCTTCAAATATCTTGTCATTCAACGTACAATATATGTCAGGATGTAATTCAATTTAGAGTGTTGTGCTTTTTCTCGTCTCACACTTTAGTCTGTTATGTTTTTTCCATCCATCCATCCTGTGGAGCTCCACCTTGTTTCGTTTTCCATCCGTTCAGCATGTCTTAGCATCTAGTATTGAAACAAAGCTCCTCCTGTGCGATCAGGTCTGAGAGAGTTCAGCGGAGGACAGAACCGAGCGTCTCAGAGAGGATTTCGTGTGGACTCCTTTCACCTTTCATCCTCTGGAACCACAGAAACCTGCAGAGGAACCGGCTCCGTTTTTCCACTTGACGTCAGAACTGAACCTTCGCATCTCCGGGGCGGATCGATCACTCGCTCCTCATCTCATTATTACGTCTCATGTCAAAGGGTTTATGACGCGCGTGGGCTTGATGATGTGCTATCAAGTGTTTGCTTATATGCATTTATTATTGTGTCCATATGGCTCGTGTTTCGGGGAATAGCCTGACCCGAGTCAAACATTTCCGCTGCTTGGACCATAAAAATATTTCCAGCCTACGAATACCTTTTGGTTTTCAAAGTGACGGAGAACATTATGTTTTTAACAGAGCTCTCACACACTGAAATTATTTGGACCTCCTCCCTTGGAGTGTGCACTTCTGATTTTACGATAGATTTTACGCTCTACACTGATAAAGAGAACAACAAAAGGAATCTATTGTGTCGTTGCCAGTTCAGGATTTATTTCACTGTTCAGTCACGAGAGTCTGGGATTCTTTTATTTACAGGTAGGCCTGAATCTGTAGTACTTTAAATTATATTTTGCACAATGCAATACACAGTCCATATGCTGTATCTGCATTTTGTGCACATTTCACTAAATATTGGTGGGTTAAAATGGGGGGAAACATGGAAGACATGCAAAGTGCCAAGAAGGTATATGAACTGCATTCACAATTGCATCACAGTTTCACTCGACAGTGTTGCATGCTGGTCTCAAGAGGGCACTAAAGGGCACTGATGCTTCCCTCTGCTCCCCCACATTACTTAATGCACTAATGGGACAACTCCATGCCTCACTCACAACCCAAAAAAACCCAAGTGATCCTCCGACCGACCCAGAAAATGATGTTATGTGTGACACAGGAACCAGAATTTGGGACCCTATTGTCGACACATTTGTTTGACTAGATTCTAAGCAAAAACTGGGGTCGACTGAGTTCAGTCTAAATGCGCCAACGCACATCTGCTATAAACGACCAAATGACCCCAGACACCTTTCTGATGTTGAAATTGGGTGTCCGACAGATTTTAAATCTCACGCAAGCATCCAAGACCAATGGAATTTGAATAGCGTTAGCCGTATTGGCCACATGTGGTATTACATCATGGGGGTCGTCACATGACGCAACACGAACCGGCCCTTTGGAAAGGACACGGCAACGATCACGTGACGTCAGTGTTTTCTAAAAACGTTGACAAAGAAATGGCTAACCTCGCTTGTAGTCCGTTAACTTATTATTTTAAACTAGTTTACGAGCTAGCATAACCCGTATGCTACAGACTAACGTTAGCGACCTAGCGTGCTATCAATCAATAAAGCGGGCTAACGCCAGCTAGCTCAATGACTCAAACTTAGTATAAGCAAAGCAGAATCATGACTCTTCTTAGATCACTGTCCAAATGTTACAACACACCCGGTTTGTGCAGCGCACACTGGGTGCATATTGATTTCAGCTTAGGTTAGGTTAGGTTGAGGGAAACCTCGTGGTTTGGGGTTAAAATGACAACTTGGTTAAGGTCCGTGTTCGTGGCTGGAATCAGGAAGTCTGATGCTTTGTTGAAATCGGACGTTTGGATGAACCACCTACGTACTCCATGTGGACGCTGTCTCTCTAAAACGTCACCTAACGTCCTCCTTTGCTCTCATCATAATTACTAGAGGGCTTTGTTACTTCTGTTAACACTAAAGGTGTTTTCTCTTTTTCCTGATGGAGGTGTGAAGAAATAAACGGTCCTGTGTTTGGTAGACTGGCTTTAACGCTCTGCAAGTTCACATGAACCCAGTGAACTCAGCAGCTAAAGCCTGACTAGCAATGATATTTGATCAGAGGACGTGTGCAAACTGCCTCATGTTGCAGGTGAATTAGAACAGCTATATATTCTTTCTTTCAGCTCCACTACCTCCAATGCTGCCTGTAAGGTTTCCATTATCCTCCCCACATGGCTGCACTGCCACCCAGTATGTCCCGTCTCAAGAGGCCGAGAGAAATAAAAGGGGCTCTCTCTCTACCACGCGAGGCAGGCAGATTTTCCACTGCTTTAATGAGAGTCACAGACAGAAGAGAGGAAATGTGCAGGGTATTTATAGAAAAACGAGAGGAATGCAAGCCCCCTAATTGTGCTTAGTCTATCTCTCTCCTGCAGGACCTGCTCACCAGTGACTTTCTATGTGGACTTGAAGCAAAGTGGAGGGAAGAGGAAAGGAAACACGGGACAGTAAAAGCAAGAGAAAGTGTTATTTTATAAACTGGTTTGCACACCAGACGTATGTGTTAAAGACACACTTTGCTGTTTGTCTTCCTTGTGTTCGTCACGAGGACATTGTGTGAAAGGGAGTTGTGGAACAGGCTCTGGTTTTTGTAAAAAATCTGCTGCACACTGTCGTTTTCTAAATGTTCTTATTTGTTTTCCCTCTTTTCTAAAACACTTTTAGCCGTGTGGCATGACTGTCGGGATGTCGGTCGCTGTGCCACTGTGGTCCAGACTGAAATAACTCAACAACTACTTGACTGATTTGCAAAGAAATGTGTAAAAAGCATTCATGGTCAGCAGAGGATGAACCCTCATGGCGAGTCTGCGTTTCCTCTCGCGCCACTACGAGGTTCACATTTGTGCTTTTGAATGAAAGTTTTGGCTCAGACATTCAAGCCCCCTCCGGGAGGAATTGTGCACTTTTTCTCAAACATCATCAGGTCGAAATTCCGTAATTTGTCCAAAACTGAAACCATTCCCATTAGCCGCGGCTGCACTTTGTGTTTAGTGCTAATAAGCTAAAGCTACGATGCTAACACACTAAATTAGGAAGGTGAACGTGGTAAACACACACATACAGATGGCGATTTTGCCGTCGCCATATTGGATTACAGTCGTCACCATAATGGTGATTTCTTCCCGCACCCAATGAACTGAAGTTAACGTAATTGGAATAAGGAGGAGTGACGTAGTGACACTGTGTACGGCTCTGGTAGAGACCTGTCAATCACTGTAAGCCTGTTTGGAAACGTATAAATCATCTTTTCACTGACAGGAGAAGTGAAACGTCACACGACTTGTAGTTACGTTTGGAGGGAAACAGAAAGACTGATGTACTTCCTGTCCCGTCACCATCCACCCCCGAAGCTCATCGGCGGAGCTGACCTTAATTAATCTGAATCGATCTCAATGCAGTTAGTTGGTTCGTGCTGACATGTTCCTGCTAATGTGAGGTAATCAAGCTCTTGCGTGGGGATTTTCTTTTGCTGAATTCATATAAACGTCAGCTCATGAAGCCTCGCTGCAGCGGCTAAATTGAATTAGAAACGAGCTTTCGACTGGAGACAACTAAGTTCCAGTTGCATCCGCAGTGAATGGCAACTCAATCAAAAATGTCCTTTAAGTTAAATCCAAACATGTTGATTCGGTGGATGACTTCATGAGAACATATATTTTTATTTCCATTGCAAGAGTTTTCCATGTTTCCTTCTTTTCCCTCTCAGGAGGTAATCATTCCGACGTGGAGGTCAGGTAAAAGCCTCCTCCTCCGATCCGAACCGCCCCTCTGGGTGGGAAAAAAGCTTTGGGCTGCTCCTTCACGAGCTCATCCTCTGGAGGCTGCGAGGGTTAACCTCCGAGCAAACTCCCAAAGGAGATGAATTCCTGCGTCCGAGCCCGAATCCGCACACGATGCCCTTTTCTTTCTCTGACTTTAGGAAAATCTAAGAAGCCCGACGGGCGAATAGGCCTTAATGAAACGCACACTCTTTCCTCGGTGCAGGAAATCGCTTGCAGCGCGACCGCGTGTTTATGTCAAGTTTGTCCTTTGTTGTCACTAAAACACTGTCCCCTGTTCTGCAAGGTGCACTCAGGAAAAGAGGCTTTTTTCCACTTCAAAGTAGATTCCCAGCAAAAGCTACCCAACGAGAGACGCAGAGTGGAATCAGACTCATCTTAAGTCGGTGATTAAATACGTTAAACGGGGCTTCATAATCAGCTGAGTTAGGTGCGTAATACATCACAGGGATGAGCAGCATGGAAAATAAGTGTAATCTACTCCGGCGAAAAACACTCCCAAACACACGAGCGCTAACGCAAGAGCATGTGCTGTCAACGTTATGTCATTTCGCATGCAACCGGACGCTCAGAGCGTACACATCTGTGAGCCCGAGACCGGTGGTGTAAAAACACCCAAACATCGGGTACTCGACTGTTTGGATTTCTCCGTAATGAGGTCTGATGATAGATGGAGCTCGCGAGGACTACAGGATATTTCATGACGACCAATGGGGAGCTCTGATTCTGGATTGTTGTTACAGTAGTCCTGCTCCCCGGGCAAAAAAGCGCTCTGTCATTTCTTTATTTACTCTGCAGGGCCACATGGTGGTATTTACCCTCAAACAGACAGCGGAACAGGAAGGCTGAGAGATTGGATCTCACTGTTTACTAAACAGGGCAGTGATACACCTGCTTTTGCCCTTAATCGTAGCCTGACCCCTCGCTGTACTTTTGTCTTCCTGTTGTGTTGAATGCCATTCCTGATTTTTTACAGAGTGAGGTGGTCGGCTTCCCCTCCTTAAAGATGTAATGGCTGCAGTGAAACAGATAGAAAGCTGCGGAGCTAACGCAGCTCCGGCTGTGAGCGCGTAGACGTCGATGAACGACGCCTCTGACTGTTTCTGCTGCCTGACCTAAAAGCATGATGTCTGGTGCTGCTGTGTCTGGTGTTGGCTCCGTATAAAAGGCCCAAACAGAAGACAAGAGACTAACTGACATAAGTAGCACACACCCACACACACACACACACACACACACACACCTCAAGTTCCTCTCAACGTTTCATCATTGCTCCGCTTTGATGGTTTCATGTTATTTTCATCAGGATAATCAAACACAGAAATATTAT
This sequence comes from Lycodopsis pacificus, assembly GCA_028022725.1. Classification (NCBI taxonomy): domain Eukaryota; kingdom Metazoa; phylum Chordata; class Actinopteri; order Perciformes; family Zoarcidae; genus Lycodopsis; species Lycodopsis pacificus. The sequence goes on from CM051708.1 coordinate 19,324,491, forward strand.
TTCCCACAATTTTCATCGTTTCTTTCAAATATGTATTATTTCTTGACTCGGTCTCCTCGGAGGATTCGGGTTGTCAATACAGGAAGCCAAGAGGTTGAAAAATAAAAAAACATATCTGAGCTATTAGGTCAGTCTGTGTCCACGCCCCGATGCTGTGTTTGATGTCATACGAGCTCCGGTTAAAGATCCTGGTCCAACAAGACATCAACCTCACCCGCTTTAGGGCGGGGCTACACAGTGATTGACATGTCGCTACCTCGGAGTTGTCCATGTTTTCGCCTCACAACTTTAACCCTTTCACAGTTTGTTTTCACTTCATGAAACCTTAATAGAAGCATTTTGGACGCCTAAAACACTTGAGGCTTTAATGTTTTGGTCCACAAACCAATTGGTGACGTCACGTTCACTTCTTACATACAGTCTATGGTTCTAAACTAATTTATTCCAAGTTGTGAAACCAGACAAACGAGTTATCATGAAATGTTTTTCATCACTAAGATATCTATCCATGTCTTAACATCAGACATGGATAGATATCTTTTCGACTGGATGCATTTCTACCAAAAAAAAGTGTTTTCGTGGCAAGACAACAGCGCGGCAATATGATATCGATATGACTGAAGTGCTGATAGAATTACTTTTCTCCCTTTGATGCCGTTCAGATCTGTATTTTATTCCCTGAATGATCCACTTGACTGCATCCGTTCAGGTCAACCATGACGAACTGTAATTAGAGTTTCCTTGCCCAAAGGTTACCTCAGAGCTCACGAGGAACAGGCCACACAGCGAAGTGAGCCACGAACTTCATGCTACGATCGGACTGTTGACCTCGCTCCAATTGATTTTACCGTAAATTTCCAAATAGTATTTGGGTACAGCAGTTTTCTATTGGTTACTTATACAACTCGTGCCGCCTCAACAGGTCATTAAAACCTTCCCGTATTCATCACAGGCCCCATTTTTGTGTTCTCGTGTCTATTTCTGCACTCTGGTAAACTCACAGCAGTTTTGACAGTTTGGTTTCCTGAACTAAGATCCTTCACACAACCTGCTCCATGACGCAAAAGCCAAGCAGCCTGATCTGTATATGATGATATAATGCGGATCAAAGGAGCCTAATATTTATCTAATAACTCCTTATTGGACATGATCAAAAGGTGCCTGAACCTACAAATCTGGATGGAAACAGGCGGTCTGCCGTCCGGGACCCAGAGCGCCAATTAAAACTTGAAAAATGTATCGTCTGATTGAGTGTTTGCATTTCTAAACCGCCCTTCATTGTTAGAACATCTCAGGGTCAGTATAATCAGAAAATGCTGTTTGCATGAGTTTCTTATTCAGGGTGTTGTCTTAATCAAGTTAATGCTGGAAATATTACAGACAATGTAAACGTTATGTCTGTGTCCAGCTGCCAAGAAAAGGCCTGATTTTTGGCCAGGTTCTTGTCATGTCCAGGACGGGCTATGGGAGTCGTAAAATAAGCACAGCATATGATCTATTACACGGAGAAACGCTTTGAAAGACACTCTGACAACGAGACGATAAAAAAAAAAAAAAAACTACTTAGAAGAAAAAACGCTTTGGATCTTGGCCAGAGAGAGAGAATGTCTGGCCTGCCATGTTGCGTTATTCAACACATTTCCTCCTGATCGCACAGCTGTGCAGGTCATTAGCAAACAGTTGCACGGGAACCACAGGCACTGCCAAAAAAACCTCCGCTGCAACTCCTGCTGTACATCCCGGGGTCACGGCAGGCCTCTGAAATGAGACGCTCTCTAACTGAAGAGCTACTGGTGATGACGGATCCCCGAGACTGGACAGGATCACGGGCAGCTGACTCGGTGACCTGAGACCTGAACGGTAGGAAGTCAACAGCACTCTCACGTACGGACCTCGGCCGAGTGCAGCCGGGAGACCTGAGGGGTTCGAGGTAGAGCTGAAGACCATGAAGACTTGAAGTACTTCGGGCTTGACTGACGAAAGACTTGAAAATGTTTTGGTAATTCTTGCTTGGGAAGCGTGTCTGTGATCATCCCCATGTTCCCTTTAGATGAAGACCTCCATCTGTTGCCATGCCATCGCTCCAACAGGCCCGTTATTCTGAAACACCCAGTCGTCAGAAAAACGTCCCAATCGTCCAACAGCACGTTGTCCTGAAAACAAACGCCCGTTGTTCCAAAGGTTCCATTTCTCCGAATACATAAAAACAAACACACCTGCTCAGCACATGGCTCGTTATTGTGCACAACGACGTCGTCGGACCATCTCAGTCACACTATTGTTTTCCCTATTACGGCGAAGGCAGGACTCGCCCTACTCTGCCTCCCATTGGCTTATCCTGATATTCTTACCCTGACCCGAACCAATCCCACTCCTCATGCCGAAACCCAACCGACGGAGGTGACAAGGACGAGCAAGACGTCTGTGTGTTCGGGCTGCCCCCTCCTGATCGGCCATTTTGGTCCGAGACAACCAAGATTTCTTGAGTCGATTCGGGGTTTTCTTTTCTATCTTCAGTAAACAACAGTCTACGGGAAATTAGTGGAGGAGAAGTTAATCATTTTAGTTCCAGACTATGAATTTATGGTGCTGGAAATCCATTTATCTTTGTTTAGTTTAGTCAGCGAGGCCTTCTGCTAAATTACCGGAATTTCTTCATCATCATCATCATCCAAACGCGCAGTTGTTGGTTGATCAAATCAACAAAATGAAGAAATCCTGTCGGATATTGTTAGCACAATATCTCAAAAACGTTAAAGACAGATTTGAACTGGAGAGCAAAGGCCTGACCCCAGTGAAACGCTAACTCTTGTATGCTAACGGGCTCACAGTGAAAATGCTAACGTACTGATGTTTTGCAGGTATAATGTATAAGTGCAGCATGTTAGTATGCTAAAACCTGCTCTCGCACTAAACACAAAGTAACGCTAAAAATGACGTTATTCATCATCAGCTCATTTATTGGACGAATAAGAATTCTGACCGAACGATGGCGCTGGATGAAAGGTTTAGAGATTCATCCTCATGTCAATCCATCCAACATTTACCAGGATATGTCAGTGTGGACAGCGTGGTGGACCCCACCACCCTCACAGCCTTCAACACAAACATCTTTGACAGAAACACGTTGAAATGCCGCCATGTTGGTCAGCTTTCACAGATTCTGTGGAGCTGGATGTTGTCTCCCAATCTGCCTACAAAATAATTGTGACTTGAACTCGACCTCTGATGGGTTTCACTCGCCCCAAAGGAGCCACTCCAGGTCGTCGTTGGTTATTTTAAAGCCTCCGAAACTAATCACTAGAAATCCTTTTTCACTCAAAACAAAGGTTCTACTGGAGGCCGAGCTAATGTTTAAGGCCATCTCTTTGCAGATTGCAGAGTAGATTTGCCCTTTCACAATAAAATCCCTCAGCATTTAATAAAACGTGACAGAAGCAGAGAATACTTTGCTGCAGGTCGATCATCCTGCACGAATGCTGCCACTGTGCTGTTGAGATGTGGTACCAACACACACTCTCCGAATCATCACATGAGGGTTACCAACATACGTTTGCAATGGAAGGTGACCAATGCTGCACGTTGATCTGCGTGTTGCCATAACACACGAGGAGCCGTCCCGTCACTCCGAATGCGTTTACCAGCAAAGGCCAACATGCCGGTTCTATTGTCACCATACTACCCATGCTGACAGATTTTCTTTTGAACATATGGAGCTACAGGCTTACAATAGAAACACCACCTCCGGCTGGTGTTGTGTCAACTACAGACATCAAACAATTAAATGGGATTATAACAAAAGGACCATGTTCAGAAAGCATGTCAGCCATGCCAGAGGGTGACTTCTGTTGCATCTTGGAAACCATCCTCATCCATCATAGTTCTACCGACATCTGTTTCCGATGACACTGGCTATTTGGGAATCAAAACATGAAGTCATTGTTCTTCTTAGCCACTTCTTGAAGCTTCTACGAGGGAACTTTGGGTTGATTCTGGCGGTCCCTGTGGACTAAACCGCTAGTGTTAGCACCAGAGTCCCTTCAGGAAAGCTCTCATGTTACTGCAGCAGGTCTGACAGTCGGCCCCTCTCAGTCCTGGTCCTGGTTCTCCCGTGCCTCCCTTCCCTCCAGCCGGTCCAGCAGTACGTCCTGGGTCTCCAGCAGCGTGGTGTCGGTGTTGACTCCCAGAGAGGAGAAGCTCTGCTCCTGGAGGAGGAGGAGGAGGAGACGCTGCTGCTTTGGTTTACTTTTGTGCATCAGTATTAAACGGAGTTTTAAATCCTCACTGGTTCATAACTGTATTGCTAATGTATGTCCTATTGTGCTCTCTCTGTCTCTCTCATAAATATTTTTAATTGACTGTATTTTGCACCGTTGCCAAAAGACACCCGAGTCTGCACATGTGCAGTCCGGTGCTGCCTGCATTTGAAGCATTCCGAGCCCCCCGCACCCCCCGAGGGCGCGAGTTATTCAGCGTCTGCCGTTTGTCCCCGTGTGTGCTCGATGCGCACAGTCGGCTCCGGTGACCGTTCAGAGGGGTGAACGAGACCGCACGGAGCCCCAGATCGTGTTGATACAGTTGCCTACCCTGAGGCTCGACAACAGCCCCTGAAGAGAGGGGCCACAGAAATGGATTAGGCCCCTGGCACTGACCTTCCTCCCCGTTCCCCTCCCCCCAGACTGAAGAGGTCGGGGCCTTCACAGCTGAGCTCAGAGTTGAGTCCCGGTCCTGCTGGCCTACTGGCCTGTACGCTCCAAACGGACATTGATTATTTACCTGCTGCACGGGCGCCTGTTTTGATCCGACGTCGCCCCCGAACGCCTTCCTGGAACCGACAGACCACGAGACAAACATCCGATGGCATCAGTCAGGAGTAACATCACCTGAGATCTGAGCAACGTTCAGCAGACTTTACATCATAATAACTGTGTTGAAACAGAGGAATACATCCAGCTATATCTGGGTGGATGCCATGGAACCTTCTCACCAATCACATAGATTTGCACGACACACAGAAGACCACCCCTCTGCAGAGGAAGCGCTGTAGATCTCTTGCACATGAAGGAAAGTCTGAGTCATTGCTCACTTCCAATAAATCAGTCTAAATAAGATCAGGGTCCAAGCACATGCCCGCTGTTATGCTGAAGAATTTACCACAATTACATGAGAGGATACGTGCTCACAGTTACCCGCTGTGCTGCTGGACCTGAAACAAGATTCCCAATTGAAACGATGACTGAATAGACGATAAAGGACTTAATCACAATTTGTAACACGGCTACTTTGACGTAAAATCACAGACGAAGAAAAAGACTTCATTCTCACACCAACATTCCTCAAATGTCCCGACAACAAACATTCAAAAAGTGTATTAAAAACCCGTCAAGTTCACTTCCACGTCTGTCCAAAATGTTGTCGCTTCAGGTTTTATCCTGTCGGAGATCTGTGTCAAAATGTGACACAGTGACCTTTGACCTTTGACCGCCCAATTTGAATCAGTTCAACCTTTATTGCAAGTTGACGTTGGAGCCAAATTTAAAGAAATTCACTCAAAACTTTACGAAGATATCACAGGAACGGAGGGACGTGAGATCACCTTGACCTTTGACCGTTAACCATGAACATGTAACACAAAAAGTACAATATGTACCTCTGAGATGTAGTACAGTAAAAAGTACAATATGTACCTCTGAGATGTAGTACAGTAAAAAGTACAATATGTACCTCTGAGATGTAGTGGAGTAAAAAGTACAATATGTACCTCTGAGATGTAGTGGAGTAAAAAGTACAATATGTACCTCTGAGATGTAGTACAGTAAAAAGTACAATATGTACCTCTGAGATGTAGTGGAGTAAAAAGTACAATATGTACCTCTGAGATGTAGTACAGTAAAAAGTACAATATGTACCTCTGAGATGTAGTGGAGTAAAAAGTACAATATGTACCTCTGAGATGTAGTACAGTAAAAAGTACAATATGTACCTCTGAGATGGAGTACAGTATAAAGTACAATATGTACCTCTGAGATGTAGTGGAGTAAAAAGTACAATATGTACCTCTGAGATGTAGTACAGTATAAAGTACAATATGTACCTCTGAGATGTAGTACAGTATAAAGTACAATATGTACCTCTGAGATGTAGTACAGTATAAAGTACACTATGTACCTCTGAGATGTAGTACAGTATAAAGTACACTATGTACCTCTGAGATGTAGTACAGTATAAAGTACAATATGTACCTCTGAGATGTAGTACAGTATAAAGTACAATATGTACCTCTGAGATGTAGTACAGTATAAAGTACAATATGTACCTCTGAGATGTAGTACAGTATAAAGTACAATATGTACCTCTGAGATGTAATCTCATAAAAGTATTCTTTTTGTGACGATGTCTGGATCCTGGTGGACCAGCGGTGAATAATAATCAAACATCAAAGGGATCTGTATCTGACAAGAGGGATCATCAATGATCTGCAAAACAACAACATGATCACGGATCTAAACATTATCTTTGCTCCTTGTTTTCTTTCGTGCTGATCCGACCCGTGAGCTTTATGATCCGCTGCATCTCTAACAATCACTTACTGCAAACGCTCATTATCTTTATGAATCGACGTCGGACATCCTCCCCGTCACATGACCGCACAGGTCACTGTTACGACAGTTGTTGCTTTGTTTATTTGTGTTGTTCCTCTCCTCCTCCTCGTCTTTATTTTATTTTCCCTCCGCTGTTAAAGGTCGCAAGTTGATTTCCTATTTCTATCTGGAAAACAAGGGCAGCTTTTTCCGCTCGGCCGCTGCTGTGTGTCGTTAACTGTGCGCACGGACAACATGAATCATGTTTTTGATACCGGGGAGCTGCCTCGGTGAAGTCGGCTCTTTTCCCTCTCGACTTATTGAAAACAGCCCCTCGGGTACGGCTGCAGTCATCAGTGCGTCGCACACTGGAGCTCACACATCTTCACGTGGGACTGAGTGTTGATTCATAAATCTACATTAATGCATGTAATCTGTTTAAGGATGCCGACAAATAACTATGATTTTTGACTGAGTTTCTATGTTCTTTATATCAGTTGTATCCGCTGCAAACGTGTCATAACCTTGTGAATCGCTAACATTCTAAATCATTTCATCAGTTAAGTCCTCTTCATGCTCGCCACTTTAATTTGGTTGTTTCTGAATCACAGGTCGGATTTGGGCCTCGTTGAAGTTCAAACCTGGTCTCATCCGGTCGATCGCTGCTGACGTCTGGTCAGGTCGTCTCTCTTTTGGTCAAAGAACTTCGTCAGACGACCATCTGACCAGCGCTGTGTTCGCAGCGTACTGAGGCCTGAAGACCGTTTCCACCTTTTCTTGATCATTTGTAAAACTTCTCATTTAAAGGTTGAAGAATTCCTTTCAGTCCTTTCTCAGAATATTGGACCTTATTTAATTTTTTTAAACGTGCATGTACATGTTCCAGTGCTTATGTTGCCGACACGTGGCCTCAGCACAGGTTCAACCCACTGGGAGATGGCACAGCAGGTCAATGGCCCAGTTCCCCCGGGGCCACGGGGGATAATGTTCTGGCCCGGTCACAAGGCACTCACCTCCCTTTCCACCAACACGGCCTCTCTGACGGCCGGACTCCTCATCGGCTGCGATGTTTAATCGACAACCGACCGTTGGTGCAAATCGATGAGCTTCTAAAAGCCGCGCGTCCTCGCGCTGCCGGTCCTCGTCGTCACACGGGAAACTGTAAAAGCACAAGAATCTGTTCATTTCTGTTCTTCACGATTACACATAAAGCTCAGTAAGGTGTGACTTTCCCCAAGAGAGGGAATGAGGTCATGTTCAGGAACCAACTCATCCATCAGGACAATGGACCACTCGCCACTTCCCAGGGTGCAGTGCAGAGTTGCACCAATCAGATGCCTGGGAATCAATGCCCAACGTTTCTTTTTATTTCCTAAGGAGTCAAATGGGTATAACTCACCATCTGATACCACCAAACGGCTTCCTTCCTTGGCGAGTGCAGAAGGGAAGCTAACAAAGAAAAGCTAACACCCCCAAAGTGACCGGCTCCTCCCGGTTATAACAATAAAGCATGAAGCTCATTTTGCATTTTTAACTTTTGACACCGATGATGAAAAAGTCCCTTCCAATAAAGGGAAGAAAAACCACTCAGTTTCTGATTGGTTGCTATTTTTAACAGTCGGAGTATTTGAACTAGCTCATGAGAACCTTGTTGTGAACTGGATGGTTGTGGTCCATGCATCCTTTTTAAATCCACAATCTTTAGCTTGCGGATAACAGAGAAAAGCGGATAGTTTAGTGGAATAGCTTCCACATTGTGTTTGGTCTCGTGTCAAATCTGGACCGTCATCAAAGGAACATTTGCTCCTCCAGACCTCCGTTGGTGTGACAGAGGATGTTGATGACGTCTGAGGTGGATTAGGAGAGAAGACGCATCGCTCAGGTCTTCACAAAGCTTCATTTTATAGACGTGTTGAGTGTCGCTGCCCGCTGACCGGACAACCTGTAGAGCAATTAGTCAATTAATGAACTAGTCAATCAACATGAAATGAATGCAACTATTTTAGTGAATCAATCAATCAATTGTTTTAGTTATTTCTCGAGTAAAACGTTGGCTGGTTCTAGCTTCTCAAATGTGACGATTTGATGCTTTTATTTGTCCTTTTTTAATTAAACTGAATACCTTCAGGTTTTAAACTGTTGGATGAAGCTATCTGAACACATGACCTGCGGCTTTGGGAAATTATAACATAATTTTTCACCATTTTCGGACATTTTCTCGACAAAACAAAGCTGCAGCCCTCACACAGTGAGTGAGTACTGTGAGAGGAGAACATCGAGCAGCTGAACACATGAATCCAACGTCCTCGTGTTGATCGCTGTCTGCTGAAGTAAAACCTTTACGAGCTGATCATTTGTTAACCGGCAGGTTGTTTTTGCAATATTATTATTATTATTATCCATTTAGTGGACAAAAAAAAGGCTGAATATGTTTGAGTAAAGATGCCACAAACAGCGCTCACAGTGTAATGTAAGTCATTGGTTATCGTGCGGATCAGTTGGCTGTCCCCCCCCCCCCCCCCCCCCCGACCACACTGCCTGCACACTGAACTAAACCACCGACGCTCCAGCTGGTTCTAATTTGGCTGCCCCCCCCCCCCCCCACACACACTCTTCTCTAAATTTTATTCTTATTTTTTAATCATAACGGTTTCCTCTTTGCGGTATCTGGAAATACGCTCCTGCAGCCGCGGAGTGTTTGCGTGGTGTGTGATTAAAGGAGCCTGCAGTTAGAGGCAGCGGCAAGACTTTCCAGGAATATCTCAAATAAATCAGGTGTGATGGCCGAGTGGAAAAAACGGCCCATTTTCCACGTCCAGCTTCCAAATATTCCTTCTACCAGGAAATCCAAGGTTTAACACCTTTTGTCATTGATCACGTCTGCTGGTATTTCAGACCAAAGGCAAGAGTTTTGTCTGCGAGCGTAAACATCTTTTTCCACGGGTTTGTTTGTTGTAACTTGTACTTTCCCCGGCAACAACAGAATCATCCGTTTACGCACCTCCGTCATGCTATCAGCCACCTCCACCCCCCCTCCCTCCTCCCCCCTCCCCCCTCCTCCCCGAGCTTTTCCAATACATTCTCAACAACACTCTTTGAGTAATTGTCGTGGTTAACGCGGCGGGCCAGATATCCAAACAGGAAACAGGAAAAAGTGCAGAAATGATTCCGATCAAGTGAGAGTGGATGATGGAAAACAAAAGGCAAGAGGAGACATGAAAAGAGGGTCAGAAAGTCAGAAAACTTGTTTTTGATCGCGGTTATTAGAAGAAGTGGACGGCTGAAGACGGGCCCAAAGACACGGGACGCATCTTGATTTTAGAACAGCCCAGAGTTAATCCCCTGGAAGTATTTTTAGCTGGGTGCGCCGGTGTTATCACAGACTGGATTCAGCTGTGGGGGATTATGTGGAGGTGAGAGACGGAGGTCTTTGCATGCAGACGACCGGTCACGCAGAGGTCTCCGCATCCACACCGGGGCCGCTGCCACCAGAGGCCGGCCGGCTCGTTGGCCTGTCCTACAGTGTTGATGTTTGGATGGAGAGAATGTAAATGGAGTGTAATTCTTTTTGGGATGAAAAACGCTCTCCTCTTTCTCTTTCTCTGTCATCTTCTGCCAGCGGTATCGATTCTGCAAATTGGTAAACGTCGTCTCGCGAGGGGAAGTGAGACGAGAACGTTCTCCCTTCGTGTCTCGGTGCACTTCATCGCTTCGGTGAGAGGCAAATGAGTCGGATCATTGTTGTTGAGGTTTGGTTGTCGGGTTGCCACAGGAAACGGTATTAGAAGGATGATGGAGGTGAAACCGAGCACCCGAGGCCCGAGGCCCGTCAGCTGGTCCCGGCTCGGCGGCTCAGTGTTGGAAGCAAAGGCCGTTTGACTCTTCATGTGTTCTTGTTGGGGATGGGGGTGTTTTGCTCAAACCCAGACGTTCCCAAACCATAAACCACTATTTACCAAAGCTAATTTAAATGAAAGTACAGCTTCCCACTTCAGATACTAAAACCATCGCAATGAAAGAGCCGCCTCGCCGATATATACAGACTGCGACTGTGCTCGTTTACTACATAACCTCAAACAAAAACAGTTTAGTTTCACTTTTGTTCCTCAGTAGTTTCTCACTTGAATGCATCGCCATGACTACACCATCACAGGTACAGTAGCTGCAACGAGTCAATCCAGCGAGCCAAATGTAACAAATCTATTGCTCTTCTGCAGCGTCAACACGCCAACACATGGCAACATGACAGCGGGTGTGTTGACGCAACAACCGCGTCAACCTGCGACGGTGTTCATACACAAAACAATAACCACAAGTGTTGTTGAGGCATGTCTTCATGCTGGCAGCATAACTCCTGTTTAAATGTCAAAAACATCCCAATCCTAATGTTGAGCCGAGTGACAACGCAGTCTGGAGGCTTGTGGCTGACCAGTCAGCTATGTTCAGAACCGTAAACTCCTCTCAGATGTTTTCCTGCTAGCAAAGTACCACGAGAACCCTTCTAAAGACCCAGGAACCCAAACTCAAAGAAGCAGATCCCTGCACCTGAATCGCAGGTAAGAGTTGCGTGAGTTGCTCTGCAGATTCACTTACCGCCACATGTAAACGCTGAACACACAGGAAAGAATTCGGGGTCAAAACAATAGTTATCAGAAGGGCCCGACGCTCCTGACTCATTCAGACGGACCTAATTGAAGCCACATTCCTACGAGTGAGGCTTGAATTCCAGAGCTATTCCTGCGTACGGTACACAGTGGACACCGCACACCCACTCGCACATGCTCAACACAGAAGAAACCACACCTACGAGCGTCGGTGACGCTCAGCTGAAGAACACCAGCCTCATTCTGTTCAAGAGAGGCCGTCAATGTGACAACGTGGAATTCCTGATCTCTTCCCAGTGTCACATCAAAGGTGGCATTTCCAGATCTCCTCCAGGATGTGCTTGACAACATCTTTTGGCTTTTTTTACAGTTGAATGTGCGATTGTGATTCCGTGTGTTCACACAGAGACTTTCCCCACAGAGTGGCTTTGGCCACCCAGCCGTAACAGTGCATGAAAACGCAGGGTCACGACTTCAAAGGCTTTTTTTCGGGATCATTCCAGTCAGCAGCATGAAATAACACTGTGACAAATACAACTCGCATGGCAGGATACAATGTCCCTCATCCGTTTGCGTCCTGTTCTCAATCAGATTGCTTATAAATGTCCAAAATTAAACCCGGCCGCTCCCTGGAATGTGGCCTCATGGTTGCACTGGAGCGTAACACAAACAGGTCAACACTTTGCACCGCCAACAGGCCGTCCTGTCTGCAGTCAGGTGCCGCTAGTTCCTCCAGCTTCTTCCAGCCTCCATTTCAGCCCTTTACTCGCATCCGTTTACATCCGTATGGCATGCAGAGATGTTTCTATGGCTGCAACGGATCATAAAACTCAGGGTTTGGATCGTGTCAGGGTTTTGAGTCACGGATCGGATAAGCATTCAAAACATTTGAGTAAATATAACTTTCAGAGAGATGCACCAATCACATTGCTGATTGTTGAAAAATGATCACTACGACGGAGGTACTGAACGACTGAGACGTCTCACTTCTTTCTCATCTCTGTTGAGAGTTGCACATGCTCAGTAGCGATCAGGTAGTCGTATCAATGATATCGGATCGGTGCATGGACCTGATCCAGTATTTTCTGATGCTATCGGTGTCGGAACAACTGTGAAGGCATGTGAATCTTGTGTTAACCCTCTGAACCCCAAAACCCACCGGCAGGATGGAAAACTACACCATTATGAAAAACAGTCATTATTGTCAGATGTTCATCTTTCCGACTGTCCTTGAACACATCATGTGTGACAAACGTCCGTCAGAGAAAGCCTTCAGATTGTGGTACTTCAGCAAAAACATTTTATTCTACATGTCTCATTCAAAATGTCGGCACAAATCATGGTTTGCTTGAACCAGATGCTGTGAACAACATTACATGTTGAGCTCCTGAACTCCGACTGACCTGCTGAACACAGAGAGGAGAGGCTGTAAGTAGAGGTTGTAAAAATGTGAATAGCTCAATAATTGTAGCACGTGGAGCCTCCGTTATCTTTTTCCAACATCAGTAACACTTGTGGACACTTACCCAAATGTTGGATGTGTCAGTGTTTTCCAATTTTTGTAACAGAAACTATCAAATAACTTCTACTTGTGTTATACTGAACACAAGACATTTAAAAGGCCAAACTCAGCATATAACTAACATATACAGCTCTCTCTTGAGGTCTTTACGTTGAAGCCATGTCACACTTTCAGCACATCAGAAGCTGTGATGTAACCTCCACCTGCAGGTTTGTAATCTACTTTCCGTCATCCCTGGAGCTCAGCTCTCTGGTGTGTATACTGGGAAACTTTGGCAGGAAGCTCAGGCCGCGTGTGTGTGTGTGTGCGTGTGTGTGTGTGTGCGTGTGTGTGTGTGTGTGTGTGCGTGTGTGTGCGTGTGCGTGTGTGTGTGCGTGTGTGTGCGTGCGTGCGTGTGCGTGCGTGTGTGTGTGTGTGTTGTCCGCGTGTGGGGTTGCAAGTGCACGCAGCCCCGAGGACAGCTGTGCAAACACCATCTTCGCTGTGACCGCTGCAGAGCAACGCCCGAGATGCTGCACATGTGGTTGGAACTTGACGGAGACGAGCAACAGGTGAGAGACCCGGGACCGAAAGCTGCAGAGAGATCCGTGCATCAGCCGCCTCCCACTCTCTGTTTGGGTGCTCGTTGTGTAGTCACCCGCTATATTTCGGAGCCAGGGAGGTAAACCTGTGAATTCATTGCCTCCCCCACACTCCCTGGTTCCACTTGTGCTGTTTCAAACTTATTCCACAAATTCGATTCACTTAAAGAAACCTGAGCAAGTTAGCGGCTCATCTTCTTTCATGAGAGATTGTCTGCACTACAATAAGCCTGCTCACAATAAAAAAAAAAGGGAAAACAATCCAATCAAAATGGATCTCCAGCTGCCGAAACAGAACGCAGTCAGGACTCCGAACATCCTGCCGTCGGCCGCGTTTACGTTTTTAAAACCGCTCTCGTCATCGGACGGCGAACAAGACACAAGCAGCTGACACGGAGTTTGGCTCCATTGGCGTGCGGTCTGTGTATTTCAGAGCGTTTCACTGTGTGTGTGTGTGTGTGTGTGTGAGTTTGTTTTTAACAAGAGGGCTTTAACATGCTGTCTGCCATGTAATTAGTCTATATGGCTAACTAGCTCCCAGCAGGCCGTTTTAAACACTTTCCATGGCTGCACACCTCACAGGCCAAGAAAACACGAGTAAAGCAAAGCTTTACAAATAAGCACAGAAAAAAGAAAGAAAAGTCGACGTAGAAGCTGAGCTGCAGCTTCTTCTAATGGCTTCATTTACAATGAACACCACAGATGGACGAAATAAAGCGGTTTCAATATCTCGTGCTCGAAAAAACCCTTTTTCTACTCAGCTGGAATTCCAATACGACTGATAAAATATTTGGCTTTCAAAATGACTCTAAGCTGACCCTGGGAATGAAACAAGCAACGGCTTCACTTGCAGTCAAAAGCTCTAAATATGGGGGGAAATGGAAATATATAACACTGCACGATATTACAGATGTGTGTGAGAGCATGTATGTTAAAGTGTACGAGGGGGGGGGGGGGGCAGACTGAGATGCATCTGGATTTGATCAGCGTTTCCCACTGAAGCTCTCCGGTTGTGTGGTCGTACAGCGCGTGGCAGAGCACGAAGCTTCATGGACGTGCTGTGACATGAGGACATCTGTAGGTACGTCCGTCTGTCCGTCTCTCGGGGGACAGTCAGTTACACAACGAGCTCGTAGATCAAAGCTGTGCTCGTGTTAAGACGCAAGGGAAAAAAAGAAAGAATCCAAGGTGAGAAGATGACGAAGAACAACACAACGTGTTCGGAAGCGATGACTCCGATGTTTGTTCTAGCCGGCACTCTGGAAGACGTGAGAGAAGTGAAAACAAATCTAAATTGGAAACCGTCCTCCTGCAAAACAAGGCGGTCGAGGTTGGCAGGAAAGTATTTGCGGGTAAAGCAGCCCGTCTTTTCCCCCCATGTGTCGAAACTGGAGAATAAAATGAAATGACTGAGTTCACTGGCGTGGAGTGGGAGCGCATGTAAACAAGACAGGATCCCCGGGTTCAACATCGCTGTGACTCACACGCCGTGGCCTCCCGGCCGCCGACATCTCCGCTCGCTAATGTGTGGCACGGAGAGGGGGGGGGAGGGGAGGGGAGGGGAGGGGGGGGAACACATGGCGGCAACGCGCCTTGGCTCGCTCGCTTAAGTTTATGAAAGCAGAAGAAAGCAGACACGCAAAACGGATGCCGAACCGGCTCGCTGGCCTCTCCCTGCGATCAGCATCTGCATGCCTGGGCAAGTGTGTGTGTGTGTGTGTGTGCGTGTGTGTGTGTGTGTGTGTGTGCGTGCATGTGCGTGTGCGTGTGTGTGCGTGTGTGTGCGGCTGCTGTATTTCATTTCTCCACATTCATCTGGCCGCGCTGTGGCCTCTTGAGGTCCGGCTCTTGTCCACCGGAGATACAGATGTATGCTAACTAGTAGCAGAGCTCTCTCCCCTCGCTCCCCTCCTCTCGAAGGGTATTTTGGCCGAGGCCGCCGACCAAACACCGCCGCCCATACCAGACGAGTACATCACCCTTGTTTCGGAAAGAATGAACACATTGCTTTCCTAATGCGTTCCCAATGGGTGCAGGTATTTGTCTTAAGCTGGGCCATGATAATGTGACATCTGCACGTTATGCAGCAGAGACATAGCGGCGGTTTGTACACAGTTGACCCCGTGATCACAAACGAATGATAACATTGCAGAATGAAAACAAAGATAATGACTTTCCCGTCGTCGTGAAGCTGTATCTGATGAAGTTTTCCTTGCGCCTTCTTTCTCTGGAAAGGGTCCGATCCGAACTCGTGGCCTCTATCCCAACAGGCTCGGCACCGTTTTGTTCCCTGAACGGTTACGGACCCGGCGGTCCCTCTGAGTAGAGCCCAGCTGAGAGCGGACAGCCCCTTAAAACACATGCCCTTTAATTATTTGTGTAAGTGGAAGTGAACAAGCGAGTGGAAACTATGCGGAGTCCAGCCTCCCGACGGGGTACGATGCCTTTACACATCAGAGGTTGAGGTCGGCCTGTTGATTGGCCGGTTCTGGTCTGGACTTGTGCAGGTGGACCCACCTACACCTGCATTCATCATTGATGACTTATATAGTCGATTATGACTTTCATCAAACAGCCAATGACCCTCACCTCTCCTAATAAAAACAGCAACGAGTCGAAGAGGCCCAATACGAGATGCGCATCGCCATGCAAATAAAATAACAATGGTTTTTTTCCACTTGTTTATATTTTTAGAGAACAAGTAGGGAGGAGGCAGAGCGGATTCGGAGCGTCCTGAAATGTCAGCGGGACGAGAGGTTTTGTTCCAAAACAGAACATGAGCCAAAAAAAGGTCCTGGAGGCTGCAGAGGACCCAGAAGGATTGATGGACGGAGGTCATGTGACATCGCTAGAAACGTGTTGATTCTAGCTTCAACAAGCGCACGTTTTGTTTGGTGGCTTTTTGATATAAAAATTTGAAGAGATGGATTGTTTTGTAAATTTGTTTGCATGTATTGTGAAATAGCTGTTGTGATCTAAAACGGTTAAAAAAGATTTTCTCATTTAATCGTGACATAAATACCAGCGCATCACTACTCCTCCGACTCGTCCAAACATCCAAACATCTGTATTAACACCGGAGCGTTGTAAAGTCAAGAGTTATTTAAAGAGACAGCGATCCAAAATAACAACCTTCTCCACGCAGTCAAAACATGATTTGGCCTCACAGAGAGGTAGTCACCTGCATTAAATGGGGCAGCAGCAATCTAACAGCACCATGAAATACATTGATGCAACCTCAATAACAATTACTTTTATTGGGTGATGGCATCATAAAACATGATTGGAGACATTTGGTTATCAATAAACAAACTATTCCGCCTCAGCTAAGAGCAAAAACTCCATTTGCTTTCTAAAAGGCGCTAATTGATCACGAACCGTGCAAATTTCAAACCTAATTCAGTTCTCGAACAAAATGTGAAAGCAGTTTCGAGGTTTCTCACAATGTAAAGCACGCCGACTCCTTTAATCTGAATATAGTTCATTCATTCTCCGACGAACGACGAGTTGATTCATTTACTAATTGCTCGAGTGCTTGGTCAGCGATCGATATCGTCTAACGATC
This sequence comes from Lycodopsis pacificus, assembly GCA_028022725.1. Lineage (NCBI taxonomy): Eukaryota > Metazoa > Chordata > Actinopteri > Perciformes > Zoarcidae > Lycodopsis > Lycodopsis pacificus. The sequence goes on from CM051708.1 coordinate 19,341,344, forward strand.
CGTTGAACCTCCTCGTGGACACATTTTCATTCCGCCAGAGGAAATGCTTGGTTCTGTTTCTATCTCCCGTCCTTACATCACGGTGAGTGTGCGGCCCGTCTATCACCCTGCAACCTTCCTCTCTTCCTGCCACTCCTTTTTCCACGCTCCCCGTCTCCTTTCCAGCTTCCTTAGTCCCCCCCCCCCTCACCTCAGTATCTCCACCGCAAACTCCGTTCCGGTCAGCCTCTCATTATTTTTACCCACCAGAATGTGGACCAGCTCCACTTCATGCGAACAGAAAACCACAAGTTTTGTTCCTCCTGGACCGCAGCCAGACTCTCTCAGTCTGTTCACCAGCATCTCTACTTTCAGGTCAAACTGACGTATTAAATGAAGAGCGAGAGGAGGACAGAGCTCCTCACTTTATTTGAATCCAGAACTTAGAAGATGTCAATCACTTTATATTCATGACGTCGACGGAGGGAGACTGAGGGCACTGACTGGTTGAGTGAATACAAATCAAAACATTCATCATCTTCATCATGAAGGTCTGGTGATGCCCAGGTTAAGAGTATTTGAGTTAGGACTGCAATCACCTCCGTGTGATACAACCACCCGTTTGAAAGAGCGGCAGCATTCTGCAACAGGCCGGACTGACAGGAAACCGGCTGAGTTTGGTTTCTCTCGTTAACCTTTAGTGCACTTCTTGAGATTTAGATTCCTGAACAGTGTTACAGTAACTCAAATAAACATAAACAGCAAATCATTTTGTGTCAAGTTAAACACTGAAGATGGTTTATTATGATCCGTATTTCAATGTTGCTGGTAGACCTGCTAACGGTTAATGGTAGACCTGGTAATGGATCCATGGTAGCGCGGCCAACTTATGATGCATTCATGTCTATGGTGCCCCTAGACGTGTGAAAACGTCTGAAAAGACTTCCTGCCTGAAGACCTATCAGACGAGCTCAATGCCCGACTCGACCTGATCTCACAGAAACACCCGAAATGACCACAGTCTCCAAAGGAAAGTCAATTCGGATCCTTCGTCGTGGCGGACACATGAATACGTAACCCGTAGAGCTTTTGACGTATTCAACAGTCGAACTATTTGTGGATATGACAAACAAACACAAACCTTTCAACCAGGAGGCCGGTGTTCCTGTCCCACAGTGTTGTTATAATGTATTAGTTCAATATAGTAGTGACACATTTTAAGCCCAAACCATGATGTTTTCCCAAAAGCTAATTCAGTGGTTTTGTTGCCTTAACTTGGCGGTTCTTCATTCGACACGTTACGTGCTACCACCAGGAGGTTATGGTCGTTTCACAAATTTCTGTGACATCAATCTGGCCTCACGTCAACCATGTAGACACGACCCTGTTACCCGATGCTAATGTTATGCTAGCTATTGGATTGCTGGTAGTTTAGCCCGACTGTTATTCTACCTCATCTTGTTCTGCCGATATCAAAGCTCTGCTAGCGTTATGCTAGCAACCAACGGGTTGACTTTGCACTGGTGTTGGGATTATTTTAAATGCGTTACATGGCAAGTGACTCTCACAGCATCCCAACAGATCAATGGAAGTTACCTCTGCAGGCTGGAACCATCAGCAGAAATCAATTCATTATTCTGTCGGTGTGCTTTCATTGGCCCGGTGACTATATCAACGAGGTATTTGCTGCTCAGCTCTGCTCATGCCAAGAAATACACAACAGTGAATAAAGAGGCGAGAGAGATGAAATGACTTTTTAAAAGAAGAAAAAGATCGTATCAATTTCACAAACAATATATTAAGTCAAACGGGCAGAGCTCACACTGAACGCAGTTTGAGGTCCATGTAACGACGGGATATGTTGTTCCACGTCGTGTCTCATTTGGTTGTCCAACAATCAAAATCAACCCAACTGGGCCGAATAATTGAGTCCAGCCCCGAGTGAGTGAGAGAGAGTGAAAGCTGAATTGATTTATACAACGAAACATCCATAATGACTGAATAGTCTCTGTGAAGATATAACAGAGGGCAAGGATTCAATTAAAATGCACCCTTACTAAGAACTACAATTACAATAATGTGTCGGCGGCCTAACGAGAAACACAAGCTAATAAGTTCTTTATAATGAGATGAACACTTACTTCTTGTTCTAGTGGGAAAGATTTACTATTTGGTTGTGAGTTCAAAGTCAGAGCAGTAATTCTTCATGTAGACAGGACAAGAGCAGTGAAGTGTACTCTCGTTATGACTTGATTTTTCCTCCGTCATTGCCTTTATAGCCGTAGATTAATAAGAGAAGAGCTGGAAGACCCTCAAAGTGAGGTCCTGACTGTTCTGCACCTCACGTCCCATAAAGCTGAAGAACGAAATGTGAGATGATGAATTGGGTTTTTCAGAGGAAAAGGCACTGATAACACAAATAATGAGGACCAAAGGCTGAAACCATTGTACAGTGTTTCTGCTTTAAAACTGAACCACGATAGCGCAACGTCGATGCTTCACAACCCGCCCGGTGGAATGCTAACGTTAGCGTTAGCACGTAATGTAAACCAATATGACTGCTAGCCAATATAAAGGCTGGTAAAGCCTGTACATGAACTGCTATGTGTAATATGTAGTTATGAAGGATAATCAATTAGGGATGGGTCATGATTTTAGAATAGTCATTAAACAGTTTATACAACTATTGTCTTTAAATATATATATTTTACCATCGTTACTACTTCACATAATGTAATAATAATAATCAAACAAAACATCTTCCAATAATGACAGAATAGTCAAATTGAAAAGACTTCCTGTGCATCTAATCTGAAGCTTTCTGTATTTCAGTCCTTCAAGAATACAATGATTATTAATATCTCTGTATGCTTTTAATGCAAAGATATTCATAAAGCCTCGGTCAAAATGTGAACCGGGGCCTTATTGTTCAGCCAAACGTATTCCCCAGCTCTGTTTCCTTACATTTGATAAAGCGTTGTGCTGAATCACGCTATTCTGATCGTTAATAACATTCGTATAGTGCGACTCAGCAGTAATCAATCAGTGAGCGTTCAGGACAAACCCTGCGGATGCTAATGAGCAGCGTGTCACACAGTGTCAGAGGTGTAACATCCACACGTTTTAATGATTTAACGACGAGGCCCGACAGAAAGGCAGAGTGTCTATGAATGGATTACTGGACTGCGTCTGCCAAACATTCCTCATTAAAGTCTTCACAGTCGGCTTTGAGGTGTTGCTTCTACTCGCACATTTTAAAACATGTCTGTTTTCATGAAAGGTTAATAAGCACATTAAAATAAGGGCACTCGTTTGGAATGTGGTGTAACGTGAACAGATATTGTGCAAGCAGGGACTGGATAATGTGCGGATAATGTGTTGGGAGCGATTGTGGGAAAATATCATGGAAAATATTAGCAAATCGGAAAATGTTACAGGTAGTTGGAATACGAGAGATATTGTAACAATATAATGCATTCTGAGCTTGTGATGACAAATCTTCCAGAACATGAAATCTCACCCTGTTCTTTCTCATGTGCTCATTCACACACACACACACACACACACACACACACACACACACACACACACACACACACACACACACACACACACACACACACACACACACACACACACACACACACACACCAGTGCGTGGTGAGGATTGTTGCACTAATGAGTTGGTTTGGCTGCAGTTGAGTTATGGGCATGAGCGCATTGGTGGGACCTCACCCCAGTGCAGCCTGGGAGAGTGCACTGAGTGCACCTAACACCACGGGCTGCCAAGGTCCTGCTCCGACTGATATATCGCTCTGCAGCATGTTGACTGACGAGACGGAGGTGAGACGGGTTCTGTAGACGGGTACCGTGACCTGACCCACAAGCCGTTTGCAGGAAATAGTCACATCCTTTACTTCAAGTCGAGCTGCAATTTGAATTCAGTTCAGAAACTAAAATGATACTGCAGCTTTTACGTATGTTTTTCATATTAACGCATTTTTTGGAGTCGGTGTCTCACCCCCCAGTATCCGAGTCTCTGGGCTGATATCTGAGAGCCACTGTTGCTAGAACTCCCATGATGCACCACTCGAAGGAAAACGTCATACTGTACATATCATTCGACACAATTACTAATTACCTGTTAAGAAAAATATAGTCAAAGTATCACAATTAAGTAACATAATTGAATTACTCTTCGGTACTTTTAGATTAGACCTCAATACCCAATTTGCAAATAAAGACGAGAAAAGGAAAATTGCTGAAATATCGCCATTATTTTATATGTAAAGGAACAACTCCTGCTACTGCAGCACTCCATAATTAGTAATTAATGTAGTGGTACAAAATGGCCATAATCTTCTATCACGATTCATATCTTGATAACGATATATATCACAATATAAACAGTTGTACAAATAGTCTCAATTACTTCACAGTTTTGTGTGAATTATACTTGACGAATCAGAAGTACTGTGTAATTTCTCATTTAATTAAGAACTTTAGTGCAAAATAATCAGATTTCCTGAGAGGTTTCAGTTAGTATGTGCTTATTATCAAACAGTAATTGCATATCACACACAATACCTGAGTGCAAAGGCCACAGTGGCGTCAGACAGAGACGAAGACACAGAGAGCGAGCGCGTCGAGGTAGAATAAGGCGGGCGAGTAATTACCTGCAGCTGCTGCGCTTGGTTGAGGGGGGTATAAATCTGTAACCACATCAGAAATTATCCATCAAATTTACAGCTTAGGAAAACCATGTGTGTGGCTCTTTAACACTCCTTAACATACAGAGCCGCCCCGGAAAAAGAGCCGCCGGCCGATCAGAAACATGAAACTAGAACCCCAGAACACAGTGACATATGTCCTGTAAAGTCTTCAAGAGGAAGAAAAGGGAACGAAAGAGAGATCATGTTACCGCTAGTGCAAACTCCAAAACAGGTAAAGAAAGTGGTGGAAAAAGCAAAGCCGTGAAAAGCCAATCCATCACTTTAATGAGTCTGTGTGACTTACAGGTGTTATGAGGACTGGGCAAAATATGGTCCCACAAAAAAAAAATATTTATAAATAAATATATAAATGTATAAATGCACGAATAAGCCAGAGGCTGTAAAAGAGAAAAGCAAGAACTAACTTTTCTCACCAGGACTGGAACCATTCACACATCTGAGATCGATTAATGCGTCTGACCATTCATTCACTTCTCAACGAACTGAAAGGTGTTACTGAACTGTGCGTCTGTATCGGTTATCAGATATGTTAAATATAAATACACACTACTGAGTGGTATCCGGCTATCTCTACCCGTTATCAATGAACAGTCTCTGTGTATTTGTAAATATTTTATATATGGCAATATTTCCAATTTCCTGCGATATATATAATAGATATAAAAAAAATAATCAATGGGAAACACTGGATTAGTCCATAGAGGAAGTGGACGTAGTCATCATGATGTCACCCACTGGTGCCGTCGCCATCTTGGTTTTTTACAACCAGTGAGCAGGAAGTGACCATATGTGGACTGAGGAGTGACGTAGAGACGCCGTATACGTCTCTGGTAGAGACCTGTCAATCACCGTGAAGCCCCGCCCTAAAGCATCCCCTGCTTTATGGTCTATTAGAGACCTGTCAATCAGCGTGTAGCCCCGCCCTAAAGCATCCCCTGCTTTATGGTCTGTGTGACTCTAAATGGACCATCATGTACTAAATGAACATCATGCTGTATTGAAGAAGACTTGAAACTAGAGATTGAGACATAAACTCATGTTTACAATGTTTACTGAGGGAATAAATCAAGAGAGAAGTAGAGTCATTTTCTATAGACTTCTATACAACCAGAGGAGTCGCCCCCTGGTGGCGACTAGAGAGAATGCAGGTTAAAGACATGAAGCTTTGACTTCACTTGTCATAACTGGAGGTCGCCGCCTGGGCTACTCACAGAACATGAGAACCGTGTGAGTTTTCCTTTTGCATCAAGCAGCATTGTAGCGTGACGTGAGTTGACGTAACACGTCCTGCGATGAGACTATTGCACTTTGCAATGTAGATGCTGATATATCGTGCAGCTCTAGAACACACTGTGTGGTGTATTGAGACGGGGATCCCTATTGACTGTTCCACCGCCTCACGGCACGCTGGCTACACCTCGCTCTCCGTCGATGTTCGCGTGAGCTTTGGAGCTTTGCCATGTCATGGGGGGTGTATTGTGTTCGGCCTGTTATGAACACGCATGTTTTGAACTGTAACTGCACTCGTGTGACTTAATTCAGCAGAAGTAACTTGACTTGGGTTTCTTTCACAGACTCCACTGTAAAAAGGTGCTCGATAAAGTGGCATTAAATCAGGTGAAATTAACAAATCAAATGAATGAATCGGTGAAAAAGCCAATTTCGTGTTTCTAATAAACAGCAAACAACATTGCTAAAATTCCAGATGAACTAAAATGTATGACGCTCTCTTTACCGGGTCAAGGGGGGTTTGGGTGTAAATGCATGGGGGAGCAGCACATGTGGGGTTGGATCTGTCCCCAGGATGATCCCAGTGAAAGCATTAAATGGCGTCAGTGGACGGGAGGAGGTAATGAAGCTGTTTATTGTCACAGGTGGGGCAGAGTGTGTGTGATGCTGTTGAGGTTGTAGGCCCAGCTGGAGGAACCAGCAGTGTTCAGAATGAAACCCCATCCGGGCCATGCCTGAGGGCCCTCTCCATGATCAAGTGGACATGTTTACATGTGAATCCTCACTGACAGAAGTAGGCTCTTCACTGTTCTTCTTGACTTTCTGACTGCCGCATTCAAATCTCATCAAGTGCATCAAAGAGAGTTGAAGAGACAGATTTGGCCGCATTATAATTCATTTAAAACGAGTCTAAGAGTCTAAAGCCATGCTTTGAGCTGAATGTTAACATCAGCACGCTAACACCTTACTTTAGGGTGTTAGCTGTTAGCTGTGTTTGCTAAATATTAGTCAACTAATCGGTCGCTTTGATCTTTAGTCGATTGGTCATTTTTTATGCTTTTTTCATGCCGAATGACAAAATTGTATGAATGTTACCTCAGAATTTCTTTGATTGAAGACAGCCCCTACTTTGGTCAGAAACCAAAGTATTGGGCAAATCAAAATGTTGACCTGATGACGGCACTAAAGACAAATGAGTTCTTACAATTCATCCTCTTGGGACCATGAACACATGAACCAAAAGTCACAACAATTCAGTCAGTATTTGTTGAGACAACGACAATATCAAGCGACATCACTTCAGTCATTAGGGTGCATCCGTAGAAATAGAGTTGGAGGAGAACGGACATCTCATTGTTTTCCGTGGTCATTTGATTGTTACAAAAGAAAATGTCGTTTGTTGTCAGTTGTTACGGTGATAACACACAGTGTGAGTGGGGTCGTAAAGTTTCGTTGCAGTTTGCTGGGAAGAGAGACAAGCTGACCACTCGTTGATTGATTTGAATGGAAATGAAAACTAGACTCACCAGTGCTGGTTGCCATGTAGGTCAATCGGCTGTGGTTTTAACAAATGGCCAAACTTTCATTGCTGTTCCGGCTCGACTGCTTTTCCCCCGTTGGTGGTTTGACCCGACTCGAGTCCCGTCGAGTCCTGCCAGACTGGGACTCTGTGACTGAGCTTTTATCCACCAGGAACGTAGCTGCAACAAGCTGGTTTCCACTTCAGCGTCTCATCTTCCCCACAGCTGAGCATCTCGGGGCACATCAGTTATCTGTGGCTCGTAAATCTAAAAAGGCCTTTCAGCGAAAGTCTTTATTGCGATTTCCTCGAGGGACTTGTCTTCACACAGACATTTCCTCATCCTCTTTTCACTCTAATGACTCAACACCCACTTCAGTGTTTCCAGAGTGGGACGATCTATTCCCTTTTAATTCTGTTTTTAACTTGACCGGGACTCTCGAGTGTCTCGGTTCACAGAGTTTCTCTCTGTTTGTTATCCAGCTGCCTGATGCTTTGAATCCCACAGTAACTCTCATCTTACTGAGCTTCTTGTCAGATCAAACCCAACTTTTTGATCCTACTTTTGATGTGCTGCTCATTGTCCAGAACAAATAACCAGTCGTTCTTTTTTGTCCCGGATCCTTATATCTGGCATCACTGTGGCCGTCTGAGCAGGCAACAATTTTTTGCAATTTTTACAATCTGATAATGAAAAGGCTGCATGAGCCCAGAAGTCAACAGTGAAAAAGAGGTATATATATGTCCTAAAAGTGCTGACTAGACTAAAAAAGTGAGTGGAAACCATGGAAAAACCCAAATGGCTGGAAACACTTACAAGCCATTCTCCTCCGCTGTTTCAATCTACAAATAAACTCCAGAGAACTTTCCAAAGCTTTGTAGAAGAGAAAAGAGAAGAAGATTGGGGGGAAAAGAAAAGCTGACCTTTAAATGTGTCTCTCTCATGCTACGTGCATTTACCTCCACACGATGTACAACAATTAGAAAAAGTCTGAAAACAGAGCAGAGAGAAGTGGGTCATCCGTTCTCTTCCTCTGCGATCATTGAGCTTAAAAGACACGCTAACGTCAACAGGAGTCAGCAATTTATCGTTATTACCACGAAGGTGCAGGCATCACCAAATATAACGTCCAATTTGAATGTCATGATTGTATTTGAATGTTACGTTATAATGTAGGGACGTCACTAGAACCGATACTTTTGTGCAAAGTCTGCCAAAATTCAGAAAATGTGGCGGTACTTTTTCTGCGGCGCCATAGATACCGGGGATCACTGCGCACTGGACGACATCCCTTTTGTTCCTGATAATTCTACATTGCGAACACTTTTTTTCATTGAAATCGACAGCAGGAGAGCTAGTTAACGTCAGCTGTAAGCAGCCGGTGGGAAGTTCAAATAACGGAGCCAACGGCTAACAAACGGAGGTTGCATTGCGTTACATTATGATGCGTTCAAGCGCTATGCAATATAAAATTTGCATTGGATGAAGGCAAATTAGAAATAACATGATGTGTTCAAATGTAATCTTGTAAAATGTAACTCGAGGATCATCAAGGACTAAGAACAATAATGCAGGCTGGTAAAAGTTAAATCGATGAATATTTAAAGTGTTCAGATACCGTTCAGCAGCTGGTGGCTGATTGGTTTCAGGGTGAAACCTCAAACATCTCTTTGTGTTCTCATTCAAACAAATGATTACAGGAAGCTGTTCATTGAGCTCGATGGTCAGATGGGACTTTGTCCCCACACGCCATCGGGTCAGTCATTCTCACAATGACAGAGTCCAGGCTCACACGTGTATGTTCACTCAAAAGCAATAGAGCGTCACTTTATAGAGGATCTCAGTTCAGTTTAGTTGTAAAAATGTTGGACAAAAGCACCAGAACCGCTCGCCTCAGCGCCTGTTTTCACACTTTTCGTTGCCGACACCTCGCAAGAGAAAGTGAACTTTTCACACACTTCATCGTACAACAATGTGTCTCAAAAAGATGAAGACAACTCATTTTCCTCTCCGAGCACCAGCTTGTGAATGAGCTTCAGGTCTCGTTAAACTCTCTTTTCCTGACTGTGAACTCTCCGTCTGTGGTGGGGACGATGTTTCATCTCAGCAGAGAGACAAAATGAAGCCAAGACTTTATTGATGGAGATTGTGGATGAAATAAGCGAGCTGCAGTCAAATGATGGAGTTTTCGACCTCATGCTAGGATCTGAACCCTTGCCCTGCAGAATTCTGTCAACGTGATCGGAAACTTTGTAGTTGGACGTTCGGGACGAGACGCCGCCGATCATTTTAGTTTTGCTGGAACCGAGATCTGTTTAAACAAAAAATATTTCCAAGAGATTCCGAGAGGTTGAATCCCAGTCAAAGACAGGACGTTTGGCAGATCAAACACTGGATGCTAAGTCTCTTGAACCTAACAAAGATAAATGACATAATTGTGCAAGAGAGTTACAAAAGAAATGGGAGCACAGTCAGCAGTGAAGACATAAGAGGATGAAGCGGTCGCTCTCTCTCTCTGAAAACATGGTCGGAGCCGAGTGAACACAGGCCGGTTTTATTGAGGTACCTGAGAGGCTGTTTACGCTGCCTGTATAAAAACCAGTAAACCGCACAGAGACCAAGGAAACGGTTAGTGCGTCGGTAAGTTTCAGACACCTTGATTTTATAGATCCACAGCTCTTGAGTATGGCATCATAAACAGCGTTTATAAACCTTTTAATCTGCGATGAAAACCAAACAGTTAACGGAGATTTGAATCTTTTACGAGTCTGTCCGATCAAATGAATGTTCTATGATGATTACAGATTTATTTATTTTAATTTTATAAGGAAGCAGTATTTAGAAACGAGAGGGATTACAGATTTTAAAAAAGAAGTGAAGATGGAAACCTGCGGAGTTCGCCAAATGGTCGGGTGTGGTTGGGAGCCAGCATTAAGTAGCCGTTTCCCTGGCGGTGCTCGGCTGGATTAGCGTCACGTCACAGCATCATGAGCCGTGACACAAGAATGCGTATGAAACTCACGCTCACGCACACGCACACGCACGCTGACGCTCACGCTCGCACACACACACACGCACACACACGTAGCAGTTGCTTCTGAATGAAACACAATGCGGTGAAATTACTGGAACCTCACGGATCCCCGGCCAGTGCAGCGAGCCCCAAATTCCCCTCTGACCGATTTATTGCTCTTTTGTGGGTCTGCACGAGCGTGCGCGCACGTGTGTGTGTGTGCGCGTGTGTGTGTGCGTGTGCGCTCTCTTAGCGAAAAGTATTGAGATTTAAACAGCATTTTGAAATTTGAGCTTTCTCTCCATACAATTAGGTAACGAGGGCTTACTTAAATCCAAAGAAACACAAAGAACAAAGACAAGCAGGATGACAATTATACATCTGGAACCAGATGTTATCTATCGAGGATGAGGTGAAAGAACTTCCAGTCTGAACCAGTCTCAGCGTAGTCCTGGTCCTCTATCAGACCTCCATCAGTACAGAGACCATCAGAGAGAAGATGGTCTGTCTCTATAGAGTTAATCTTGATGCTCGTCATCGGAGCCACCGGGTCAGATTCTGGTGAAACCAGATGAACTCATGCAGGTTCACCAGAACCTCCTTCAGCTCAGACTCCAGCAGAGACTGGTCCACCGCGGACAGACCCAGATCCTCCAGCAGAGACCGGTCCACCGTGGACAGACCCAGATCCTCCAGCAGAGACCGGTCCACCGTGGACAGACCCAGATCCTCCTGCAGAGACCGGTCCACCGTGGACAGACCCAGATCCTCCAGCAGAGACCGGTCCACTGTGGACAGACCCAGATCCTCCTGCAGAGACCGGTCCACCGTGGACAGACCCAGATCCTCCAGCAGAGACCGGTCCACTGTGGACAGACCCAGATCCTCCTGCAGAGACCGGTCCACCGTGGACAGACCCAGATCCTCCAGCAGAGACCGGTCCACCGTGGACAGACCCAGATCCGGCTTCACCTGCAGCCTTGGACCTGCAGTCTGCGCTCCGGAGGGAGGAGGAGAGCTCGGCTCCCGGCAGCGTCTCCTCCTCCTCCAGGAGCAGAGCTTCTCCTCTCTGGGAGCCGACACCGACACCACGCTGCTGGAGACCCAGGACGTACTGCTGGACCCGCCGGAGGGAAGGGAGGCACGGGAGAACCAGAACCAGGACTGAGAGGGGCCGACTGTCCTGCTGCAGTAACATGAGCTTTTCTAAAGAGAGTCGGGTGCTCAGGATCACTACCACTTTAGTCCACAGGGGGCGACAGAACCAACAGTAAATTAAAGTTTCTTGTAGTGGCTTTAAGAAATGGAGAGACATTGTCCTCCATATCTTATTGAAATAAAAACGTGTCCATCTCTGCCTCCATTATCGAATGAAACAGCTACTTTCAGAAGCTTCCCATCGTTATAATAAATCACCTCTGGCCAAATCATCATTCACTTGACGACAACATCGCTACACTGTCTTGGCACTACTGTTCATTTATCGAGTTAGTTCAATTAATACGATTCTATTTCATTGTATATACTGAGCATTTTTTATACTTAATATTTCTTGCTGCTGTAGCGAACATATTTCCCTTTGCGGGAAGAATACAATATCCATCCATCCATCCATCCATCTATGTATCGATCCATCTATCTATCTATCCATCCATCTATCTATCTATGTATCGATCCATCTATCTATCTATCTATCTATCTATCTATCTATCTATCTATCTATCTATCTATCTATCTATGTATCGATCCATCTATCTATTGATCTATGTACCGATGTATCGATCTATCTATCGATGTATCGATCTGTCTATCGATGTATCGATCTATCTTTGTGCACAGAGGTTAGAGCCTGCAGTGGACTGTGTGATGACATGAAGGCAGCCTGGTACCTGCTGGAGACTCACTATCAGGCAGCTGTTAAACAGCCGAGCGGCTTCCTACTGCAAAGCTGTTTGTTTGTTCTGCCTTTTAGGAAGAAAATACTCTGATTCATTTCATGCCGACCACACAAACCTCCGAACATGAGAAAACACACACACACACACACATATACACACACATATACACACACACACACACACACACACGTACACACACGTACACACACATACACACACACACATATACACACACATATACACACACACACACACACACACACACACACACACACGTACACACACATACACACACACACGTACACGTACACACACACGCACACACACACACGTACACACACACACACGTACACACACACACGTACACACACACACACGTACACACACACACACACACACACGTACACACACGCTGCGCAGATGGCAACGAGGTGGACGCACGCACACACAAACATGCTCATGCACGCACAGGAAACAAATGTGGGAAAGGGGACGCGGCCGGATTTACCACCAGCTCTTCCTGAGTGGCCCTCAGGGGCCCCGGTCACAGCGGTGGGTCTAAAAATAGTGTTGCTGTTGACAAGTGTGACCAGACCACAGAGTCATAATGTACATTTTAGTTTACTTCCTACACATTTTAAAAGAGCTATGATGGATTTGTTAATATATTTATATTATATCATACCTGGGCTGTATGTAAACACTGCTTTTTTTACTTTTGAAAACTAAATGTAAGAAATAAATACATGGACACCATTTGCATTCATTGTTTTTTAATATTACAAATAATAAACCAGCAAAAATCATATTTAACTGGAATTTAAATTCTAGTACAAACCTTTTAAATGCAGCAACACATCGGTCAAAACTTCAACAGGAATTAAACCTCCAGAATATCATTGATATGGTACTTAAACATAGAATTGAGGTATCTTGAGGTATTTATAGATTCTCAGCAAAGACAAAGTGCATCACCCGTTATCATCCTGGAGCTGCAACTAATGATGATTTTCATATGTCGGGCTCAAGCATGAAAGTAAGTTTGAGGAACGCATTGTGTTTGTAAAGATTTTGTTTTTATCACATTTTTAAGGGCTTGGGACGCTTGCAAACTCACGACAATTGGCTCACCAGGGTTAGAATAAAGTTCCTCTGATGTTTGGATCATTGTTTAAGAAACAAGAATTTTCTTTTTACCAACATGTTTGCAGACTTTAGGATGCACAAAATGCAGGAAACAGCTGAGAACATGGCCCGACTGTAAAAGCGCGTTGATTGGGCTCCATGGCGCCCCCTAGCGCGTGGAGGACCTTCGTTTGAGGCAAAGTTATTCTGATCGTCATGACATTTGGTACACTGTTCACATCTTTTTGGCCATATTTCACATTGGTGTTTATTTTATAATATAAGTTTATTTGCACCGCGCAATCGGAAGTCAGCCATTTTAAATTGTATTTGATGAAAACATGAACTCAGTTGTCCTAGCCGTCTCTGTGCCTCGTCTTTCTCCAGGATGCATGAATTTACTCTCAGAAACCTTTCTGGTGAGACTCGGTTCGTAGTTTTACGCTCAAACTTTGTTCATGCAAATTGTACGCACATGTATTTGTTTAAGAAAGCGGCGCCTCTCACTTTATAACGAAGATGTACTTAAAATGCAAACTGAAAATGATCCCCACCTCAGTTCACCTTCTCCGTGATGCAACTGACCCTGACTGAAGTTGTATCATTTAATAACGTCTTCCTTTTTTTATTCTTGAGATTCTGGAAGACTCTGTTCTTAGAAAAGGTTCGGTGTCTGCGTTTCACACCCTGAGATCTTTCTGGCCTCTTTAATGTTGTGCCTTGGCTTTGTGTTGGAACCTTTGATCAGAGCACATTCTGCTCATGTATTTTTTGTGGATAATTTTTATTGGGAACAAATCATTTTATTTTTCCTGGAAACGAGGTGATTCGTTATGATTCGTTATTTATTTTTGTATTTTTTTTTTTGCCCGAGACCCCCGTTAACCCACCACATGGAACACTTGCATGCACACAGACACAAACGGACACACATTTGTTCACTTCTGAAAAATGCAGTCGGGTTCATGAATGTAAAAAAAACTGGCGCTTTTTCACAGACGTACTCTTAGACACCCAGAGGAATTTACTGCGAGGACCCCCCACTGAGCTCCAACTGGAGAAATAAAACCGCTGAGTCATTTCATATGCCTTGACCCTTAGTCTGCGGATTTTGCAAAAGGTGTCAAATAGCTTGCATTGCTTTGTTTTCCCGCTTAAAGAGCCAGTGAGCATTTAGTGCAGTCACAGTAAAATGTCTGAGTGACCCAAAACATCTCATCAAACTCTCGAACCTGCTGGCTGTAAAAGTTGGTTGAATGAATGGCTGTTTCCACAGGAGATGTGATTCTGATGCTCAGTCCGACACTTTGGTCCAGAGTGAGATATCTACAACTGCAGCCATGAACTCTGGTTCAGACTTTCATGGTCCCCAGAGGTTAAACCTAATGGACTCTGGAGATTACATTCACACATCTCAGAACTCCCATCAGCCAACATGCTCAATGAGTTTCGTCTGACAGTGTAAAACTGAGCCTGATGAGCCGAGTCTGAAATGTCCTAAATTGGCCACCGTACATATATACACCCTTTTGGTTTCAGTAACAACGTCTTTATCTGCCGACATCCATCAGGTCACCTTTTACCCCCAATATTGGCAAATATCTTCAGAGCTGTTTCTCTGATTAGTTATGCAAGTCAGTTTTGGCAATTTCGGTTGGTCGAGGCACATCTCGACAAGCGTTTGGATTGATATCAAATGTTAAAGAGATACTCATGGTCCCCAGGGGAGGAATCCTACATGACTTTTCCTCTAGGGCCATCATCAGTTCAAAACTTACATTTGTCCAACTCTGGTTGGTTTATGACCAAATACCTGCTAAACGTACGACAGCCTCAGCTGTTTGGTCAGCAAATGATGGCAAGCTGAGCTGTGATGCTGAGACTTTTTAAAGATGCATCTGACACAACACTGACGGCTTCCTCTATTTAAACCATGGCATTCTGAACCAGCTGTGTAGTAACAAAGCTGCACAAGACTCTTTCTACGCTGGTGAACGTGAACAAGTCTCCAGCTTCTCATGATCCACTCACCATCCTTCTACCGTCATTGTCAGAACACCTTTACAATCACTGCTCAGCATATCTCTGTCACTCACACACTATCCAGACAATAAACACCAGCGGGATGGAAAAGTCACATTGACCTGAAGACAGGGTCCCATTTCCATCGACCCAGATCTATTCGTGTCCGTAAGAAAGACACGATCTGGAAGAGCTGCGAGCCTTTTCTCCACACCGAGCACATGCGGATGGTCAAAAGATGTCCATGTTTGAAACCTGAGTACGGTTCCTTTCTTTTCTTTTTGTCGGGACAATGAATGGAGTTCGGTTGCAAAGCAGTTATTAAGTAAGTTAAGCCCTCTAAGGAGTTTCAGGCTGGGAATAAGGGTTCCTGGCCACGTCTTTGAAAAAGAGGCACAAAGGAGAGAGAGTGCTCACCAATATGTAATCTGTTTATATAACTATACATGTTCTGAAACCTTTTATACAACAGACGGGACTATGAACAGGAACACGAGGCCGTTACCACCCGGGCTTTTTGTTGTTGATTAATCTGGTTTTGATGTATGAAATGAGAGAGAGAAAAGGCCCGTCACGACTCTCTTGAAGCTGACATCTTCAAATAGTTTTGTCCGACCAACAGTCTCGATCTCAAAGATACTCGGTTTTACCGTCACGTCAGATAAAGAAAAGCAGCATTTTATCACAATTTGAAATGTTTGGAAAAAGCGACTAAAGACGAGTCGCCGTCAGAGGCAGAAATGTCAAAGGAGCCTTGTGCCAACAGGCGATCAGATCATGAATCAAAGATGAAAGTGATGATCAACCATCGGTTCTAAGACGAGTTAACCTACCAACACCCTGAGATGTTGTGTAAAGACCCTGCACCCCGCTGTGCATTTAGAAATCTCTCTTTTCCTTTACAGTAGTGAACGCTGTGAACATGATTTGGATCGTTGCTTATGCATTGAGAAGAAGTGTGTGAATGCCAAAAAATGTACCATTTTAGGGGATTACTGGTGCGATTGGCCAAACGTTGGAGTCATTCATATCTTAGCAATAGTTCAAACTCATCAACGTAACAGTTCTGAACCAGGATCTCTAGTATTCAGATCAAGAAGGAAAATAAAAGATAGTGGACTGCAGCTGAAACATCATCATCTCATTGTTGATTTTACAGTCTTGGATTGGAGTCAGTATGAAAACATCTACTGCACAACTGAATGGTGAAAACTAAAGTTTCCAATCACAAAGCACTGAGTGCCATCATGCACCTGCATGTACGTCCACTCACCCACAACACACACTCACTCATATCCACACTGAGCTGCTCAGAGAAACACTCGCTCACCTGTCTGTCTGACACCATGTGATGCTGAAGGGAGGCGTTAATCTTTACTTTTTTGCAGACGAGTGGGCCGGCTCACTCCAGCAGGTGACTGTTGAGCTACTGTGCAGCTCCTCGGAGAGCTTTTTCCACTCAGGTGCAGACATTCCTGCGACTGGTTCAGCATTTATTTCCTACAAAAAAAGGTAGGAATCCATCTGTGACATATATTGTTTGTTAGACTGTTGAATTAAATGTCAAATCTGACCGGAAAAGGGATATAAAACCTAAATATGTAAGTATGTGTGTATGTAATATCAACTGTATGAGACATTGAGGAATTATTCAAATATTTAGATACTAAAAAACTGCTGAATATATTTGAATTGCACTGGAATATAATTTCATGTTCTTAAAAATACAGCAAACTGTACATTCGAATAACTCGTTGCTGATTGTTTGAAGGCGTCACGCTGAGCTGAAACTAACAGGAGCAAGTGAAGCTGGTGGTCAGCGGAACAATCGGTAATCTGAGCCGCAGCATTTAAGAGCAGTAATCCAACGCCTGAATGGTTCACAAACAAAACCAGATCTGGTCAAGGTGATAAGTAATGTTTGCAATCATGTTACACAATGACATCTGATCAAACTCAGAGTCATGCCAGAGAACAAAGGTTACCGTCGCCTGTAAAGAAATTACTGCTAGATTCTGCATACGATTATGTCCGATATAATTAGATCCATAACACTGTGTTGTGTAAAGAAGACGCGACATCACTGCTGACACAACAGGACTGATTCTGTTTCATAAATATGAGACTATTGATCTTTTAAACAGTGAATGACGCAATCATGCATGTTGCTCTTAAAAGAGTCACAAAGAGAAGTCAGGAACATGAAACAGTTCTAGATCAACAAACGGTGCCTTCAAACTCAGCGACGCGTGTCTGAAATCTAAAATGAACCGTGTAGACAGGAGAGGTGGAGAAGCAGAGCTCAACACTATCGTTTCAAAGCGTCAGCTTTTGTTTGCCGACATTGAAAATACAGTTTTTAGTTTGAATTAAAAGTAATTTTCAGTTGCCTCATATTCTGAGGGATTAACATACCACTAATATAACAAATATTTCAAATATATTGAATTTGGGGAGCATGTTTTTCTGTTTTTCTTTGCTATTTGTTATGTTAAAAAGAGGTTGCCACCAATAGCAACCAAAGGCCAAACATTGGTAGCCTGGAATGACAACCTGGAAACTCTTACTATGACCAGAACGGTACAATTAACTGTCCTGACGTGAACACAAACGGGTTCAAGTTGTTAGATAAAAACAAGGAAAACTTCCAGACACCGTAGAGACCTGTCAATCACAGTAAGCCCCGCCCTAAAGCATCCCCTGCTTTATGGTCTGTGTGACTCTAAATGGACCATCATGTACTAAATGAACATCATGCTGTATTGAAGAAGACTTGAAACTAGAGATTGAGACATAAACTCATGTTTACAATGTTTACTGAGGGAATAAATCAAGAGAGAAGTAGAGTCATGTTCTATAGACTTCTATACAACCAGAGGAGTCGCCCCCTGGTGGCCACTAGAGAGAATGCAGCTTTAACACATGAAGCTTTGGATCCACTCTTCAGAACCAGAAGCCTGTACTGAATGCACAGTAGAGTTCTCTGTCTGAGGGGTTAAATCCTGCATCTGGTTTCAAGGTAAAAGCAACATCAAGCTATTTCTGATGCAGCAAACTAAAACCAAACACGTTGGTGCTCTGGTCCACTTGGCACTTTGAAGTTTGGATAAACCATTAAAATCCTGACTCGATCATGTAGAAACATCTCAGCAAGTCTCAGCCCTCTGGCCTTTGAACGGCATCAGGAGGACTTCCAGCACAGACCAATGTCAACGGACTCGAAATATTCCTGAAACGAGTGGCGCCTCAACGCGGCTGCCAAACGCTTCACTTGACAAGCGAGCGAGAGGTTGAAGTGACTTGTTACGATGGAAGTATCTTTGCAGCGTTGAGGTTTTTGAATGTCATTAGAGGTGGTAGAAAGCTCCGGGGCAGAGCTGAGACCAGCCACCCGGGGAGACGTTCTGTCCCAGTGAACCACAGATGGGTGGCCCAATGTCACTGGCAGTAAGTGAGCGTGTAATGGAGTTGTAAGTGCCCCGAGCGGGAGAGGAAACAAGCCAATTGCCCAAGTTGTTTCCAGAGTTCATCCCTCGATTGTCAGCAGGGCATGACGGGCCTGTTAGTCCGACTTCAGAACACAGAAGTTGCTCTTGTTATTGTGAAAAAAACACAATAATTCAAACCTCAAAAAAAACAAATCAAGTATCGTGGCTTTGTCCAGGGAAAGTGCAGTGGAAACGTTATGCCAAAGGTCAGGACGTGTTGTGGTTGTAAGAGGTTGTTCTTCGTGGACGTCTTGTTTTGTACACAGAGCCGCTTGTTTCAGGTCATAAGCCTCCACGACGGGGCTGAGTGACTGTGGAGAAAACAGCTCAACCTAGTGGGTCAACACAACACAGAGAGCATCAGGGCTCAGTGGGTAGAACCACAGACACCCAACAATACCAATAACTTCACGAGCACAGCTTTTTTTAATGCTCAGCTTTAAGATTCCACGTATTACAGTAGAATACAGTTTATATTTAGTCGACTGCAAGTGGTGGAAGTTCCTCCTCAGAATCTTGAACCATTTAAAAAACATTCAGTGTTGATTAAAACTCTTTTCATGGCCCGGTACTCCAGATGCTATTACGGTCTAAATCACTCCGACAACAGTTACATCATGTTAAAAAATGTAGAATTAATAGTGGATTAAATGGTGTCTTGAGTTTATTAACTGACCACATGCAACAAGATTAACTTTTATGCCTGTGTTTACTTGAAGAGCTCAGACTTCATGTATTTTAACTTCTTTGTTCGTTTCCTTATTATGTCCCGTTAGTTCACACAGGAAAATAAAACGACTGTACGCACAGTAGCTTCATCACTGAATTATGGAAAACCGTGTACGTATTTACTCTATTTTGCATTTAATTGTATTATAGTAAAGGGAAAGAAATGAGAAGAAATTCCATGATCTACTAATTATTCTATGTTTCCATCGAAATATTTTATGTATTAGCAATTAGTAAAAAAAGAGGCAATTTTCATTATCAATTAATCAGCCGAGTATTTTCTCAATGAAGAAATTAACTGCTTGGTTTATAAAATGTTGTAACATTTTAAAACTGACCCACACAATTCTCTAAAGTCCGAGTCACAGTCCGAATTGGAAAAAGATATTAAAGGTGCAGTGTGGAGGATCTGGAGCCCTCTAGGGGGGAGGTTGCAGATTGCAACCGACTGAAACTACGGTGGCACAAAAACGCAAATGATTCTCTCGAGAGACATCGTTTGGTTTGTCCGTTCTGGGCTACTGTAGAAACACGGCAACACCACGTTCACCATGAGGGTGACTTCTGTAGTTTTGAGTGGAGCCAGAGGAAAAGTCAGAGGATCAACAAAGTCATTCGGATTCATCCTCTGAGGATCAGTGTTACGGCAATTCATCCGGTAGCTGTTGAGATACTTCAGTCTGGACCAAAGTGTTGCACCAAAAGGAAAAGGACTTTAACAACTGATCAATTCTGGAAATAGTTGCCAAATTGTTTCCTCACTGCAGCTCTAAAATACAACCATTCAAAGTTAGGAAAACGATACAAAAATGCTAAAAACACGCCTGTGAATATTATATGTCATGAGCTTTCATTGTGAAAGGTAAGCGAGGAAGGAGTGGTCTGTGCTGCCTTTGTCAAGGTTGAAAGCAGTAATACAGTTGCCATCTTGGTTTCGGACAGCGGAGCCTCCGTGTTGTTGTTTTATAAATAAAGGTGTAACTAAACCTATTCAGGCTGAACCCGATTGGTTGCTGCATTTAATCGCGGTACGAAAGCACAGAAAAATCTAATTTGTCCTGCAAAGAAAATGTATTTTCTTCTTGAAAAAAAACATTCGTAAAAACATCTTGACAAGCGAATGAAAAACGCCGCTCCTGGTTTGTAAAGGCCTTCCAGCAGCAACCTTCTGACGCTAGTGCTGCTGAGCACGTGAAGATAACTGCACGTCTTTGCACTTTTTAATCTTCTCCAAACTGATTTCTGCAGGTCAGAAAGAGGCTCCATTTCCGACTGACAACAGACGAACGCTACACTCTCTCGGCGTCTCTTGGTTTCCCTCCTTCCGCCCACGTCGGGGCAGTTAGGAAGGCATTATGGGAAAGCTAATAGGAGGTTATTTCTATGACCTCATGAGCTCCACAGTCTGGCAGCGTGGACGTCGGCTGCAGCCAGGAGAAAGTGGAGTCTGTGACCGGAGCCCGGTTCACTCAGTCAGATAGCGGTGATTTGTTTTGGGCGTATAGAGGATGCTCTCAGTGGTTTGGCTGTGATTGATCCTTCCTCTGCCCGTGATCCCACCGTGACACTATTCCAGTTTCCACATTTGCTTTTTGTTTTTTCCCTGCTAACTTAGACCAGTTCAGTCCTGTGCTGCTTCCTATACCGGCCCTCTGACAGTTCTCTGACCTCCACCCAGAAACAACAAAAGAATGAGGTCTTGGGCCATTTCTTTGGACAACAGCAAACCTTTGTGTGTTTACAGAGAGCGTAGCGTAACTTATCCGACTGTGGCACGGCAACCGACCCCTGGTCACTAAACAGATTTAGTTTAAATACGATGAAAGTGTGACATCTGTCTGTACCTGCACTGTTTGACGTATTATGAAATGCTTTCAAGTCCTACATAGTAGAAAACATACTTTGAATGCGCTTATGCCATTGTGGCCTTTGCCCAAAGGGAATTTTGTATCCATCAGCAGAGTGGAGACATTTCTGAAACTCTTACAGGTATGAGCCACGTCTTTGGTTTATGTACAATAATAATGTGATCTCCAAGCAACTGCCCCATCGCGATTAAATGTGTTGACGCAGTACAAAGAAGCAGGAAAAAGAAAACCATACACGGTCGACATTGCTGTTCAGAAAATAGATGGGAGTGCGAGACAAAAGATGAAAGTAAGAATCTAAAACTTAAAACAAGCAGCACAATGATTCCTGTTCTGGTATTCAAAGTGCTGCTCACGATGTATTTATATTAGATGCTACAGGAGGGAGGGCAGGAGGTTGGAGGGCAGGAGGTTGGAGGTTTCCAGCGATCAGCCAATGTTTCTGATACACGGAAGACTCCGCTGCTCGTTGTTTCCTCCATAAATAGTGTCCGGAAAAAAAGAAAGAGTCGGAAAATGGAAAAGACGGGGGTTTAGGTGAAAGTCTGTTTTCTGTATCAGAGTAACGAGGAAAGCCCTTTGGGAGTCTTCTAGATGATCTTTGTAGACGTTGCAGCTTCAAAACTTTCTGTAATTAAACAGACTTTATTCCGTCACATTTATCCAGATTTGCATTAATTGTACTGCTTGTTTTAAACACATTTCCTTTTCCAAATATGTCACGCTAAAGCACATCTGCAATCTTCGGCTTCATTTTGCTTTAAGAGGAAAATTATTTATATTAAACAAAAGAAAATATAGGAAATGGGTACTTCTACAATACTCTAACTTGGTGCAGAAGTTTACCTGTAGCGACAACAACATCTGGATATCTGGGTCAAGTTTGTGTTGCAGTGGTGGACCTCTACGTCCTCATGTGGGTCAGAGATCAGACAGCTTTCAGAGGCGTCTGTCTGCTGCTGCACTCATGCCCTGAATCGCTCTAATGACCTTCTCTTAATGTTTTGGGTCAGTTTGACTGCAAACAAACTACTCTCAGTCCAAATGGATAAATGGTAGAAAGTTGGCGATTTGGGACTCTTTGATCAGGGATTGGGTTGCAATGTAAATTAAACTGATTTCTCAGAATAATATTCACAAACACAGACATTTGGGATCTCAGATTGGGAATCATATCTGGCCTTTCAAACCTAAATCTCAACAAACCTGAATCATTGATAAACAAGTTCTTATGGACCTTTTTACAGCCAAAGTCATCAAAACACGCGCTCGCATGTTCGCAGTGAAAATTACGTTTTGCCCAAACAAGTCAGACGAGTTAGCAAGCTAACAACATAGAATTCAAACTGTTACCAGCATCAACATGTCTGGTTGTTGCACGGTCAGAGGTAATATTCCAGCACTCAAGTTCTACAGGATCAGCACAGGATCTCGACCGGATCAGGATCTCAAGTGTGTGCACTTATGTACGTCATCATTGCTTACGAACCATGAAAGGGTCTATAGGGTCTTCATATGTTGTCTAATTATCAAACTATACGTTGAGATTATTTCTTTGTGGATACTTATAAACACAATGTGTAGAACTTAAAGATGTCGTACTCTGGTGTCCTCCACTGATCGTATTAAAAGAGGATATTGTGGCAACTTTAGCGTGAAGTCGAAATTGCCTGATATTTACCACACTGGTGAATGAAACTTCTAAATGTTCTTTGTCATCTTTCCTACAGACTCGGGAAGATGCATAAACAATATACATCCGTGAGCCCCGCCGATGCCATCACTGTGAAGAATGAGAATGGACCTCAACCAAAGAAATACCGCTACGTACGCAAAGAGGGCAGCTGTAACGTGGTGTTTCGCCATGTTCCCGAGGAGTGGCTGCTGTTTGTGACGGACATCTTCACCACCTTGGTGGAGATTAGGTGGAGGGTGATGTTCCTGATCTTCGCCCTGTCTTACATCCTGTCTTGGCTTTTCTTCGGCATCCTCTACTGGGTCATCGCGCTGGCTCACGGTGACACCAGAAACATCACAAGTGAACCCTGCATGTACCAGGTGCGCAGCTTCACGGCTGCCTTCCTCTTCTCGCTCGAAACCCAAACGACCATCGGCTACGGTTACAGAGGGATGTCCGAGAACTGCATGATCGCCATCATCATCGTCACCATACAAGACGTCATCAGCTGCTTCATCGACACGTTCGTCATCGGGATCGTCGTCGCCAAAATGGCCTCGGCCAGGAAGAGGGCGCAGACGGTGGGCTTCAGCAACTGCGCCGTCATCAATCTTCGCGATAGTTACTTGTGTCTTTCCTGGAGAGTCGGGGACTTCCGCCGGCACCACCTGGTGGAGGGGACGGCTCGCGCTCAGATGGTCCGCTCCACGGTGCACGCAACAGGGAAAATGGACGTGACGTACAAAGATCTGCTAATCCAGCAGAGTGACGTCATCCTGGTCACGCCTACCACCGTCTTCCACAGGATCGAATCCGGCAGCCCTCTGTACAACATGAGCTTGGTAGATCTACGGAAAGAAGACTTTGAGCTGGTGGTGTCTTTCACCTACACGGACGACTCCTCCGGTATGCTGCATCAGACTCGCACCTCGTACACCCCGGCAGAAATCCTCTGGGGTCAGCTGTTCCAGGAGATGATCCGGGTCAGCAAGAGGCACTACAGGGTGGATTACACCTTGTTCAATCACACCGCCAAGGTGCTGGTGCCCGAGGTCAGCGCTGAGGAGTACGAACACAAGAAGCAGTGGCGGCCCTCACCCCGGCATTCCCCGCGACATTCACCCAGATCTTCTCCGCGACATTCACCCAGATCTTCCCCGCGAGGTTCACCCAGATCTCCACGGTCTCTGCAGCGAAACCATCTTGAAAAGCTTCTGAAACCCCCAACGGTGACTGTGGAACTTGTGAACGACCGTCGCCCTGAACCGACTGTTTCAACATCTCAAGCAGACAATCAACACCAAGACAGGTTGACTCTGCCAAATGACCTCACAAGTATAGAAATATAAAGGCAGAACAATGATGTTTGAGGCCGCCATTTATTAAGACACTGTGTTAATTGTCAATTTTTTCAAAGAAGCGACTGCTAAAGAGGAATATTGAGGATGCTACTGAATCTCATTTACTGTAAGGATGAAAAAAGGGTTTCTGTTTCTTAGCATGTGATCTTATTCTGCAAAAAAATCTGTCTTTTGAGTATCAAAGACTGAAACCCTGAAGGCTTGAAAGATGGCGCCTGGCCCATTCATTCCAACGAGAGCGGCTCATCCAGCGCGTAGCCATGGTTTTCAAAACAGTAGAGGCTTTACACTATGTGTAGCCAGCTAGCAAGAGGGCTACCAAAAGGTAGCCGACCAATGACTTGCGCTGTCTTGTGAACGTCGCCTTGCGGATCATAGCGGTCCCTCGACTGTCTCCTGAGGCGACATTAAAAATCGCCAACTTCTCGTGCTAAAGACGGAAGGATTGGCATAAGTTTTACAAACATTAAACTGTGATGTCTAAGAGTCCACACTCACACCAGTGACTCCATGAGGTTTTAACACGCTCACAATGACAATGCTAGCATGCTAGCATGTCAGATATATTGTTTACCATGTTCGCCATCTTAGTTTGGCTTGTTAGCGTGCTAGCATCAACTAATTAACATTAAAAACGAAGCACAGCTGAGGCTGATGGGAATGTCATTAATTTGCAGGTTTTAGTGAGAAAAAAGTATACATTTATAAAGTTACGGCGCTGTTAACCTCATGGTGGAGCTGAAAGAGTGTCGGGGCGTCACCGGAGCCAGTCGAATTCCTGCTCTGGAGACCATGAACGTCCGTAAACACTTCCAATCCATCCAATAGTTGTTGAGATAGTTCAGCATGAAATCAAAGTGATTCACAACATGTATAACAAAGAATATTAATTTACCATATTCTTAACTTAAACAGACTTTAATAATAACGATCTATGGGGAAAATGCTGAGTACCTGGCTGCAGTACTGCAGTTGGCCTCTGGGACAAATCGACTCACCGGCGCGCTGTAGCTCTACTCTTTCATCGGTCAGGGGAACTTTGTTTAGCGACGTGCCTGATGGTGAAGATCCACCAAATCCGGCCAACAGACAGAAAGACGTGACAGAACCCCAAACGGGCCACTCTGCTCCGGCAGGTGGACCGGGCTTCGTTCTGGCTCAACCGTTTCAACAATGGCGGATGGGTGACAAAGCTTCATTGTACAGCTAAACAGTACATTCAAATATGTTTCTGAAATCATTTGAAGCGAGAAATAGGGCCATGCAGTAACAGAATATTGATACATTTCAGCGCTGCCAAGTTTGACTGTTTGATCCGAGTTTGGACGGACTTGATTTGCATGAAGTCGAGTCATTATTTTCTGCAAATTTAGACTTGCCGTGTCGTATCCATGGTGCAGAAGGTGCGGCCGGCTCTCTTGCTCTCCATAGAAATGGATGGAAACCGTCTCCCACATACGTCAACAGATTCGGTACATCTCCACCTGAAGGAAGTCAGACGGGCGAGTGATGCCGACAAGCTTGGCAAGGTTGTGTGCGAGGATATGAACGAATGCATTTAACCATATTCTGTGTTAAGTGTTAAGGATAAACTAAGCATCCGATTGGACAGAGGAGACGTGTTATTATGGTCCGAGACGTTTATACGGATAGTTTGAGCGATGAAACTACAAACTTTTACTGCCACCTTTCAAGCCTCCAGGTGCTCAGGACTTGACACACAGCATATGAATACTTGGTGGAGTGACACCGTGACATCGGAATACAAAAGCTACAACGAACAGAGGCTCGCTATTTGAAATATAGATACGGTTTAATGAATGCTGTCTTTAAAGGGTGATTATAATATTCAGATTAAGGTGATTGTGGATTTAAGGGTAAGCAATGAAATACAAGATGCATTGAAGTGGGTGAACGTAATGTTTCTTTTTACTTTGTATAGTACTTGTTGGGGAAATTGTTTTATTAACTGCTGTTTTCTAATTCAAAAATGAACTTCAAATCTCGATCTTTAAGCCAACAATCTTTAAGACGACTGGGCAATCTGAGGAAGATGTAATACAACCAGAAGTTACTGAATGGACCTTGTGGTGGGATTTTCTTGTCAACTGTTTGTATTATTTTTTTGAGTGTAAAAAGAAAGAGTTGTGTTGTACTTGTTTAAAAAGGTTCCTACATGTTCTCCTTCATGTTACGTGACTTTGACTCACTATCTCTAAAGTTTAACGTTTGTGAAAAGGGGAAATATATCGACAATATATTGACAATATATCGATATACGAGACGAGATGTCATCTTCGGTTTTGGTGAAATGGCTTAAGTGTGTTTTGTGATGGTTTAAAGGCTGCATTAATGTAAAGTCATGCAATTTTCTGAACTCACCCGACTATTCTAGCTGTTCTATTATTTACTTAAAATAAAGCGCCAGTAGTCAACCTTACAATACTGTCACAATATCGATAGAGGTATTTGGTGAAAAAGATATTGTGTTATGGTCCAGTTCTAGTTGTAAATAAACTGAAGTCTTAGCGGCGACTAACATACTGTATTGTGAGTAAAATCATTACAGTTTAACGTGTGAATGTAAAGTTGTCTTAATGTTTGTGGTGGAGGATTCCCATTGGTTTAGTAATCACCAGGAGCTGGTTCACACATGAACAAAGCCGCTTTATTGACTTAGACTTTAAATATCTTATGAACACAAGAATATAAAGATCTGTTGTAACAAATTGACCAAATGTATTTCTAATGGTGTTCTTTTAGCATCACTTAGAAGATTTGACAGAACATTAGAACAATATTGCTCATAAGACAATTCCAGTGTCAACGGTTTCAATAAAGTGACGTTTAAATGTTTGGTTTGCGTCTTGACTTCCTGTGATACTCCTGCGTCTGTGGATCAGAGGTGGATCTTGGTTCTCGTCGAAGAACAAAAGCTCGGATCGGGACGGTCACTTTGATGTCAAGTAACCAGACGGATAAAAGTAACCAGAGGCTTCTTTAGAACGTGCTGCTTTGATTTGCATGTGTAATCCAGTTAGAACATCCAAAACAGATCAATCAGAAGCTCCTGATGTTATTCAGGCCTCAGACCAGGACAGTGAGGATTTACTGCTTTTTATTTCTGTCCACCGACTCCGACCGGCACACAGACTCATTATGGCTTTTTAAAAAGGTGAGTGTAGTCGATTCCAACAGAACCTGGATGGATCTTGTTGTTCTTTAGTCTGGTGGCAAAGTAAGAGGCGCTTGCTGTGTTCAGAACCAGTGGCGTAACGGACCCCCGTCGACCTCCCTCACGGTTCTGTAGCTCAGATTAATGACACAGTTTAACGTTAACCATCACAGTGTGAAATAAAGTTTTACTGACGATGGTTCTCCTCCAATATTCAGTAAAATATGGTTTTCTAGTCTCTGATCTCTGATAATGTTACATTGTAAACAAAAATATGCTTTAAAAACGGTACTAAAACATGCTGGAATCACTTCACCTCATATTTTAACAAGAAAAAAACGATTCGTTATTTCATCACATATCTTTTAGTGTGAACATAGTATGAAGTGAAACATTCAAACAATCTTATAAAAGGTCATAAATAATAAGTTCTCCATGCACGAATAAAGGATAAATACAAAATAGCATCGTGAGTCCTTTCTGTCTCACAGATAATTCCAGTATTTTTCACATGATGGCGAGTTATCACACGATTATGCCGCTTATACATCGTCTCTAACACGGACGCATGTTAGTAGACGCAGAAGGTTCTGTCAGCAATATATAAATATCATTAATGCATCAAATGTTTGTTAGAAACGTTTTGCTGTTCCTTGTTCACAATGTAACATTATCAGAGACGAGAAAGCATCAAGCAACAAACAACAAACAACAGATGATGCATTCAACAGCCTGATAATAAACTCATTTGTGCTACAATGTAAAGAATATATCGTCTTCACCTGAAAATGAGGATATCTCTACAGCCGTTACATATACATATTTCATCAGAATCATGAGTGTGTGTGTGTGTGTGTGTGTGTGTGCGTGCGTGCGCGTGCATGTGTGTGCGCGTGTGTGTGTGTGAGGTTAATTCCAGCCTCCAGCTCTCCACCTTGTGGTCCAGTACTGCTGCATGCATCGCTCTCTTTACTGCTGGAAATTGGGCATGGAGAGCAAACAAACACACACATCCGCACGCACACACACACACACACACACACACGTGGTTTAGGATAAATATGTATGTGGTGCTATAAATAACTACAAATTAAAAATTTGAAAAATGTAAAACAAGCAGTTCAAAAGCTTTAAAAAAAAGCTAAAATCCAAACATGTATTTGCGGGTTAATGCGAAGCAGGACGATTGATTTAGTCAACGGCTTTAAGACGACACGGCCTGACCTGGAATTATAGGGCAACAGATGCATAGTCTAAACATCCACAGCAACTTGATAGCTCAGTGGAGAAAGACAGTCATATCAGGCATGTTGGCCTTTATTCAGTGACTCATTCTTTCCGACAGAACACATTTTCCATGCCCACATTAAAAAATAAGATCTATAAACACCAGGGATATCGCACAATATAGATATATATACATATATGTTAGGGTGATGTGTTCACTGTCAGCAGCAGGTGGTAACAGAGACACCGGTCAGATTCATTGGAGGGTTTTAATGAGAGATCTCTGGAAAAAAATCGTTTTCATTTTGTCTTTGGGTAAAAGTTGCACGTTTCAGTCTGTGTGCTTATTGTAAAGCTAATAAACTAAATCTGTAACCTGTATGTGTGACATAGATATATTAAGAAGTATCAGATTTAAGCTCTACATTTATCATTTTCTGATATGCATTTGTATTTCCCTCCCTCCTCTCTTTCTGTTGAACTCCTGATTGAGATGAAGGTGGCGTCGCTCAATTAGTGCCAAATTGCTCTCCGTGATTTCCATGTTGGGTTCTGGACGCTCTGGTCAAGCACACAAAAAAACGGTCTCCTTGGTATGCGCGCGCTCCCCTCCTCTCTCCATTGGCCAGGGCGCGCGGAGCGAGGAGGCGGGGCCGAGCCCCGGTGCGTGCCGTTTAAAAACGCTTTGGGGGAACTCATCGCGAAGCACATTATCGAGACCGGTCCTCCAGAGATGTGAGGAGAGTTTCGCACTTGATCTTGTTCGGTCCAAAACAAAAACAAGAAGCGCGCGGGAAACGACGCCGAGGATCGCGTCTGGATTATATTTCACGAGCTGAACTCATCCGGTCCACAAATGAGCAAAAGGTAACACGAGTCTTTTTGTGCTTTAATGCAAGTGTTTAACAGATGTTATCTTCTGGCAAACATGTTCATGCTGTGATGGGTTCTTTTATTCTGCTTTTACTTGCTTTTACGCACGATTCGATTTTTACGCACGAACTCTACCGTCAAAAGTTCCACTTTATTCGGTCCTGATTCTTCTCGCTTCTTTTATAAACGTTTAAACAATAGTCCTTAGTTCTGCGGACAGACGTGTGTGTGCGTGTGTGTGCGTGTGGAGGATTGAACCAGCAGTCGGTTCCCTTTCTGACCCGCACCTGTTAACATTTGTCGCTGGCATTTGTTGCATTCCGAGAGCAGCTCTGCCTCCAACACAGATATACTGTCTAATAATACTGCTTAGACATGCAGGAATAAATATGTAACAATGACTATTTGAATTATGATTATAGTGTTCATTGTTTAGGGAGTTTCTGTCTACCTCCGTCTTAATTTTTACTGCTCATTTTTAAATAAAAAAAAGATTTGGTTGCATAAAATGAGTGTTTTTAACCCCGTTAATGGAGGTGTTTACATTTCATCTTAAAGACAGATTGCTAAGCAACGCATCATCCTCAGTGGTTCGGATCATTTGTGCATCATCTGATCGGATCATTTCAGTTGTTTTGGAACTGTGTGTGTGTGTGTGTGTGTGTGTGTGTGTGTGTGTGTGTGTGTGTGTGTGTGTGTGTGTGTGTGTAAAAGCCCTGCAGACAAATTGCATCAGCCAGTTAGACTTCTTGAAGAACCGTGAACCGATAGTATGACTCTGTGTGATCTGCAGCCATGTGTATTCACATATATATCTATATATAATGTATATGGTATATATATAATGTATATATATATAATGTATATATATATATATATGGTGCCGGCCCTTCAGGCCTGAAGAACTTTAGAGTTTTTCACCTCCAGCCTCTCACAGTGCGTCAGAGAGACATCCAAACACGGTGAGGCTGCAGCAGGTCGACTCAGACGTTGTTGCCAGGACGGCCAACACTAATGAGCGGTGTTTGAGTGGAGCCAGCAGAATCCTCACAGGACGGCCATTACTGCAGCAGAGAGAGGAGAAACCTCGGAGGGCTTCTGACAGTCAACAAGCTGAGCATCTCTTCTGCAGAGCTCACACTTTACCCCTGAAGCTTCTCTAAAGAACACACACTGAACACATCTTGTCATTTAGAGCCTTTGCCTGTTCTGCAAAGTTTGGGGTGTTCTTTTTTTGTGCCAGATTGCTGATGAAACTGCTTTCGAGTCATATTTGATTTGGATATTTAAAGTTGAACGATGCAGGACAAGAGGACTGCGTCAGAATTTAGCTGCACGTGCAAAACGTCTTATATTTTGAGAAGGCGTCACATGTGAAAAAGTGCACCGCTGAGCAGTAAGTCAGAAGTTTGCAAGTGACTTTATGAATAATTTGCTTCAACGTATAGAACTTGCGGTGCATTTTTCTTGCAGTGTACGATTGAAGATATGAGGATAAAGAACTGCACATCTACAAATTCTCAGTTGAAGTTTTTAAACTCCATCAATTGTGCAAAAGCCTTCAGCTCATGGGATCCTGTAGAAACTCTGGAACCCACAAGCCGACGAGAAACAGCCGAGTCAGCGCCGGGCAGCCAAGAAAAACAAGTGGACTTTGTGAATGACCGATAACGGGACCTGGGTGCAATTACAGGGCGGCCTCCGTCAGTGAAGGTTGAGCGGTTTGATGAGGGCAGAAATATCTCTGTTGTTGTTTGTCATAACTGGATGAAATATTGTTGGCACGCTGAGCCGAGTGGAGCGTTTTTGATGGTTTTTCTCAGGCTGAACGCACGTTTCACTGAACAGTGATGAAGTTATCAAATCTGACATGTTCAACGAGTAACTGCTCAGAGGTTTAAAGTTTCTGACAATGCTGCCGATAAATTCCCTGAACGTTTAAAAGTTTATGAGATTTATCTGGAACTGGTTTGTCTAACAGACGTCTCCCGTCTCTGTTTCCTTGTTGCAGATGAACCCGATGAGGCCCAGTCAGCTGATGACCGCTCCACCCTCCTCTCGTTGCTCTCCATCTCGGGGCCAGTGAGGCCGAGGAGGTTCCCCTTCGGCCCGCCTCGTTTCGTCACCATTTCCTCTCCGACTCGGTCCCCCACAAGCGTTTCAAAGCTGTTTCTCCAACGCTTTTTCCAGAAACTCAGACTGTTTTCCAAAGCAGAAGCAGCACAGCCCTCCCAGACTGAGGTGATGGGAAGCGTGCGAGCCAGCCACTACAGCATTGTGTCATCAGAGGAGGACGGCATGAAGCTCGCCACAATGGCGGTGCCCAGCGGCTACGGGAACGGCAAGAGCAAAGTGCACACGAGGCACCAACCGCAGAGCCGGTTCGTGAAGAAAGACGGCCACTGCAACGTGCAGTTCATCAACGTGAGCGAGAAGGGCCAGCGGTACTTGGCCGACATCTTCACCACCTGCGTGGACATCCGCTGGCGGTGGATGTTCATCATCTTCTGCCTCGCCTTCCTCCTGTCGTGGCTGTTCTTCGGCTGCATCTTCTGGCTGGTGGCCATCTTCTACGGGGACTTGAAGAACAACCCCCAGAAGTGCGTCTCCAACGTGAGCAGCTTCACCTCCGCCTTCCTGTTCTCCATCGAGACTCAAACCACCATCGGCTACGGCTACAGATACGTGACGGACGAGTGCCCGGTCGCCGTCTTCATGGTGGTTTTCCAAAGCATAGTGGGCTGCATCATTGACGCCTTCATCATTGGCGCCGTCATGGCAAAGATGGCGAAACCCAAGAAGAGGAACGAGACTTTGGTTTTTAGCCACAACGCCACGGTGGCCATGAGGGACAACAAGCTGTGCCTGATGTGGCGCGTGGGCAACTTAAGGAAGAGCCACTTGGTCGAGGCGCATGTGCGGGCGCAGCTTCTGAAATCCCGGACGACGGCGGAGGGGGAGTACATCCCTCTGGACCAGATGGACATCGATGTGGGTTTCGACAGCGGAGTCGACCGCATCTTCCTGGTCTCCCCCATCACCATCGTCCACGAGATCGACGAGGACAGCCCCTTCTACGACATGAGCAAACAGGACCTGGAGACCACCGAGTTTGAAATCGTGGTCATCCTAGAGGGCATGGTCGAGGCGACCGCCATGACCACGCAGTGCCGCAGCTCCTACGTCGCCGGTGAGATCCTCTGGGGCCATCGGTTCGACCCGGTGCTCTTCGAGGAGAAGAACTACTACAAGGTGGACTACTCCCGCTTCCATAAGACATACGAGGTGCCGAGCACCCCGCTGTGCAGCGCCAGAGATCTCGCGGAGAAAAAATACATTCTAACGAACTCCAACTCCTTCTGCTACGAGAACGAGATGGCGCTGGAGAACAAGGAGGACACGGACGAAGGCAACGGGGGCAGCGTTGGGCCCGACGGCACCCAGACGGACAACATCTCGGAGACCGAACACATTCAGGCCACGGTGCCGCTAGAGCCACGGCCTCTGAGACGAGAGTCCGAAATATGACTGTTCAGAGCTCAGACCTCCCGCGGGGGATTTTCATAAAAATCACCTCTCTGCTCCGGGTGGCACAATGAGCCGAGCCTTATGGGTAGAGGACAAGCCGAACGGTACTGCTGTGTGTGGGTGGGGGTGGGGGTGGGGGGGGCAAAGGTTTAGGACTTTGTATGCAAGAGTCTGTTTGATTGCGTACAGCACGACAAAACACTGCACTATGAACACGTGCATAGTGCAGCAAGAATTCTCCACAAAGGGTCTGGTGACGGAGAGGAAAGGAGCTTGTTGAGGACTTTGAAAAATGGCAGGCATGTCTCAGTTTGTCTGTCCGGCATGAACAAGACGCTTTCACAAAAAGGTGTTTTTTTTATTTTCATAGTTAGAATATGTCCTCAAGTGCTGCTAGAAAAAAACAAGTTCAACTTTGTGCCTTCTCGTAGAACCAAAGAGAACACGAAACGGTCGATGTCTGGAACAAAGAAGGTACACGTAGAGTATTTGTTCACGAGCTGGTCTCACAGAAGTCTGAATAAACTGCACCAAAACATTTCTGTAAGCAAAGAAGTAGACGAGTCTGGCTCCGTCTGACAGCGCTGAGTTTTGTGATCTGTTCATTGCTGGTCAGACCGATGGAAACATGCCTGCTCATGTCGAGTATTAACGGCATCGAACTGACAGAAGAATCATTAATTTAAACGGAGACCGGGGTAATAAGAGAATCTGAATGTTCTTAAAAGTGCTGCTATGATGTTGCTTCTTTTTGTCTTTTTGTTTTTTACGATTGATAGAAAAATACCAAAGAGTATTATTATCATAGTTATGTGTTTCTTAAAAACAACACCTGCTTAGATTTGGTACAGAGAAGTAGAACGTTTAGGTTTGTTTTTCAAGAATGTGTGTACAGTTTTTATTTTTTTTTATACGTCTTTATCTCGAGCCACTTCATCAAGCCTTCATCTGGAAGAGAGGGGAAGTGAAGATGTACAAATCAGCCCAAGTGGCAAAGGCTTTACTGCAGAGGCCGGTAGACAGGAAGCACTGGTTCTGTTGGGTTTGCTGAACTAAAACAAAGACTCACCGACGTTTTGGAAGATTTTTAGTCGTCAACTTAAACCACAAAGTTGATTTTTAAACTTACTTTTCATGTGTTTTGATTGGAGATTGTAAGAAATGTTTTCAAAGCCACGTTCCCTCTTCAGACACGTCGAGTTCCCTGTTGAACTGCCTTTGTTTTACTTGAGGAAGGAAGATTTAGAAAGCCAAATGTACTGTAACCGGCGTTTGAAGGCGACCGCACAAGAGTTTGCATCAATACAAATGAATATCCTTTATCTTGTGTATGACTGAAGGCCGTGCATGTGTAAATACCTCCCTGTTGCAGTTCTTTTGTATCAGTCTTCCAAATGTACTGCAAACACCACGGAATGTACAGATTTTTGTATTAATATTAATATTAAACTGTTCTTTTTTTCAATAAAATGTCAGTGGACAGTCTGAATCATGCTGTGTGGCTTTGGATCAGAGGCAGAAACGTTTTCAAACATCTTGTTTTTATTCTACAAAAACAGTTTTAGATGATAGAATATTTGTGAATCTTACTGTAACACTAACGTGTAACTCGGTACATGTACTCCGTTACGTTTGAGGTACTGCATGCTACTTTGAACTTAAATGTTGCACTTTTTACTTCACTACATTTAGTTGACATATTTACTTCAAACAATACTTTATATTCAAACTGTAATCAACTTATAATCGACGTACTGCAGTATCTCAGTGTGGCACTTAAAAACATGAACATATTTATATAAAGGATTATAAAAGTCTTTAATTGAGTAATAGCAGCAAAGCAACGCTACACAAATACTCTTACAAGTTTATTTTTGGTAACGAGTAACAGCAGCAAAATGTTCTCACAAGCACGACTTATAAAGATTAGCGCTCGGTTAAAACTGGACTCGTGCTTTTATCTCATCACAGGAAAGAATCAAAGAATCTCATGGATGTATTCAACGTTTTGACGATAAAACATTGAGAAATGTCTCCTTCCTTCAGACACATCGGAGGCCTGAACACCTCCAGCTGCAGGACGGATTAAAAGCTTCTTCTCGTTGCAGACATTGTTCTCATCCATCGTCTTTAAAATGTCCATTCAGTCACGAGTGGGAATCAAATCAGACAAAGAAACCCGATGAATACTAACTTTACTATCCTTAGTTTAAATGTAGGATATGCACAGGAAATATGTCGGATGACTCGTCCGACAATACGAAGCCAAACTGCTGCCAATGGTCCACAAATAAACAAGAAGAAGAAGAAGAAGAAGAAGAAAGTGTTGCTAGTTGGATGTGTGGTTGCTGTCCATGGTGCTGATCAAACAACCGTCACCGTGTCGCTGTTTTAGTGACTTTGGTTTGAACTAATAACCGACTTTGGCCTCAGACTGTAAAAGAACGACTGATTGGTTTAAAACAAAATGATCATCTTGGCTATGCACACTATGCCTGACTGCCCAATGTTGTTCATGGTGATAGTGGTGTGGGTAGATAATAAATAAACATATATATATACATATATATACACATATACACATATATATACACATACACATACATACATACACACGCTACAGACAATGAGAGCGCAAGACACGCGTCAGGAGGAAACTGGGGGCAGAGGTCGCCTTTTACACGCTAGGAGTTATATTTTGACCTTTTTATTTATTTATTTTTTACTTTTAAAGCACTTTGTTCTATACATTTTTTTTTTGAATGTTGTGATGCATCAAATTCATTATTATTCAAACAATGACAAAATGTGCTTGAATTATAAAAGACAAAGAATTCAGAAACACAAAACGCGTAAACACAAAACACAAAATCTGGAGGAAAATTTTCATTTAATTAAATTTCATATGTCCTTAAACTTGACCTCCCGCAGCTCAACGCCACAGACAGAGAAGGAAATACTGGACGTCAACCAAAGTCAATGGAAAATCCCTTGATTCACCATTAAGGAAGACTGACAGTAATGTCAACTCACGGAGTCAGGACTCCCGCTTGTGTGAGTGTGTGTGTGTGTGTGTGTGTGTGCGTGTGTGTGTGTGTGCGTGTGTTCCATTCATCTGACATAAAGCAGTTACCGTCTCTGATTCATCTCCATCATTTTTGAAACGGGAAGAGAGAGAAAACGAGTCAGGGTTGTTTCAGCTGCTCATTATTATAATAATCAGGATCTGCGTTTCATCATATCTCCTCCGTTGGACACAATTTAATAATCACGTTTAATGCTTTGAACCACGACAGAGGATTCAGCGCAGGATTGAATATAAAATACAACAAATAAATAACCTCGTTTTTTTATTTTCTGGTGAACAAAAGCGTTTTTTGGCACCAGTTTGCTGTGAAGGATGACGTTGGTGGGAAACAAAGGAGTTAGTTTCCGGTCTCACCATTTAATATCGCATTTATTTATTGAATTATTAATTTAAAGTTGCGACCAGGAAAGGCACATTGAAGTGACTTCCTGTCGTGGCGCATTGTTAGGCGCTGTGCAGCTCTGTAGGTGAACGAGGGTGTGCTGCTATTGTGCAGCTCTGTTTATGAAAACAATAACTCTGTATACCAGCGGAGTAAACATCCAGAGGTAAATGTTAGGCCTGTATTCCTGTGGAAACCTCCGAGATATCGAGTATCCAAATGTTTTTTTTAAGGCTATTTATTTGTGTTTTCTACCACGGCTGACTTTCACAGCTACAGCTGTAACGTGGAAACAACAATGGAGGAGTAAAGATCTCGGAACCTGCAACACAAACACCGTCCGTGCTCCTGAACTACAACCGGAAACCGCCGGCTTTCATCGAGGCTTCTGGGAACCCGGCGTTCAAACGGGCTCAGCTCGGGTCCAGACCTGTGATCCTTGGTGGGTCTTGTCCTCAGATGAAGCCGAGTCCTCCTGCTTCACACGGACCCCCGCTCGGCCAGACTAAACCACCGCCGCAGAGGTACGTGAATGCAGCATCGAACGAATCGAGAGGCCGCTTCACCCAGTTATCACGGAGTCAGCACTCACTAAGTGGGAAGTTAATTCTTGCTTTTTCCCGCCATGTATTCTTCCCGAGTGCAACGTAAGCGTGAATACGATGCGCTCAGAATAAAAGTGACGTTGATTACAAAGTGAGAAAGTCAACTCACAGCAAACGCAGGACTTTCCATCAGGAGACCGGGGTTCATGTCCCAGAGCGTCGTCCAGTCATTTCAAAGGGAACCTGTTTTCTGTAGATCGGGACCGAGTGGAAACTCAAATTCCCAAAGCAATGTCAGAATATTCATGATGATATTTTCAGAGCCGGCTTCAAACTGTCAATCTGACAAAGACGTCTCTACCTTTACTTACTGCTTTCTGATGAACGATACCAAGACTACCTCGTCATTTGCAAGTGGCTTCATAATTACAAGTGTTAAGTGTAAAAATAAATGTTGTGTCTATAACACACAGAATGGGCCTGTTTCCTGCTCAAACAAACCAACACAAATGCAACAAATATGCAGCAGATATGTCGGTTATCATGAAGAATGCGACAATGTGAAAGGAAGTAATTCCCTGAGCTTACTTTCAACAATACGAATCATAATGATGACAATAAGGAGTAGGTCACTGTGTATCTCAGCTACACAGGCCTGCGGAGAGACGGTGGAATTTCCCGAGGGGCCGGCCATCGAGTGGACCTCGAACGCCTCGCTGCGTCTCACTGGAGCTGCTGTTGACTCTTTGAAGTGACGCCAAACTCCCGATTGTTTTCTCCTGGACCGTCACCTCCTTTGTGTTCACTGATCGTCTCATCATTGGGACTCTTTCGCCGCAGAAGTCTGCTTGAATTGGCGGCGGCATTATTTGGCTAAATCCAGAGTGGACGGATGCGTGCCAATGTCAAAGGATGCTCAGAATGAAGAAGAGCGAAATATAAAGATTATTTTCACTGTCAATGAATCTGTCGATCATTTTCTCATCATTGATTCGTTGTTTGGTCTATAAAATGTCAGAAAATGGTGAAAAATGTTGAGTAGTGTTTCCCAGAAGTCCAGGAAACGTCCCCAAATGTCTTGTTTTGTCCACAACTCAAAAGATATTCACTTAAATGTCTCAGAGGAAAGAAATCTGAAAATAATCACATTTAAGAAGCTGGAATCAAAGAATTCTGACTTTTTCTCTTGAAACATTAGTCAAACTGAAAATTGTTACCAATTAATTTAGTAGTTAAAGAAGCACAAAACTTAGAGGAATTATAATTCCCGTATATAATGTACATAGTATCATAACATTATCAGATCAGTCAATATCGGCCCGTTCAGCGGCACAGATTAGCCTTTTGACAGACGAGAGGGAATTGTCGTTGTCTAAAAATAAAAAAAACTGATTTCAGCTCGACGTCTACATGCAACTTGTGAGATGTCCTGAAGTAACAAAATAGACGCAGTTCCAGAGGCCTTTAGATTTTGAGAGACTTTTGCATGACAGTAAATGAACTGGAAGTGTTCACAGCGATCCGTCTGCTTCCCCTGGTGCAGAATGCAGCAGTGGGGACTCTGTGGACTCACAATAAAAGGTTTCCGAGTCAAAAGCGCCAGTTTGTTCAACAGATTCCAGTTGTGATCCTCCTATTATCCTATTATCCGCCCATCAAAACGGCCACCAGAATGTCAGGTTGGCAAAAAAAAAAAAAAAAAAGCCAAAGAATGTGAGCGATGTGATGCAGCTGCGTGACAGCGAGGCCGCTTTGGTCTTTTGTGGCGGACCACAACGCTCACGTTACGGGTTAATACACCTCGAACAGAGGAATCTCTGCTGCCTCATCTCACTGATAACACACACACACACACACACACACACACACACACACACACACACTGTAACGGCCAATTAGGACGCGTTCCCATCACCATCATCATTACGAGACCGAATCGCTCTGTTAATTCGATCCGGCCTCACTCGGTCTTTTTATAGATCGTGACACGTTGGACAAATCGTATCAGAGAGCAAACCTTCCCTCTGAGGTCTGCAGAGCAGCATGAACACACACACTGTGACTTCATGTGGAGTCACGAACACAAACACTTGTCTGCATCGACCCTCTCTCCCTCCGGACGCAGTCCTGTTTCAGCCACGCTAACGCAGAGCCTCCGATAATGTTTGTCCTGCACTGGAGGCACAAATATCTCAACTGCATTGTCTGTGCACTCATGCAATTGTGTACAGACAATCACATATGGGGTTTTTTTCCTCATCAACATTTTGTAACCAAATACCTGAAAAACTAATAACATTCCCATCAGCCTCAGCTGTACTTTGTGTTTCGTGCTAATGAGCAATAATTAGCACGCTACCGCCTAAAAACTAAGATGGTGTAGATGGCAAACTTGCCTGCTTTGTCATTGTGAACATATTAGCATGCTGCAGTTAGCATGTAGCTAAAAGCACATGTGCCTCAGAGCTGCAGACTTTCATAAGAATCTAAGAACTGTTGTTTCTCCATTTGTTCTCTGTTCACGTCCAACATATTCGACGAGGAGTCAGATGACGGCTCAGTCACACGCCAGGCAGCCATATTGTTTGACCGACATGGTGGGGTTTCACACTTTAACACCAGCTTCTTCTCCACACACACACACACACACACGAGTCAGCGATTCAGGTTTCAGTAACAAGTGGGATTACTGCGATATCCTCACAGCATCTACCGACTGTTTGCTCAACGGTCAACATGTGACATGTGACTAACTCTGCAGGGAGGTATACAAAGACATGCCTATATATATATATATATATATATATATATATATATATATATATATATATATATATATATATATATATATATATATATATATAGGCAGGAAGTGAAGGCTTTCTCTTTTTCTTCCTGGAGCAGAAATAACCTCACCAGATTAGGTCAAAACAGGAAGAAGAACATATGAAGATTGATTTGTGCAGAGTCGTGTTTATTGGATTAGTCGATCGACAGAACGACTCTGATCATTGATAAATTGGTCTTTGTTGGATTTATATCTCTGTAAACTTTTATCTCTTTGAGTATTTAGCTGTTGGTCTCACAAAACAACATTTATTTTTACTGTCGAACCGATGAGTCAAACAAATAACTGACAGACTGATGAACTCGTTAGCTGCAGCCAGTGGCGGCTGGTGGAACATGTTCTAGGGAGGGCCATCCTATCAATTTCAGCAAACATCCCAGTATGATTTCATGCAAAAAAAATGTAGCATCAAACACGCATTATTACTTGGCAGTTAAATATTTAACATTTATTCCAACATGAAAAAATCAGTAAATAACACTTATATAATATAATACAATATAATATAACATGTTTATTTATTGAGATGTCCTATGGACCTTGTTATAGGAGGTAAAGATCAGGAGAAGTAAACATGAAGTGTAATTATGAATACTGATGTTAAATTAAGCTATGATGAGTTTTCACTGTTAATTTAGGGGGAAAAAAGTGGCCCGGGAGTTACTGTCACTCAATACACGGCGCGCTGCCCACTCAACACACGGCGCGCTGCCCACT
This sequence comes from Lycodopsis pacificus, assembly GCA_028022725.1. Classification (NCBI taxonomy): domain Eukaryota; kingdom Metazoa; phylum Chordata; class Actinopteri; order Perciformes; family Zoarcidae; genus Lycodopsis; species Lycodopsis pacificus. The sequence goes on from CM051708.1 coordinate 19,382,371, forward strand.
CAACACACGGCGCGCTGCCCACTCAATACACGGCATGTATTTCGCCGGTCTACGGCGGCCATTCGCACCTCCGCCGGCGTCGCCCCGACAGACGCCCGGCACGACCGCACGGCGCAGGCCACGGTTATGGAGAAACGTTTTTAAAAGCACCGTAGTGTCCAGCAGTGCTGTGGCGTCCTCGGATCGCGAGGAGTAGTATAATGTCAGTTTATACTGTTGATACAGTTTTCACTGATTATTGACTTTCGGTATTAGAGTAAATTGAACGTGTTCTGTGAAGCATATAATATAGTCCCGTCGGCCTACCGGGGATTCCCCCGGTATCCCCGATGGCCAGTCCGCCCCTGCCTGTGGATACGTATGGTATGTCGAAGTAATCAGCGTACTTTTAGGAAGAAAGGAAGTTGATTGACTGACTTGTACGAAGTAGTGAAGCTTCGCATGTAGTCTGCTGTCTGATTGTGAGGTCAGGCTGATCTGATATCAGCTCTTTGGCTGCAGAATCTCCGTCAAAGTTCTCCTCTCAAACAGGTCTTGGAGGAGGAGAGCTCGCGCTGGCGCGGGCTCCTGTCGAGACTTCTGACGAGAACGCGCAGCTCCGGGGCTTGATCGTTCTGGCCCACAGCTGAATGTATTTGAGGCGCTGATTGGCTAAATTGTATGTCACTCATATATCTTGAATCAGCAATTGGCTAAACGGCTTCATAGACCCGCCTCTTTTGGGCCAAAACGATCAAGCCCCCCTCACTGCGCGCTCTCAGAGTGTCGTGCACACAGGCAGAGAGCACGAGCAGACGAGCACACAGGGGGAGAGGACGAGCAGGAAAAGCATATATTTTGCGCAGATATCATATTGTACACACATTACTGGGTACATTCCATAGTTAAAAAACACAAATATTGACAATTTGTATAATTTATGATGATTATAATTTTTTTTTTTTTTTTTTTTTCGTGTGGCTCATGGTGGGGCAATGCCCCATTGCCCTCTCTTGACCAGCCGCCACTGGCTGCAGCCTGAATTCAGAACCTCGTGCATGGAGCAGATGATAAACCTCTGCGAGGTTCATTAAATACAGGCGCTTCATGTATGACGCGTTCGGAGGACAATCTCCCCAACAGTCAACAATTAGCATTGAACACTAACTCCAGAGCTCCGTGCCGTTCATTCCCAGTCTGTCAGGAGGGCTCGTGGCTCTGCTAGCGCGCTGGTTTTAATCGCACAGGATGCAAGATATACAAAGACATCGTCAATGATTAAATGCACACCACAGAAGCTCGGGATAAGGCTGCATTGCTGTGTGTGCCAGATATGTACAGAGAAACAGAGACAAACAGAGACAAACAGAGAGGGATTAACTATTCAGAGTGTGTGAGGGGGGGGGCGTTCACTGGTCAGTGTGGTAACTGCTGAGGACAGAAAACAACAGCTGTGGACAGGATGGGATTGTTTCTTTCTACTGGCAGAAGTCTGGCAAGCACTTCACTTCTCTCACCTTTGCTGAGAGCAGCCGCGTCCGGGATACATTACCCCAGCCGACCTCGAGGACCAGGACGGACTCTCCAATCAGAGATGAAATGAAGGCTTTCATGAAAAAAGATGCCGCCATGTGTCGTGCATTATGTAACACCGCAGGTATCGGTCGCAACGCGATGAAGGTGAAGGAAATTGAATTTGTGTTGCTCGGAGGACTGGAAAATGATAAGAGCAAAAGTCAACACAGACGCGTCCGTTCAGAAAGTGTTCCTGGTCTTATGATTATTATTATTATTATTCACAGAATAACTGTGAGGTCCAGAGTGAAGGCCTGGTCAGACTACAGACTGTAGACCAGGAAGTGGACGTAGCCATCGTGACATCACCCGTTTATAGACTGCAGTTTTGAAGCCTGCAGTTCGGCATTTTGTCCGTCGCCATCTTCCCTTTTTGGCAACCAGTGAACAGGAAGTGACCATATCTGGACTGAGGAGTGATGTAGAGACCTGTCAATCACAGTAGCCCCGCCCTAAAGCATCCCCTGCTTTATGGTCTGTGTGACTCTAAATGGACCATCATGTACTAAATGAACATCATGCTGTATTGAAGAAGACTTGAAACAGATTTTGCAACCACAAAGACGAGCAAACTAGCCGCACAAGTCGTCGTTTGCGCTGTCGCATGACCGACGTCTGCTTTGTGCCACTTTTGTGTGCGACCAGGCACCAACTGGGACTTTTAATGGAGAGAAGTGTCGCTATCGAGTTTTTAAAAAGTGACATTTTCAGTGATTTAAACGAAAAAGAGTTCTATTCATCTCCAGTGTGAAAATCTTGGCACTTGAAAGTGAAACAGTCCGTCTCGATAACCGCCGGGGTTCAGAGAGAACATGAGTCTTGTTGTAATGTTGGACGAGTTGACTCTTGGAGCCAGGACTCGTCCTCTGAAGGGCCTCAAACTGGAAGAATAGTCGCTTTGTTTCAAACATCCACAACAGGAAGTAAAAGCACAAAATGTGTCAGTCACATTTTGCGAGGTCTTCAGAAAGGGATTCCAGCCAGCAGCACCTGCTTCACTGCATCAGCAGAGGAGAACATCATGCATCCTCTGCATCTCTGCACACACACACACACACACTGCCCAGCTGTTGCTATGGACACACAGCATGAAGTGGGAGGACGCTAACAACCAGCCACGTCAGCTGTGGGTCCACACTCCCCTGAGAGGGGGACCAGGTAGCATACGAGCACACCAGTTAAGAAAGGGAACACAATGAAATGATGAATGTGTTCGTGGCCTCGGTTCGTGCTCAGTGTGTCTGAGGTTAAGCTCCCAGAAGACGGTGTGTGGGGAACAAGAAGATTTGGCTTCATAAAGAACTAGAAAGGAGCTGTGACTGAATGCGGCGCGTAAACAACAGATTTATATTGATCAACTTAAAAGATCAGAAGATATCTTCATTCGTTTTGCACCAGGGTTTAGATTTGATGATTTTCTGATCTCTTTGATGAACTTAAATCCAGAACCTACCGATTTGTTTTTTGCGTTTCAAATGTCCGTTTCGTGAATTCCCCCGTCTTGCCTCATATGACGCACGTTTTCAAACTGCTGCTGATCGATACTGGGAGCTTTGGAGGGCTCTCAGTGGGATGGAGTACTGGCCTTGTGCTGAAGGACCAGACGCTCTCTTCAGTTAAGAGGCTTAGTTTAGTCCTGACAACAGTGCCGAGTGACCAACAAAGAGCCTTCATTCACACCGTCACAGGAGAAACCTGCTGAAAGCCGGAATGGCTGCTTCGCTGCACGACGTCCCGATCGCCGTGGTAATTACAAACACAGTACAATGCATCAGGACCCTCTTTGAAACAGGAAGTAACAAAGGGTGACGTCCACAATGTGCATCGTGTGTTTGGTGATTGTACCAAATGAGACGTTTAATAATCTCCATCTCTTAAAGTAACTGATCACCTGATCATCTCGTCCCACTCTGTGACAGCAGAACACGAAGCAGAGCTGCACTTTACAGCTAAACACTTACAGACAAACAAGTGGAACATCAAACATGACATAAAGACAGACATGGAAATATGAAAATTGATTGTAAAAATAAAGAGGTTCTCTTGTGGGCCTGGGGCACCGCATGACGGGAGACACACAAACACTTTAAGTAAAAATGAAATGTGACGTTGGTCGAGCTAAAAACAAATGTAGACAAACAACGTAAGGACCGTGAGCTCGACAACATCCCTCCTCTTCATCGTGCAGGCTGCTTTATGGCGCTTTGCCGGTTACACCGACGGTCTGTCGGCATCTCGATGAGTTTTTGATTCTTTACAGCTTACAGGCATTCGGGAGAATAATGCAGCGCAGAGAGTATAAACGCCTCCGTTCATGCTCGACGCTTGTTGAGTTGTCCCTGCTGTCTTCTGGAACACAGCTAACTTAGCTAGCTAGCTAACAAGCCAAGGCAACGGCCATGCTGGTGTTGGTGACGTACATTGTGCGTGTAATTCGTGACATACTTCAGGATCAAAACATATATATTTATCTCTCGTCGTTGAATATTTCGTCCTGAAACAAGGTCCCATGGTGGTCACCCGGACTTGGCCTCTCCGTTATGGTTTTTCGTGCGATATGTGATCCTCACGTTTTCTCGTGACATCGCAGGATAATGTACTACGGTAACATTTGAACGTCATTTACAGAATATACAGACATGTTAACAGGTAACTGGATGTAAAAGTGTTCGTGTTAGTGTTAGTTGAAAAGCTTGAAGCTGACTAAAGCAGAGGAAAGGAGACGCTGCTGAACACGTCATCGCCCAGCTGGCTTCACACTGTCCGGGTGGTTGTATGATAAAAGCATTTTGGGGATAATTGAGGCATATTTGCACCTATTTCAGGACGTAAGTGCTGTACAGACTATGAGGCGTCTTTGCAGCACAACAGGAATAGAGCCTTTTGTCTATTTGAACATGCGTGACCCACAGCTGCCGTTAAGTGAAATAACCATCGAGTGTTTTGGGCCAGAGACCTTTTATTCTCAGAGAACCCAGCTGGATCACATGGGCTGTGCACACATGATGGAGGGGGAAGACAACAACAAGAACCTGCTGCTGGATGTCCATGTAGACCTCCGCTGAAGAGCTCACGATAACAGGCCATGGGTGATTAATGCTGACAAGCTTCGGCTTTTTATGGATGCTAATGGTGCTGTGTGTGTGTGTGTGTGTGTGTGTGTGTGTGTGTGTGTGTGTGTGTGTGTGTGTGTGTGTGTGTGTGTGTGTGTGTGTGTGTGTGATGCCCCTACTGTCGCTCCATAGCAACCAGGGCCGTCGGGTAAACACATCTCAGACTTTCTCGAGAGCGATGTTGAGATCATTTACCGACCGTTAGAGTTTAACCACATTGTCTCTTGATTGAAATGCACGGTGCCATCAACAGGGACGTGTTGTTTCTAGTAGAAGCACCTGTTAAAGGAGTATTACGAGGTGCAAACTGTGTGTTTATGGTTTGAATCAGTGAGGATTCTTGATTTAAAGGTCTCGGGACTACGTCGCGGTCCCTGAAGCCACGTGCAGGTCTTCTCCAGCGTGAGGAACTAGGGAATCCTTTGAAGACCTCTGGGCCTGTAGAGTGGGAGGAGCATCCGTCCCGGGGGTGTGAGCGGGTAGTAAACACCCCCGGCTCATCAGGTTGAAACATATTCACCGTATGGACGATGTGCCTGTTGTATTCCCTCTGTATGCAGCGTGCTGTAGATCAAGAATGTCATAACAAAGAGTCTCCTGGCTCCTCGGTGGTCCCCGCGAGACCGAAAAGCTTCAGCACAAACCAGAAAAACATGTTCTTAGACTGGGCCAACGTTCTGGGCACAAGAACTACTTTTTTGAGTTACCAGTCGGTAAACCTTCATCGAGTTACCACCCAACGGACTAATATTACAATAGTCCGATATTCGGGTCTATTTAAAATGTCTAATTCGATGTGAAGACGATGAATATGAATCCAGGTGATGCGGTTAGAGGAGGAAGGATTGATGTAATCAGGTATGAGGAGAGGCCTGAGATGCTTCCTGAGATCAGGAGGAGAGGAAGAGAAGCTTCTCTCGTTCAATCATCAACACAACTATCATGTTGTGTCCAATATGTGACTGAACCATTTCATAGTTGGTGCTCATTCCACGATACGTCCTCCAGCTGGCTTGCTGCTGCCCGGGAGCTGACCACTTCGTTGTAAACCTTGAGCCAAACGTTTACTTTCTCTTCTTATTCATAACAGATTTTACTGAAAGCGTTTTTTTTCTGCGAGATAAATGACAAATATTTGTATGGAAATACATTTCCTCTAAACACTAACACAACTATTTAGGAGAGGTCTGTCATTGTTCCGTCGGTGTCGGGCAGCTATTACATTATGTTGATGGAAATTAACCAGCAGCTCCTCCTCCGGCCCGTCAGCCTCTTGTATTTTTCCACTGGGTGCACTGGGAAACTTCAAATACCACAAGTGCTCAGCTTAAGTTGTGGACCTTTAACCCTCTGAGGAACCGTCTAGCAGCGCATGAGGACTGTAGACTACACATCCCAACGCTCCAACGGTATCACAGCAACAGTTTAGGCGGGAAAATAGTAAAACGTTAAGACATACCACTTTTAAACTTTTAAAGTTCAAACGACATGGCTGTCTCCGACTGACCCCAAGTACATATTGGACCTGCAGTATTTTTTCCTTCATTTTAAAGACGGCCCCGTAACCCAGTCATGAGTAAGTTAACCAAGCGTCTACATGTGATCAGCAGCCCGACTTCCCTTTCCTTTCCTTTCCTTTGTTTTCTGTTGATGGGAAACTCTATCCGACAGCTTCTTCTGCGGCTTCTGTTCATGTGAAATGTGATAGTTACTCAGCGAGGTCCAGTCAGAGTGAGACGACGAGCTGGCACAACACTGGAGAAGCAGCTTTGGGAAACTTAACTCAAGTAAAACTAAAGATTTAATCCCACACGTAATCTCTTCACAGTCTTTATCTCGGGCCCATCGTCGCCCGACAAAGCTGCTGTGTCAGCAGATACGGGACGATGGTTCGGAGCAGAAGGTCGTGACCTAAGGCCAGTTTTTGAACTTGATCGGGACGGCCGACCTTTGACCCGTGTCGACCTCCCGTGCTGAGGTCTGTGATGTTCTCTGTGATGGTGGGAGTCCTGAACTGAATCATTGTCTGCGTCCATCCGGATGTTTCTCAGTGTGCCGCTTTTGATCTCGAGGACAAACACCAACTGTTACCTCCGCACAAAGAGGAGCCGGATGAACGGAGGAACTTAGAGTTAGTGTGGTTCTGAACCAGTCTCAGTGTTGTCCTGGTCCTCTATCAGACCTGCATCAGTAAAGAGACCATCACAGAGGAGATGGTCTGTTTCTATAGAGTTACTGCTGGAGACACAGGACGTGTTGCTGGACCCGCTGGAGGGAAGGGGGGCACGGGAGAACCAGAACCAGGACCGAGAGGAGCAGACTGTCAGACCTGCTGCAGCAACATGAGAGGTTTTCTAAAGGGAGTCTGGTGATCTGAAACATGGCCGCCCAGAACACTGGGGGTGGGTCAGTCGACATGTTCTCAATAACAACATCATTACACTCGTGTCTGGCGACAGGGTTGCAAAAGTAATAAAGTGCTCCATTTCTTGGTAACTAGTATTGGAACCGATATAAAGTATAATATTTGAATGCTCAGAAATTCTTCGTTTTTTAACAACCATTTATTTTATAATACGCAACATTTGTTCGACAGGAACATTTTAGATGAGCAGTAGGGTTCATCCAAAGGGATGAAATAAGAGAGGACTTAAACTATTGATCAAAGACAACAACAGGAGAATAAATCAAAAACAATAGAATACAAATATCAACATATGTGAACAAGACAGTCATAATTATCAAGTTTAAAAGAAGTAATACTAACACCAGTGTCTAATGGAGCTGCTACATCATGTAAAGTTGCTTTTAGTGGTTTATACTCTATCTCTGGTATATATATATATAGTATATACTCTACTCTTTACACGATAGTTTTCTACAGGACGTTCAGCCATAAGCTCACTCGTGTTCAGTTGTAAATAAATCTCTGTTGCTGCTCGGTCTTAGTAACAGCAGCATGACTGCAGCCTCACTAACCTTCACATGAAAAAATAAAAGAAACGCTTCTATTACGAGCGGATGGAAACGTTGTTGTCAGAAGCCGTTTGATGGAGTTTCAGGTTGCAGAGCAGTTGTCCTGCAGCAGCGACCCGAAACACTCACAGCTCCTCTGGAATCTCTGGACGACACTGGAAACGGGTCAGCGGAGTCTAAAAGCGGAACTACGGCCCTCCGACAATTATTGTCTACCGTCCGTCACACCCTTTTTCCACACACACACACACACACACACACACACACACACACACACACACACACACACACACACACACACACACACACACACACACACACACACACACACACACACACACACACACACGGTGGTGCGGAGGAGCTGTGGGAAATCCCAGAGGTGATGAGCAGCAGTTGGTGCTGAAACGTTTGTCAGCTCTTAAAACTGAAACAGATTTATGATCCTTTCTGTTTCTCTGGTTCTCATACGGCTGCCGGGCATTCAGTAAACTGTGGGAGACTATTTGAATTCATTGTTTTAATCCTGCATGAGTTCAGTCTCTGCTTTGTTGGTTCAATTGATCTTTCATTCGTAAAACACTTTTAACTGCTGTATAAAGTTTTATTGTTGTTATTGATCATTGTTAATCATTTCCTCTGTTGTAAAATAGCATTAACTCTCCTAACATCCATGTGTTCAAACACAAACACATTCTCACTGAAAATTAGTGATTCGTTTTATTTTGGCAAAAATTATTTTTTTATGAATAAAGAAATATTCCTGACCTTTCAAACAGCAGCTGAGGAAAACCCCACAAGGTCTATTTAATATCTTTATCTTTAGAATCATATCAGATGATCTTTGCTTCAAGAATGTGAACGTCTTTACAGCCGACCGTCCTCCGTCTGCTGAAGATCATGTGACACGATCAACAGCTACTGAACGGATTCATCATGTTCTGAGACCAGCTGACCCTTTCACTTGATAAAGACTTTATCATTCTATTCTATTCATGGACTCATCGTTCCAGCCCTGCACTAAACTGCACGTGTTTGTTAAATGTTAATGATTACTTCTTTTTTTTCCATTGTAAATATTCATTATAAAAATATTCATTGTATAAATTATTCATTGTATAAATGTATTAAAATGATTGTTAAATGTATTAAAATTATTGTATTGTAAAAATGTATTAGTAATAATTCATTGTATAAATGTATAAAAATATTCATTGTAAAAATTGTCAAAAATAAATGCACATTACAATCCTTAGAGCTCAAGTTAACTTAAATAGTTTGTTTTGTCCAACCAACATAAAAATATGATTCAAATGATTAGAAACAAATTAGTACATTTTATTTAATTTAACATTTTATTTAACATTTGCTTTAATAAAACAATCTTGTCATTAGTTGCTTCAATGAGCTCGTGTTCTAATGTCTATTTGATATTAACGTGAAAACATCTGGATTCATTCATCCAATACTCATTTTACTGAAGAGAGCTTGAATGCCGTATCTCAATGCAACCTCTAAGCGCTAGCTGTTAGCTCTGTTATGTAGCCTAGTAGGACTGTGCTGCCCACCAGCTGCTAACAGCTAACAGCTAACAGCTAACGCTAATCAGCCCCAGCACCCGTCCAGCCCCGTTTGGCTCAGAGTTCATGTTTTCGTTTGGTCGTTCTCACATTCTATGAGCCTTTCGGGGGCCTTGAATATTTCCACGTCGGACAGCTGTGATCTAAATATACGGAGCCACTTCCTAACTTCAGGAAAAGAAACAAAAAAGATAGAAGGAAGTGCCGGATTCAGATCCTCCTACAGGTTTCCTGCAACAGCGTCCCTCAGAGACCAAAGAAGAACACAAAGTAAAAACAGTGGCAACATGCAGACTGCTGAGGTCAAACGTATAGTCTCTGGTAGAGACCTGTCAATCACGTGTAGCCCCGCCCTAAAGCATCCCCTGCTTTATGGTCTATTAGAGACCTGTCAATCAGCGTGTAGCCCCGCCCTAAAGCATCCCCTGCTTTATGGTCTGTGTGACTCTAAATGGACCATCATGTACTAAATGAACATCATGCTGTATTGAAGAAGACTTGAAACTAGAGATTGAGACATAAACTCATGTTTACAATGTTTACTGAGGGAATAAATCAAGAGAGAAGTAGAGTCATTTTCTATAGACTTCTATACAACCAGAGGAGTCGCCCCCTGGTGGACACTAGAGAGAATGCAGCTTTAACACATGAAGCATCGGCTTCACTTGGCAGAACCAGAGGTTGCCGCATGGTTCCAATATCAACGCCACCAGACTTTTTAATATGCAAGATAAAAGATTTAGTATGTCCCAAAACATGGCATGTCAAATGCAGTTTACCAAATGTACCAGCACGGTTTACTAGTATGAATCCAGCATGCTTTTCTTGCTTTTCTGACCCACAATCCTTTGCACAGCAGATATATACAAGTCGCCATGCTATGAAGAAGTAGTAAGTCCTAATTGAATGAATACTGCATGCAACAGGACGTACTTTGAAAGAGCAGCTGCAGTACAAGTAAAGAAGAAGATGTATGTGATTTGGAACGCAGCTTTACTATTCACACATCTTTAAGTGTGACCGACCTGTGCACATGGCGCCGGCCGACCTGTGCACATGGCGCCGGCCGACCTGTGCACATGTGCAGTCGTGATCACCGTTGGTAAACAAACTAAGCCTTTCGGTGAACTTTCCTTCCATCGTTCAGGTCAAAGTTCTCCGCTCCGCCCTCGGGGTCCACTTTTCTTGACAGATGGAGATGAATTGTGTGAAAGAGGGGCTCTGGTCCTTGGACACCCTTGAGAGGTGTCGCCGTGCGGCCCGTGACGCTCCCGCCGACAGCGAGGAACAATAGGTGGAACCAGCTGCTGCGGGAGAGTCAGAGCGACTCAGTGGAGGAGCTGTTTACAGGCAGCCGGACGTCGGCCTACGTCAGCTCATATCGTAGTGTGGAGCAGCGGACCTGTGTGTGTGTGTGTGTGTGTGTGTGTGTGTGTGTGTGTGTGTGTGTGTGTGTGTGCGTTCGCTCTGAGGGAAAAGGTCAGCCTTCATCACAAGGTCTCCACATGACACTCGGAGTACAATGAAGTTTATCTCCAGCGTCCATTTGATGGATTGGAGAGAAATGTGCCAGTTGCAGATTTTTGCATCTGCAACAAGTGCAGCGAGTTGTTCTGAACTCAGATCGTCTTCGTCTCCTATCGACGAGGAGAAAGAACCTCATTTCATACCTTAAAGTCTCTTTAGTCTTCATTCTTATTAAAAGGCAGAATGTGCATAGAATAAGTAACCTTTCCTCTCCCAACATCAAGTCAGATACATATATGTGATCTGCCAGCTCAGAGCTCAGGTCTTCAGAAAAGTAGAGTAAAAATAAATGATTCTATTTTATTTTAAATACATTTTCTTTGTCAGAGTCATTATGCAATTCTGTTTCAACTATCAGTTACAGTTAATCCGGCAGAAAATGTAAACTTAAAATGATCAAAATTGACTTTGAAACACTGAAGTAGAACTTTAAATGCTATTTATTAATAATCAGTCTGTTCTTTCATTAATAATTAAGGGTTTGGAAAATCAATACATTTTATTGCAAAAAGCTAATTCAATTAGTTCTAAGAAGATGTTGCAAAATGAGTTTTTCCAGATGTAATAATTATACATTTCTGTAATTTACAGTATTATTGAGACATAAATGTACTTTAACGCCGTTATACTGATATTATCTCTCCACTGACTCTATTCTTTGCTTAAATTATTTCTGTTGTGCAAGATAAAGAATATATATATATATATATATATATTTTAAAAGAAGAATTTGACCCTGACCAATAGAACTTGTGATGTAAAGATCTTTAAATGTTGTGTACGGCAGCCCGGTCTGTGACGCAGCGCTCTCTTCGGCTCATTTTCTTACAAAGAGAAGTTGCAGTTCAGCTCTTTTGAAACTCGCTGGATGTGGATTTGGACAAAGTTGCGACAGCAGAAGTGCAAATTCTCTGCAGCTTCCAGGCAACCGGCCGCATCTCTTCACCGGCCTGCGGCCCCGTTGACTCCCATCAGTCACAGCGGTCCTCCCGACCTCTGCCCCTGCGTGTTTGTGGACAGTTTGAGGACGGCCAGCTGTCCCCGTCCGACAGGTAAACATTGAGTTTCACCTTCCACTTGAAGGGTGGATTCAAAAATAGTTTGTTTTTTAAACAGGTCCCGTCTCCAGCTCCGAGTAAACAACAACTACAAGGCATGCTGCAGATACTCGGCTTGGGTTACTCCGTTGTGCGTCTCCCACCTCAGCCGTTAGAGGACCGGTGCCCGTTCGTCTCAGATGGGAATACGGAAATATGTTCCACGTCTCTAATAACTCGTGCACTCATGGGGAATCAGCAGGGATCATGTTTAGTTTTCCACCTCTCGCTCATTGGTGATTATTGGGGGAGTTCAGAGAATGTGATGTCAATCACGCAGAAGTGATTATGACCATGAGCTTAAGTTGCTCTATACAAAGAACGCTGAGTCAGCGCTGCATCACTGAAACCAGGGAGATCCTCGCTGTGGAGATGAAGAATTCTAAAATAACATATCAGAGCCGTTATTGCCTTTCATAGATTTACTGTCAAATGCAGGAAGCACCTTCGCTTCTGAAAAGTAAAGTCAAAGCTTCGTGTGTTAAAGCTGAGCTCAACTCAGTGGTTCTGGAGGAAGACGTGGATCAACTTCACTGAAACATTCATTAAAACGTCCACAAAATGACCCGTGTCGCGTTGAAAGCGTGATTCAGGCTCCGCACCAATGGATCCACATTCACACCCAGAACTAATCACTTCCTCTGGACTCACTCTGGCCTTCCTCTAGTCTAGACCTTCTCTGGACTCCGACTCATGACCTGTTGACCAACAAGCAGCAGAAGTCATCACACCATCGATGCATTCTCTGCATTAACGTGGAAGTCTGTCAGAGGATTGACCTCCGCTTCTGAAGAGTGAAGTCAAAGCTTCACGTGTTAAAGCTGCATTCTCTCTAATGTCCACCAGGGGGCGACTCCTCTGGTTGTATGGAAGTCTATAGAACATGACTCTACTTCTCTCTTGATTTATTCCCTCAGTAAACATTGTAAACATCAAAGATCATGAAAGTTAATTGATGTTGATTGAAAGTTGTACTCAGCTCCATCCTCTCGCGTTACAAATTGCAGCCATCGTTACGATGAACATGCTAATATGCAGGATTGTGCAACTTTAAAAACCTTTGCATTCATTCAGAGACACATTTCCATTCATCTCATAACAAGGACCTCTTTAACCCTTTACGTTCAGTTCAACACGCTGTGCTTACATCTACTGGTCTTAATGGTGGATTACGTCCATCAGTCATCCGTCCTCGCTGCCATTTGCAGGGACAGAAATAAAGACAGCGGGACAGACGATCCGACACCAGCAGATGCAGACGGGTTTGGTTTCCAAGCAGATCTTCACGAAATCTAAATTGAACCCCCAACGCGTCTATTTTCTCTTCAACAAAGGGAAACAAAGTGCAATCAAGGAACATGAATCTCACGGGCTTATTACACGGGAAAACGTGACGGGTCAAAGTAGCAGACAGGGGAAGACGATAGTTGATCTCTCGTCTCTTCGTGTCCGTTCAGGAACTCCCCCTTTGTGTCAATGTTAGCCCCGATGTGTAGTGTGCTCTTGAATTACACAGAGGAAGAGTGGAAAGAAAGAAGGAAGGGCATATAATGGAGCCACGAGGGGAGAAACCCCCCCCACCCCACCATCAATCACTCCAAACATTCCTGCTCTTCGTCTGCTCCGATCAATTCATAATGAAGTTTGGATTTAAGACGGAGTTCTCCTCACCTGCCACATGACCTTTTCATGTGTGAGTAAATATGTTATGATTAATATGAGCAGTTATTTACCTTCTGTCTAAGCTTTTGACATCATCAGAGCTCCTGTGTTTCATCGACGATACCCAAAATACATTCCCACTATCGGTATAATACAAATAATGATATCTTCACATGAGTGACTTGAAGCTGTGTAACTCACTGTCATGGGGGGGGGGGGGGGGAATAGTGTGTGATTTAAAAATTCAGGACCATAAATAAGCAGGCGTGCAACTGCCAGCGGTTGTGAAAGAGGTCCTTTGGGATGCAGATGAGACGCTTCAACATTTACAGAAACACTCTCGCTGATCCTTGGATTTATGAATCCCGCCGGGCTCAACAGTAAGAATTGCCAGCTTATTGAGAAATTGGCCAACCGGTTTGTTGGCCGTTAGTTGCAGATAAAAAAAAACAGGGAGAGCAAAACAGAAACATGTGCACCCGAGTGTCTTCGGCTGCATGTGGGAGAAGGATTCAGCTGTCAAAGGGCGAGATCACCGAGACGCCGCCCGCAAAACCACCGTGACCGCTCTTACTGCGCTCCCGTCTCTCGTCATATTTTTCTTCCAGTTTTGCAAATGACTTCAAATATTCTCAACTTTTCAGCAGCAGACGATCCTCGTTGTCACACTTTGAGCGAGAGGCTCTCCGCTACTTTACCACTATGTTCCTGTTTCGATGCCGGTAGATGTGGTCGGAAAGTCCGACGAAAGGTTGATATTGGTGGTTTTAAAGTTACGATTCTTTTTTCCCTCCTCATTCAGCAGCAAAGCAACAGCAAGAACTCAACGTCTTTCCCCAGTGAATGATATCTAATGGCCTTCTGGATGCATTCCTGAGGGATCTGTGTCGAGTCTAATTGAGGGTAGACAAGTCAACTGATAACACTTCAGATTCTAATTCTGAAACAGATTGAACACAAACTACAAAGCATGTGGTTTGGTTCCTGAAGTAATGTTTTTATTCTGTTACGTCACAACTGCAGAGACCCAGTGAGCACTAACCCGGATTTCAACGTTGATTATTCAGGCCGTTCTTCCTGCACGGACACCGCGGAGCCTCCACGCAGGTCGCTTTGAGCTCGGAGGTGCCTCGTTGTTGCCGGGTAGAGTTTCTTGTTTAAAACGAGGCGCGGCAGCATCGTGATGAATAGTTCACCCTGAGCTCCCTGAGCCTCTAACACCTCGCAGAGCTGAGCGTTCTGGACGGCAGCGAGGTGGGAACACTTCGCTGCTCCGCATCTGTGGAAAGGTCAGCGCTGATGGAGAATGTTCAGCAGCTTTCAAATGTCTGTTGTGTTCCAACACAGAACAGGCAGGAAACGCGCGTGGAACCGCGCGTCTCTACGCTGCCACCAGGGTTCTGCTGCCGGCATCAAAGTTTCATGCTTCAATTATTGTGTCCAGAAATATCATCGTTATTATTGGTAAATGGTATTATCACAACATTAATATAACTTCCTGAAATACTACATTTTAGGTCTAATAATGAAATGATCAAAGACTACGTTTGTTTTTAAAAATAAAAGTTAAAAACTACATAAAAGACTCAAAACAAACAGTGAACTGCATATCAATCAAAGAATGAATCGACCAGAACATGCAGAGCTCAAATGATCCTTTTATGATGCTGTTTTTTGAATCTTGCACGCTTAAAAACAATAATCTAGTTTAAATTGACGGATTGATCCAGACCCGGAGATATGATTATTATAACCATTATAATAATCATAAATAAAAAAATCCGAATTGTTGTGCAGCCCAAAAAAAAAGAAGCACAGCCACAACAACTAAATGACTTCATAATGCCAACAGTAAACATGTAAACAGAGCAGAAATGTCATCAATCAGCCCCACAGATTATTGATAAGTAAACAGTGATCAGAACCCGGATGTCATCACACACATGTTAGCATAAAGAAGCTAATCCTTACCTTGCTGAAGCTAAGTGAAGAGTTCCACAGCAACATCCGGGTAACACTCCCCATCCGAGGCCGATAAAGAGCAGCGGCAGGCGGACACAGTGGCTGAGAAAGTCGCTCGAAACGCGATGAATTCCTCCATAAAACCCAAAACATCTCTGCTGCAACGTCACGCCGCACGCGTGACGTCAGCGGGCCAAAACAAGGAGGGTGCGTTCGATTTACGACACTACAGGTGAATAGGGTGAAAAATGAACTCAGAGATATCACCAAGAAACTCCACCAGATCATTACTGCATTCAGGGAATAGTCTTTTGTATTACAAGTTTTCTGAAATGTTTTGTTTTAATATGCAAATGAGGCATTATTTAATGTAAATATATATATATATATATTTTATTTTATTTTATTTTATTTTATTTTATTTATTTATTTTTTTTGTGAGAAGCTGGAGCCAGAAACAATAATTTGGGATCTATGCTTAAAAATGACTGAAATAATAAATACAATGAAATGAAATGAAATTAAATAAGAAAAAATAAGATAAAATAAAATAAAATAAGATAAGATAAGATAAGATAACAAACGGTGCACATGGAGTTTGAAAGATGTTGGCATTTACTTGCAGGGTCGGGAAAAACTGCTTCTCTGTTGCATTATGGGAAATGTAGGATCCAGGGTTTTTTGGAGCTCGAAGTCAGGATATCTCTGTTACCTCTGCATTCTTTTATGAAATCTTTCTTTTAATACTACATTGTTGGATTATCTGTGTAAGATTTTCATTTATTCACATGTATGAGCAGAGAGAGAGAGAGAGAGAGAAGAGGGACATCATACATTTTAATAATTTAATAATGAGTACTGTACCGTCTGTTCTTACTCACTGAGGTGCTCGACACAACAAACCAATCATTCTTAAGGTCATTTCCTTGTTACACACAAACGTGAAGTGTTTTTGCAGCTGCTGCTTTCTTGTGACTTTTGGCTTGATGTTGCATCACAAAACCCACATTATATTGGTCTCTTCAGTGCGGTTCTGAATTCTCCTTTTTATCTGTTTTCACTGACGTTTGTCTGCAAGCAGCAGAAGTTTTCCCATTCATTTAGTTTTTGTTTCCATTTCAATGAAATTCCTAAAATTCAATCCCTATTTCTATGGTTAGTGGCTGCTTGTACATTTCTCATCTTCATCTCATTTCATTCTATTTTAATTGTTTTGATTTTTTGATAATGCATTTCTTCACCTGATGTAAAGTACTATGAATTGTCTCTGGTTGAAAGCTGCTGTATACAAATGAAGTCTTTCCATTGGTCTGATTAGCTATTGGTGTTTGAGATCACTTGAGAGCTGCTCTTAAAAAGTTCCAACACGTTCCTGTAAGAAGCCAACGCAGTCGCCAGAAGAAATGCATTGTATGTTTCTACAAACCACGGAACATTGAACATCGACGTTTATGATCCAAATGAGTTTGTTTCATATCAGCCTCTTATCTCGCTTGCAGAAATGCAGAATGTTATGTGGTTAACGTGGAACGACTTGGTTATGGTTTGATGAAAAACTTCACAATGTAACGTCACAACATGATGTAACTAGTGTGAATAAATAACAACTGCTCTTAGTGGACTTTCTTACGTTACGTTATGTAACACGGGTGAAGTCAACATTTACACGGGACACCTCCAATCACCCTCGCAGAAACGGACAAGGATACGTGATTCATGTTAACCATTGGTTAGGTTTAGGCAACAAAAAGATAATACCAACAAACTTAACTTAACAACGTAACAAAGTAACGTAACAAAGTAACGTAACAAAGTAACGTAACAAAGTAACGTAACAAAGTAACGTAACAACGTAACGTAACAACGTAACGTAACAAAGTAACGTAACAAAGTAACGTAACAAAGTAACGTAACAAAGTAACGTAACAAAGTAACGTAACAACGTATCGTAACAACGTAACGTAACAACGTAACGTAACAACGTAACGTAACAACGTAACGTAACAACGTAACGTAACAACGTAACGTAACAAAGTAACGTAACAAAGTAACGTAACAAAGTAACGTAACAACGTAACGTAACAACGTAACGTAACCACGTAACGTAACCACGTAACGTAACCACGTAACGTAACAACGTAACGTAACAACGTAACGTAACAACGTAACGTAACAACGTAACGTAACAACGTAACGTAACAACGTATCGTAACAACGTAACGTAACAACGTAACGTAACAACGTAACGTAACAACGTAACGTAACAACGTAACGTAACAACGTAACGTAACAACGTAACGTAACGCCCTTAGCTGACTTTCTTACGTAAAGTTACGTAACGTCTTCATCTCTCCTGGGTGAAAGTCCTGTGTTTGTTGTCAGGCCTTTCCACCACCTTTCCCACTCACCCGTAGTCCTTATTATACCAAGTAACGGTTGCTTGATGTACTATGCCACTTGCTCGGACCGAATGCAAAAACGTAGAAATCAAACGTATCCGTGTTTTTTTTTTGCAAAACCGTGAAGAATACAGCTACTAAGCCAAAAATCCGAACTATCAAGCAAAACTGATGACAATTCTCAGCCGCAGAGAGGTGCACGGAGGTGTGTGGAAACATCCAATGCATATTATTACGATTTTTATGAGCCTCATCAGATCACTGTCGAGCCAGGAACAGGCTTTGGTTTTATATAATAACTTCATAATGTGCAGTAATCTGATGTTCTGTTCAGTTTATGGAGCTATCCGTGTGCTACACGTCAGGAGGGGCCCCATCGTGTGTGTGTGTGTGTGTGTGTGTGTGTGTGTGTGTGTGTGTGTGTGTGTGTGTGTGTGTGTGTGAGTGTGTGTGTGTGTGTGTGTGTGTGTGTGTGCAGGAATGTGCCTGCTAAAATGAAAAACATGAATTTTCCATTGAGGAGTTGGAGGACCTCTATAGGAGCCCGCTGTATAGGTAGAGAGGAGGCCACCGTATAGGTTCCACCTGTGTTCTTTCGTGGTGGGCAGGTTCACATGTCAGGAGGGCTTCTCGGCTTCCCCTCCGTGCCCCAGCCCTCCCTCGAGGGTTGTTTTTTTGCAGCGCTGGAGATCAGGAGCAGGAAGCATTTGTTGTGCACAGGATGCCCCCTGAATGCACCGCTCCCACTCGGCTAATAACTTTAACACTTCTTCTTCCCCTCGGCCGCGCTCACAAACGGGACGTGTGTTCACTTCCTCTTTGGTGGTCACTTCCTCTGAGGTCAGCGGTCAGACGTGTCGAGTAAAGCAACGCTTTCTTATGCAAGATGCATCTCCCCAGAGACCAGGTCCTGGTTGTATTTGCTCTAAAGCAGATATTAATAACCGAGGGCAGGCAATTCATTTCATACGGTTTGAATCATCGATTTCTATGAAGTTTGGTATCATTTTTGGAAGTGAATATAAAGAAAGTAACATGATGAGAAGTTAAATATTCTGTTTTTCTGTTGCATTGGTTTGTCTTATTTAATGTGAATTCAAACGTATTTCTTTGTTTGTTAGATGTTTTATGGTCTTCATTCGTAGGAAAAGTTCATGAAAACATAAAGACATGTTTTGTTTTCAACGTGTGTGCTTAATCATCATGACGTTGACACACAACAGTATTTGATAAAGGAAGGAATAACCGTAGCAGGAAGTTTGGGAGCTGCTGAACGTGATTTTGGGAATTCCCTCTCTTTGAAACTTCCCCAGAGGGAGCGGAGTTACTGCTCACAGTCATTGTGATATTTTAAGATGAATAAAAGGAATCGGAGGCGAGACAGTTATGATGTTCACGTTTGTCTACACATCTGGTGAGCTCTCGTTCCCACGGCGAACATTTGAATAAAAAGATGAATGAATAGGAAACTGATTGACTCATCTGCCTCTCCCACTTTCTATACAGAGAGACGGAAAAACAGAATAAACACTTCTGGGACGGGGGGGGGGGTCACAGGATGTTGTTCGACTTTTAGATCCTGTTTTCATCTCACTTCCCAAGGAGCGACTCTAACGCAGGTGCACCACCCCCCCCCCCCCCCCCCCCATCATCTCCTCCACGCCTCCTGCAGCCAAGCCCCGCCCTCTGGACTTTGTTCTTCATGCTCCGATCAATTTAGAGATTATAATTCCATCACACGTCTTCTTTCAGATGAGTGGAAATAAAACATTTGTTTTATCACTTTGTCTGTTTCCGTCTGTAGATTTCTCCTAAATTCACCAAAAGTTACCGTTACATAACGCCTCATTTGCATATTTAAACATAACATTTCAGAACACTTGTAACACAATAAATACTCCTCAATGTGAGTGATGAAGTGGTGAAGTTTCATGGTGATATCTATGATGTTGTGACTCGATTCACCTGTAGAGTCTTCTTAATGTGAGTGATGAAGTGGTGAATGTTCACCTGTAGAGTATTCTTAATGTGAGTGATGAAGTGGTGAATATTCACCTGTAGAGTCTTCTTAATGTGAGTGATGAAGTGGTGAATATTCACCTGTAGAGTCTCTGAATGTGAGTGATGAAGTGGTGAATGTTCACCTGTAGAGTATTCTTAATGTGAGTGATGAAGTGGTGAATATTCACCTGTAGAGTCTTCTTAATGTGAGTGATGAAGTGGTGAATATTCACCTGTAGAGTCTCTGAATGTCTGTGATGTAACTGAACGTCTCTTTAGGACGTTTCCTCTCAATGACTTTGTTCTCAGACTCTGATGATAAATCTGAACTTCAGCAGCTCTTACATTCACCAAACTTCACTCGTTCATTCCTCTGTGTGTGCTGAAGGTTCACTCATCACTCACACACTCATTTATACGTTTTACTCATAAAAACGGAGGAAATGGATTATTTTTAATTATTTGTATGGCTGTTTGATGAAATATTATTATTTACTATTTTCCTCGATTCACCTGTGGAGGTAGTTTTGTGTCTTGACTCTTGGAAGCTGAGGGGCTCCGGAGGTGAAGTGTGCATTCAGGCCCCTCATGTCTGCAGGCGCTCTTTTTATTTGTGTACAACATCATCAAATAAATTCTGTCTCTGGACATGACAGGATGTAATGGCTGCTTTTGGTTAAAGTCGAAGGTTTAATGAACATAACCCCCCCCCCCCCCCACACACACACACACACACACACACACACACACACACGCCCCTCTGAAAAAGCTCAGGGCTGCATTTCATTATAAATGATTCTCCAGTTCTTTAAGTGAGCTGCTCAGAAGAGTTTCCATGAGATCATCAGCTGTCAGTTTGGGAAACCGCTCGCTTCCATTCTGAAACTCAAACCGGGCGCAGCAGCAGCGACGTCGACGTGGTGGCGCAAAAACATGCAGCAAGAATATGAATGAGAACAAGAGGCTCGTCTTCTTCTTTTCTCATTGTTCTTCATGAATATCACTTGTGCTATTTCCTTCTTACATTTAAGTTTTTGTTGCTCACCTGCTTGTTATGTCATCTGATTCATGTGTTAATAAAACTCTTAATGTTGACAAAGGTCAGCCCCAAATGTGACACGTCATTCTGCATTTTCTAACGCATGATTCTTAACTGAACGGCACTTTTTAAATTTCTATAAAAAAATATTGTAAGCCTGATTAATTGATAGTCACCAATTTTTTATATAATTAAAACAAATTCATTAATAAATTCATAAAATAATAATCATTTTACGTTTCAAATATCAATACAAAATTATTATTTATTTAAGTCACTTTTATAAAATAATAAAATAATCAAAAAATGACCAAATTAATAAAGTCACTTTTTTCATTTTTTTTTTATCAGACTCTTAAAATGCTCTTTGATGTCAGATTACAATTCAGATGAATTTATTTCTCGAGTTGTTTTTTCTGATGCTGATATTTGAGTCTTAGTCTCATTTATAATGTTTCTTAAGAAGTTGGAGATCAGCTCAAACACAACATGCTGCTTCTTCCATGTGTGACTTGGAGGTGACACCTGTGAATATTCCTGTTGAAACGGACCGGCTGGCCCTTTAATGTGCTGTAACAGAGACGCAGTAAACAGAACCCGCTCTCAGAGAGGTGAAGGTGAGGGAGGAGGGTCAAGAAGAAAACACATTGTTGGAGCAAGAAGCAGCCCGTTGTTTTCCAGTGACACCTGACACCGACAGGTGGTCTGATCTACACATCGGGTCGGGTTCACGGACAAACCTCCGGTCCTCGTAAACAACACACACAAATGTGTTGTTTACTTTCTACGAATGCAGGACGGCGGGTTTCTAAACTGAACTTTGCTCCCTGAAGTCTGAGAGATGGTCGTGACGGGAAGGAAGACTAAAAATATCCAGACTTAAAAGTCAGAGCCGAAGAATCGACTTCAGGGATGTGCGTCAAAACGTGTCGCTGTGTGAGGAACCAGTGTCAGGGAGTGGAGGAGTAGTTCTCTGGGGTTTGTTTGCTTTTTCTTAGCTCCTCTCTCTCATCTTTCTTTTGTTTGTAAAGAAGATTCTGTGTCTTTATTTTTCTGCACGCGATATCCTGCGACTGTACGAGCGCGGAAGTTGAGCGGGTCCAGTTCTCGGCCCTGAGGAACGCCTTCAGAGCTGC
Source organism: Lycodopsis pacificus (assembly GCA_028022725.1). Taxonomy (NCBI): domain Eukaryota; kingdom Metazoa; phylum Chordata; class Actinopteri; order Perciformes; family Zoarcidae; genus Lycodopsis; species Lycodopsis pacificus. The sequence continues at coordinate 19,404,417 of CM051708.1, forward strand.
ACGAGGACAAAGACAGAAGGACAGAACGTAGTTATCCTGTTACTGATCGACACTGATCATCGGCTGTACGTAGTTATCCTGTTACTGATCGACACTGATCATCGGCTGTACGTAGTTATCCTGTTACTGATCGACACTGATCATCGGCTGTACGTAGTTATCCTGTTACTGATCGACACTGATCATCGGCTTTACGTAGTTATCCTGTTACTGATCGACACTGATCATCGGCTGTACGTAGTTATCCTGTTACTGATCGACACTGATCATCGGCTGTACGTAGTTATCCTGTTACTGATCGACACTGATCATCGGCTTTACGTCCGTTAAGTTTCTCTTTTATGTTTTCGTGTCTTTTGCTGTTACTTGCGCTTTTATGTGTAAAACTGTTGAGCTGACCAGTGATCCCTGAGAAAAACAAAAGGTTTAATCTTTAAGATTCAAAACAGTTGTTTTCAAACGCATTTCAATGACCAACTTTAAACGTGTCGCTGGGACTGTTTTCACTCTGGATGAAGTCATTGAAATGCTGGTGAAACAACATGACGCGTCTCAACAACTAGTACAGAGAAACGTGTGAGGTTCTGATTATTTGAACAAGGTAGCCCCGCCCTAAAGCATCCCCTGCTTTATGGTCTATTAGAGACCTGTCAATCAGTGTGTAGCCCCGCCCTAAAGCATCCCCTGCTTCATGGTCTGTGTGACTCTAAATGGACCATCATGTACTAAATGAACATCATGCTGTATTGAAGAAGACTTGAAACTAGAGATTGAGACATAAACTCATGTTTACAATGTTTACTGAGGGAATAAATCAAGAGAGAAGTAGAGTCATTTTCTATAGACTTCTATACAACCAGAGGAGTCGCCCCCTGGTGGCCACTAGAGAGAATGCAGCTTTAAGCGCACCCCAAAGAGAAGCTCAGCAGACACCATCCCTTTAATGCCAACGTTCATTGCATGTGTCATAACTCACGGCCCCACTAGGGGGAGACACGGTGCCTGAACAGAACACACGAAGGACATTAATGTGTAAAAATACCTCTTTTCTTTTTATTGAATTTCCACCGTTACAATTGCACATAATCAGTTTGAGCAATCTAAAATATGTAGAAATTCATTGAGCTCTAAATGAACAGTCATCAGTCTTTAGCAGAGGCTTTAGAGATGCGTAAATATACTGAGAACTTCACTTCCCATGCCCCCCCCCACCCCCCACCGTACAGTAGCATCTCTGGATGCATCTTATTCTGAAAAACAACAAAAACCAAACAGCCCATTCCGGATTGAAGAACACAACACCGCAACATCAGCAGTCACATCGAGCCGAGTGTACCAGCAGTTCACCACCTGCAGCACAGAGACACCAAAGTCGACACGTCAGGTCGGAGGTCGACGGGTTCCACCTCGAGGACGCTCGAAAGCTCGAAGCCTTGGTGGCGAAACAAGAAGCGTTCAAGAAAACCTCAGCACGCCAACAACACATTTACACTCCATTTAATCTGGCTAAAAGGTGCTGCAAGCGTTACACACACACACACGCACGCACACACACACGCACACACACGCACGCACACACGCGCACACACGCACACGCACACGCACGCACACACGCGCACACGCACACACACACACACACACGCGCACACACGCACACACACACGCGCACACACGCACACACACACGCACGCACACACACGCACGCACACACGCGCACACGCGCACACACGCACACACACACGCGCACACACGCACACGCACACACGCGCACACACACGCACACACGCACACACACACACACACACACGCACACACGCGCACACACACACACACGGGCTTTTCTCAGATTTCTAAATCGTCTGTGACACATTTTAAAGGATGGAGGTTGAGCTGAATTTCCGAGCATCAAATCTTTATTTGCTCCCAAAGAGGCGTCTCGTTCCAGTAACAGCCGGACGCTTCATCCAGAAGTCCTGTAAGGAGCCTGCTTCACGTGAACTCCAGAGGTCAAGAGGGGAATCGTGATGGGATGCGACAATAATGGCCAGTGAGGGATAGTTTCCACTCGGACATCCTGCCCCCCCCCAGTGACAGAGGGCTTACTCAGCAGGTGAACACGAGACACAAATAGACTCGCAGACGGGAATTCCCACAAGTGAGGCGACATGAACGAATGCTCAGAGAGAGAGAACACACAAAGCCCGACATGGAACTAAAAAAAGACATTTTTGTTGATGGGAGATGACTGACCGGCTCCATCGCCCCCCCGCCCCCCCCAGAGAGACCACCATGTGACGGGTGATTGGACTCTTTACAGTAAAACCAGAATATGATTTTCTGCAGGTGATGGACCAGCAGGTTTCTGCAGGTGATGGACCAGCAGGTTTCTACAGGTGATGAACCAGCAGTTTTCTACAGGTGATGAACCAGCAGGTTTCTGCAGGTGATGGACCAGCAGGTTTCTGCAGGTGATGAACCAGCAGGTTTCTGCAGGTGATGAACCAGCAGGTTTCTACAGGTGATGAACCAGCAGGTTTCTACAGGTGATGAACCAGCAGGTTTCTACAGGTGATGAACCAGCAGGTTTCTACAGGTGATGAACCAGCAGGTTTCTACAGGTGATGAACCAGCAGGTTTCTGCAGGTGATGGACCAGCAGGTTTCTACAGGTGATGAACCAGCAGGTTTCTACAGGTGATGAACCAGCAGGTTTCTGCAGGTGATGAACCAGCAGGTTTCTGCAGGTGATGGACCAGCAGGTTTCTGCAGGTGATGAACCAGCAGGTTTCTGCAGGTGATGAACCAGCAGGTTTCTACAGGTGATGAACCAGCAGGTTTCTACAGGTGATGAACCAGCAGGTTTCTACAGGTGATGAACCAGCAGGTTTCTACAGGTGATGAACCAGCAGGTTTCTGCAGGTGATGGACCAGCAGGTTTCTGCAGGTGATGAACCAGCAGGTTTCTGCAGGTGATGGACCAGCAGGTTTCTACAGGTGATGAACCAGCAGGTTTCTACAGGTGATGAACCAGCAGGTTTCTGCAGGTGATGAACCAGCAGGTTTCTGCAGGTGATGGACCAGCAGGTTTCTGCAGGTGATGAACCAGCAGGTTTCTGCAGGTGATGAACCAGCAGGTTTCTACAGGTGATGAACCAGCAGGTTTCTGCAGGTGATGAACCAGCAGGTTTCTGCTGGTGATGAACCAGCAGGTTTCTGCAGGTGATGAACCAGCAGGTTTCTACAGGTGATGGACCAGCAGGTTTCTGCAGGTGATGAACCAGCAGGTTTCTGCTGGTCCATCACAGCGTGGTTCATGTGCAGCGGGACGGCTGCACACGCTGATGAGATGCACGTTAAAGGTCTGGAGACCGTGGTGGGAGGAGCTAATGGAGGAGGGAGACAGGTGACGAGCCAGATGTTTTTGTATTTGTCTTGTTGGCAAAGAGCTTCATCAGCTGGTGGACGGTGAGCTGGAGGGACCACAGGTTATAGTGTGACGGGTGAAAGGAAAGTTACGTCTGCTACAGGAAACTCCAACGAATGAACTGAACTGAACTCGGGACAAAGGAGTTTGTGAATGGCGGCAAAACAGCAAAAACTGAATATTAACAGGAAATGAAACCTGCTTCAGAAGGAACTGAACCCCAGACAGTAGAACCTGATGTAGTTTGTTAAAGGCCCAATCTGTAATCGTTATGTGGATCATTATGTCATATGATTATGTGTATCACTACATTGACTGTCTGAAGACTTTGTCTACAGTAAACATCTTTAAGTTGTCCACATAGTTGCATGAATGACAATAACTAAAAATGTAAAATTCCTGGCGTTTACGAAATAAAACAATCATAAAACTTAAAGCTGCACTCATCAATATATTCATATTGATAAAGGATCAAATGACCGGTTACATTTAGTGACTCCGTTTAGCTTCTTTCAGCCCTTTGCGTTGGTTCATCCTCACCGCTCTCATCACAGACTTCTCATCTCCCACTGGAACGCTCTTCTGTCATTAAAGGGCCAGTGTGTATAACATACGTCATTTCTGCCAATAGATCCCCTGAAACACACTGGCCCTTTAAACCAGTTATTCTGAACACTGTTGGAGTGCAGGGCGCCATGTTTCTTTAAGGTCCCTGAATTATTTTATTGATTCATTCGTACATGTATTTGACATGTTTATATTCAGTGGTTTATCAGTGGGGGATAAAATGTTAACAAGAAGTCCTTTCATTTCATCTTCTGTCTCCTTTAATAATCACAGATTGAGCCTTTAAGCAACAAACAAACAGCTTCAACGCGGACGAACGAAGCCGGAAACAGAAAGCAGAAAACAGAAAGTGATGACGTAACAACATGTGGAACAAGAAGATGGTGTTGGTGATTCCAACTGTCACAATATTCTGCCACGAAACAGTATTTCAAGTTTCCCATTTTGTCATTATAGTACTTCCTTAAAAACCAAAGCGGTGTCAGCTGAGGTCTTTGTCGGCTTCCCGCCACAAAGAGAGAAAGAGCCGAGCGCAAGAATACTAAGCTCCGCCCACAACGGGATACACAAACAGGAAGTGGAATCGTGATGCGGCAGGTGTGAGGGGGGGGGGGGGGGGGGGCTGATGTGATGGGAGCGATCCCTGCATCCTCATCACTATCCTCACTACAACACATGAGAGGCACATAGAAGGCAAGTTACACTTTCAAAAGCATTTACGCGTTTGAGCCAGAAAGAAGTCTCCGATGGATCAAGTGTTCAGAGGACAGCAGTCGTAATAAATAAAGAGAAACTGCAGTAAATAAGTCTGGGGGGGGGGGTCTAAATAAAAACAATAATTCATATAATATTAATAATAATGATAGTAATAATATCCAGTTCTTTACATGTTGAACATGGAGTGGAGAGGGTTGTGATTGGCTCAGTACAGACAACAAGGAGAAGATGTTCTCCCACAACTGACCACAGTGTCCACACACACACACACACACACACACACACACACACACACGCACACGCACACGGAGCCCAAAACGTGTAGTCGAGCCTGCTGTAATCAAGCGAAAGCAGTTGAAGTGCAGTTCGGCGTTTGTGACTCGGAGCCTGCAGGTCTCCAACTCGTCTGAGATAAATTCTGTACATGCAGTCAATTAATAAACCGATGCAACACTTTGAGTACACAAACATTTAGATTACACATAGATTACATCATTCATCTTTTTCTATTTCAGATTATATAAATATATATAATCTGCTTTTTTTCAGCAAAAAGAAAAGAAGAAGAAAACAACTTGAGTTTGACCACGACGACCTGAGGGCCACGCGGTCGACTCGCTGACTATCGTTGGAGTAGAAGGCGGGAGAATCTAACCAAAGACCCCCCCCCCCCATTTCAGGTGAGAGGACATGGAGCACAGGTGGTGGGCTGGGGGCGGAGTCAAACTCCTCGATCTCGTCTCCTCTGGAAGGGGGGGGGCGGGGGGGGGCAGGCAGAAGGAGGCTGCGATTGGTGCTTTTTGTTTGTTGTATTCTTAATGACCCCCCCCCCTGCAGGTGAGGCGACTCAGTCCCCCAAGATGACCGTCACAAAGCTGGCCACGTCGGTTGCTTTGGCCTCGTGGGACGTGAAGAAGGGATGTTGCTGAGGAAGGAAGGCGACATTCATTTAGTCTGATTACACAAACACAACACCACCTTACATAACATTCACATTCCACAACATCTGAGCCAACGCAGCCGGGACCCGAGGCTACTCCACTACCCAGCATGCTCCTGGCTGTCTGGCAGCAGCGGGAGGTCGGTCTCCTCAGAGACCTGGATCCATGGCGGTCCAGGATCGCGCTGCACTTGCCGGGCGGACAGAGAGCAGGACTCTCCAGGAACGTCCGACTGGTTTGCTTTCGTTTGTCATGAGTTTGCTGCGTTACAGACGAGCTACAGCTGAGTTTAGTTCTGCATCCATGTGTTGCATAATGACAATAGATGATCCTGGAATGATTTCTGCAGCACCTCAGCTGGTCTAACTGGTGTTCTGTGAGAGGAGAGGACGTTCACATGCTGTGTCAGTGCGCCCTCTGGTGTCTGACTAACGTGTTACAGCAGCTCCAGCGATGGAACACTCACCATCAGCTCTGTGTAGGTCGGCCGCTCTTTGGAAACTTTCTTTAAGCTGCAGAAGCAAACAAACAAACAAACAAATCATTAATGCACAACAGATGCAGCTCGTCACAGCAGCAACAACATGAACTGAACTTATTTAAAGAGCTCAGCCCTGAATGTTCGAGAGAAGAACTTCAAATGTGGAACTGAGTGTTTCCCGGCTGATTAAGAAAAAGAAACGCGCTCACCACAGAGAGGAGAAGTCCACGAAGTCGGGGGAGAACTGGTCGGCAGGAAGTTGTGGCGACGGTTCTTCCACCACCTGCTTCAGCTGCTGGAACGGCGTTCCCCACGAGTCGTACGGGAAGCGCAGGATGGCGAGCTCGATCTGAAAGAGACGTCACGAGAACATCAAAACCAACGAGGCGGTCCGTCACCATCACGGCCAGCAGGGACGGACCAGACGACCTTTCAATTTGTGCTTTTATTCTTTGCATTACTGATCATCTTCCAATATTCATTTCCACGAATTTAATTCTTACTTAATTCATTCAACGGGTTCGATAATTGATTATTCTTTTGTTTTTTACAGCTTCTCCAACGAGAGGATTTAATATAAATATCTTAAATACCTTTGAGAGTATTTTTCACAGTTTTACTGACATTTTAAAGACTTTAATTAAACAATGAATTAAGAGATGAATCATTTAAAACTGTCTGTCTTGGTGTTGGAGGAACACACTAACTTAACTCGTACTTTCATCAGTTTTCAGCGTCCTCATATTAATATATTATATGAATTAATATTCATAATATTCATATTTATTCTCTTAATGTTCCATGAATGTGCTGATTTGGTTGAGCTTCTTCAGCCGGCGTATTGTTCAGGATATGTTTACGTGAATGTTATTCATCAGTCTGCATGGAAACCCACTCAGGGATGCAACAGATCTCATGATGCGTCAGACATTAGATATGTTTTCTCACTGATTCAAAGCAAACACAGATCTGCTGATCTCGCAGGTCTTGGGCGTCCCGGTGGCTCCGAGCTCCTCGAGGAGGAACAGAGGCTCCAAAATCTCGGAGCTCAGACTTAAGAGTTCATAATGAAACTGTTCTTTCTGTTTTCACCTCCATCATGTAGAAACACTCGCTGGAACATTCGCTGCTCGTCTTTAAAAGCCGGAACAAGAAGCCGAGGACGACGAGCCGGCGTCCTACGACGGGACGCTTTCATACACTGCTGAATGCAAGTTGGAAACTTGCAAATGAGAAAGCTCTGAATATTTAACGACTCGTAATAACAACGTCGAGACACGACGAGAGCCGTGCCTCAGAGAACGAGACGTTCAATATGAATCGTTTTCACCGCTCACGCACTTCTCTAATAATGAGACGAAGATATTAAAACCCGCTGACATGATGAATAAAAAGACATGACAGCTGATTTACCATCGTGATTCCTAAACTCCAGATGTCAGATTTGATGTTGTAGCCTTTCTGGTTCGTCTCGGGGTTGATCCTCTCCGGCTGAAGGGACACAAGGAAGGAGGACGTCAGTGACGGCTGTTGAGGACGACCTGCAGTCCTCTGTATCATCACACACACACACACACACCTCCATGTTCCCTCACCTGGCCCTAAAAACCCACTCAGCCAATCAGCAGCAGGGACGGGTCACATGTGACCGGGTTCATTAAATGTGTGGATGATAATAAGAGTGAAGCCGGACAGATGAATGAGCTGAACTCACGAGAAAGACTCAGCTGATCGTCCTCTCCTTTCACATGGTCGCTTGCTTTCACACTTGTTTTCCTGCTTACCGCCATGTAGGGTTTGCAGCCGGCGTCCATGGTTTTAGCCACGGAGTCGACCAGGTAGCCGCTGATGCCGAAGTCGCACATCTTCACCTGACCCTGGGTGTTGATCAGCACGTTGGACGGCTTCACGTCTGCAACCGGAGAGAAAGACGACGCGCCGAGCAGCAGCGTTAGTGCTTCCTCACAGAACAGAGCTCTCTGTGGTCTCTGCTGACTCGTACTTCTGTCACTTATAATCTTTCACGAAGAAGCGACGCAGCGGTCACCGCGGCGGGTTAACACAGGAAGCATCAACTCTTAAAGGGCCGTGATTATAAACGACGCCGACGAAGTTAAAGCTGCTCGGCGACAGATACAGATGTCAAGTTGATCTTTGCCGACTATTCATCTTTCCACTTATTCCTGCATGGTGCGGCGATCAATAGGCAGGCTCTTGAAACATGCTGGAGTTGTGTGAAACCCAAACTCTAAATGTCAACGTTCCCTCTTAAACGTCTCTGGGACGCCTCTATCGCCACGACAACACCGTCTCTCATTACCTCCGTGGATGATGACACAGTCTGTGAGAGGGTTAACGGGTTCCCACTCTGACTCTTACTTCTGTGGATAATGACACGGTCTGTGAGAGGGTTAACGGGTTCCCACTGTGACTCTGACCTCTGTGGATAATGACACGGTCTGTGAAAGGGTTAACGGGTTCCCACTGTGACTCTTACCTCCGTGGATAATGACACGGTCTGTGAGAGGGTTAACGGGTTCCCACTGTGACTCTGACCTGTGTGGATAATGACACGGTCTGTGAGAGGGTTAACGGGTTCCCACTCTGACTCTTACCTCCGTGGATAATGACACGGTCTGTGAGAGGGTTAACGGGTTCCCACTCTGACTCTGACCTGTGTGGATAATGACACAGTCTGTGAGAGGGTTAACGGGTTCCCACTCTGACTCTGACCTGTGTGGATAATGACACAGTCTGTGAGAGGGTTAACGGGTTCCCACTGTGACTCTGACCTCTGTGGATAATGACACGGTCTGTGAAAGGGTTAACGGGTTCCCACTGTGACTCTGACCTCCGTGGATAATGACACGGTCTGTGAGAGGGTTAACGGGTTCCCACTCTGACTCTTACCTCCGTGGATAATGACACGGTCTGTGAGAGGGTTAACGGGTTCCCACTGTGACTCTGACCTCCGTGGATAATGACACGGTCTGTGAGAGGGTTAACGGGTTCCCACTCTGACTCTTACCTCCGTGGATAATGACACGGTCTGTGAGAGGGTTAACGGGTTCCCACTCTGACTCTTACTTCCGTGGATAATGACACGGTCTGTGAGAGGGTTAACGGGTTCCCACTCTGACTCTTACTTCTGTGGATAATGACACGGTCTGTGAGAGGGTTAACGGGTTCCCACTCTGACTCTTACCTCTGTGGATGACTTGCAGATTGCTGTGCAGATGCTCCAAAGCTTTTACTATCTGTAACAACAAGAAGCCCGTTCATTAGAGAGTTGCGTAACAAATACGCGTCATTAAGCTAACGTGAGAGTTTTTCAGCGAACCCACCGAGACGGCGATCTTTCCCAGGATGTCCTCGGGGATCGTCATGCCCTTCTCGATCACCTGCTTGTAGAACTTGTCGAGGGACGTGTCCATCAGCTCCATGCAGATCCAGACGTCGCCCTGGAAACAGACGAGACACATTTGGAAAGAGACAAAAAACAAAAACACCAACAAGCAGGACGCATTCCAGACGGACGGACGGGAAGCAACAGACTGTTTTTTACAGTGTTTAGAGTGAAAACGAGGAAATCCTGAACAGGAAGTCGTCTGCGTCCGACAGTCTCCACAGGTGTTCGTCATTGATACGCTCTGGAGGTTTCAGTGGAGATCCGGACTCACTGTCATCAGATTTTTAATGATTATCTTTATCAACAAAAATCCAGTATTCAGGGTTCTATCAATTTTTTATACTAATACAAACGACTGTATTTTACATTTTCCGAACAAAACTAATTTATTCTGTCAATAAAAGAAGCAAAGCTTCTAAATACTTTCAAAAAGATTCATCGTGAATCTTTTCCAAGCAACGAGGAAGTAAACAAGACTATGAATGAAAGCAGACGTTGAAGGCCATCTCCTGGTGCTCGACAGTGGCCGTACATTGAAGCCCAAACGCTGAAGAGCATGGTGGTTTGACACACAGCGCTGTGGTTCAGGCTCGAGTCGGCTCTGCAGCGCGTTACCTCTCTGAACAGCGCTCCGTAGAAGGTGACGGTGTAGAAACAGTCCACTGTCCTCATGGAGATGTCCAGGTCCATGAGCAGCCTCTTCTGCTCCTGAGTGTTCACGGTGGCCCGGATCCGCTGAGGGAGGACAGTACATGCCTGTTCATGAGTGTTGGTCTCCATGTGCGTTCTCTCTCTTTGTGTATGTCGCTGCTGTTTCCAGAGGAACTAAACCCCCGAACCCCTTTGTTCAGCTGAACCCCGACATGTGTATGTGGTATATGCAGTGGTTGAGTTTTATATATTGTGTTGTATATATACACAGTGACCGTCCGCTACTGGTTGACACCTATTCAACATTGGTGTTCGGCTGCTTTATGTTCTGTGACTGTAGCATGGTGGAATTAGCCAGCGAGCTAACTTTTTGTGGGAACGTCACTCACCTTCACCGCCATGATCAGGCCGCTGGGCACGTGCCTCATCTTGTCCACGACGCCGTACGCTCCTCGGCCGAGCTCGCAGATCTGCTCCAGGTCGTCGGCCTTCACCTCGAAGTTCTGCTCCGGACACGACGAGGGAACAAGAGTTCAGCGTGCGTTTACATGACCGCGTTCACAAGTCACTTCTTCTAAATGAATGAAAACATTTGAGCCGCCTTCATTAGCGCGCAGCGGACTGAGGAGAGAGAATGACCGACTCTGAGGACGGATCCTGAACGGAATTGTGAGGAAGCGAAAGATTAAAAACCTCGTTTACAGAACGGAGAGAAGCTCTGAAGACGCATGTAGGAGTCCAAGGTAAGAGGAGGGAGGAGCCATGTAGGAGTCCAAGGTAAGAGGAGGGAGGAGTCCAAGGTAAGAGGAGTCATGTAGGAGTCCAAGGTAAGAGGAGGGAGGAGTCATGTAGGAGTCCAAGGTAAGAGGAGGGAGGAGTCATGTAGGAGTCCAAGGTAAGAGGAGGGAGGAGTCATGTAGGAGTCCAAGGTAAGAGGAGGGAGGAGTCATGTAGGAGTCCAAGGTAAGAGGAGGGAGGAGTCATGTAGGAGTCCAAGGTAAGAGGAGGGAGGAGCCATGTAGGAGTCCAAGGTAAGAGGAGGGAGGAGTCCAAGGTAAGAGGAGCCATGTAGGAGTCCAAGGTAAGAGGAGGGAGGAGTCCAAGGTAAGAGGAGTCATGTAGGAGTCCAAGGTAAGAGGAGCCATGTAGGAGTCCAAGGTAAGAGGAGGGAGGAGCCATGTAGGAGTCCAAGGTAAGAGGAGTGAGGAGCCATGTAGGAGTCCAAGGTAAGAGGAGGGAGGAGCCATGTAGGAGTCCAAGGTAAGAGGAGGGAGGAGTCATGTAGGAGTCCAAGGTAAGAGGAGGGAGGAGCCATGTAGGAGTCCAAGGTAAGAGGAGGGAGGAGCCATGTAGGAGTCCAAGGTAAGAGGAGGGAGGAGCCATGTAGGAGTCCAAGGTAAGAGGAGGGAGGAGCCATGTAGGAGTCCAAGGTAAGAGGAGGGAGGAGTCATGTAGGAGTCCAAGGTAAGAGGAGTCATGTAGGAGTCCAAGGTAAGAGGTGGGAGGAGCCATGTAGGAGTCCAAGGTAAGAGGAGTGAGGAGTCATGTAGGAGTCCAAGGTAAGAGGAGGGAGGAGCCATGTAGGAGTCCAAGGTAAGAGGAGGGAGGAGCCATGTAGGAGTCCAAGGTAAGAGGAGGGAGGAGTCATGTAGGAGTCCAAGGTAAGAGGAGGGAGGACGCATGTAGGAGTCCAAGGTAAGAGGAGGGAGGAGCCATGTAGGAGTCCAAGGTAAGAGGAGGGAGGAGTCATGTAGGAGTCCAAGGTAAGAGGAGGGAGGACGCATGTAGGAGTCCAAGGTAAGAGGAGGGAGGAGCCATGTAGGAGTCCAAGGTAAGAGGAGGGAGGAGCCATGTAGGAGTCCAAGGTAAGAGGAGGGAGGACGCATGTAGGAGTCCAAGGTAAGAGGAGGGAGGACGCATGTAGGAGTCCAAGGTAAGAGGAGGGAGGAGCCATGTAGGAGTCCAAGGTAAGAGGAGGGAGGACGCATGCAGGAGTCCAAGGTAAGAGGAGGGAGGACGCATGCAGGAGTCCAAGGTAAGAGGAGGGAGGACGCATGTAGGAGTCCAAGGTAAGAGGAGGGAGGACGCATGCAGGAGTCCAAGGTAAGAGGAGGGAGGACGCATGTAGGAGTCCAAGGTAAGAGGAGGGAGGAGCCATGTAGGAGTCCAAGGTAAGAGGAGGGAGGAGCCATGTAGGAGTCCAAGGTAAGAGGAGAGAGGAGCCATGTAGGAGTCCAAGGTAAGAGGAGGGAGGAGTCATGTAGGAGTCCAAGGTAAGAGGAGGGAGGACGCATGTAGGAGTCCAAGGTAAGAGGAGGGAGGAGCCATGTAGGAGTCCAAGGTAAGAGGAGGGAGGAGTCATGTAGGAGTCCAAGGTAAGAGGAGGGAGGACGCATGTAGGAGTCCAAGGTAAGAGGAGGGAGGAGCCATGTAGGAGTCCAAGGTAAGAGGAGGGAGGAGTCATGTAAGGAGTCCAAGGTAAGAGGAGGGAGGAGCCATGTAGGAGTCCAAGGTAAGAGGAGGGAGGAGTCATGTAGGAGTCCAAGGTAAGAGGAGGGAGGAGTCATGTAAGGAGTGAGGACTCCCTGAAGGGGATTAGGAAAGGTGCAGAAATGAAGTTACCTTCTCTCCGATGGTCACACAAGCTTTTGAATCCAGATCTCTGGGAGGTCTGAAACACACAGAAAGACATTTTATTCCTGAAACTGATGAAACACAGTGAAGCAGGAAATACAGAAAAATGCATTGAAGAGATAAAAATCAAATAAATTAGGAAGTAATTCAATTACTCAATTTGAAAAAAAAGTCATGAAAATGAAGAAATTAAATAAAATTGAAAAGATAAATGAAGTAAAAATAATTCCACAACGTGAATGCAGTGAAGCGTCACATGTGCACAGAGTGAGATGAAGCGGCTGCAGGTTTTAAATGACGACGAGTCTGAAAGACGTTCTGAACGTTTCGCTCAGAATCAGTTCGAGCTTCACGATAAGAGCGAGGACACGATGTGCATGCAGCAACAACATGTCACTCATGAAGTCTTCTTGTGTTGAAACGGTGCAAATGTCAGAGGAGTGATGTGAGGAAATGTGAGCTTACACTGCGGCGGGAGGAGGCTGCTCAAACACCTCCCGGGGGAGCTTGAGCACCGGCTTCCTCTTACCTGGAAACACAAAACACATCATTAGAAAAACCTCGACAGGAACCATGTGACCACATGAGGCGTGTTGCTGTCCGGGTAAAGGTCTTTGTGTCAGACCCAGAACCAGGACTGAGAGGAGAGTCTGGTGTTCAGAAACACTACCACCTTAGTCCACAGGGGGGCGACAGAACCAACACCAAGTTAAGGTTCCTGGTAGCAGCTTTAAGTTAAACATGCCCTAAACGTTGGCTGCAACTAATGATTGTTTTCATTATTGACGGATCAGTAAAATGTTCAACAGTGAAAAATGCTGATCACAGTGAAACCTCTTCAAATGACCAACTAATATAATTGCAAAGTCAGTTTTCTGACATACAGGGAACATTTGGGAAAAGGAAATCATAAACAAAGTTTGATTGAGATGTTTTGCTTTAATCCCAGCTCACCCACAAAATCAAATCTACGCACGGAGTCAAGGAAACCTCCGTCAGAGCCTTACTGACGTTCAGACTCCCGTTGCTCTACGAGCAACTGCTTGTGCTGAGTGACACGTATCTGCAGGTTCAGTGTCAGAGCGCTGATGACGCGCTGCTTCTGTCCACAGATGACAGAGTGACTCAAACGCCCTGCAGCTTCCCTACGGTGCGCTACGATTCCTCCGCTTCATGCTGCTACAGCGGAGCGGCCTCGTCGCTGACTTACGCTTGGACGCAGCGAGCGACTCCAGATCCTAACTGCACGGAACAGGTGCTGAGAGCAGGACGAAGAGGAGGAGGAGGAGGAGGAGGAGGAGGAGGAGGAGGAGGAGGAGGAGGTCTGGCAGCTCAGGTGTGCTCGCTTCATCTGGAGGTGCTGCACTGGCGGATTAATGGCCGGGCGCCTTGTTAACAGGATGTCACATGTTGCTAAGGGTGTGACTCAGTGAGTGTGTGTGTGTGTGTGTGTGTGTGTGTGTGTGTGTGTGTGTGTGTGTGTGTGTGTGTGTGTGAGACGCTCTGAGCAGCTGACGCACCAAAGCTTTAAGGGCCATATTTAAGACCGCCGCCCTTCTGATGTCACAGAGTAAAACTGAAGGTGTGTCGACGGCTCCAGAGGAATAACTGGAAATTCCCACGTTGCTGTCTTGTGAGGATCTGTCAGTCGAAAAGCTGCCCTGAAGGCATATCACACACACACACACACACACACACACAGAGTCCAGAGTGTCCCGCTTCGTTCAAACAGTGCAGGGCGTGGCTCTGCTGTGCTATACGGCCTCTCGCTGCACTTTGCAAAGCAGCTTTGTTGCACTAAACATGTCCGTGTGAGCCGCTACATGCATTCACACGGACAACAATAGGAGCTGGAAACCAACTCTGTCTGCTAACACACACACACACATACATACAGAAACACTCTGTGTGTGTGTGTGTGTTTTAATGCTAGAACGATTCTTTTTAATCTGCATCAGTAAAGTGGAATCATGCTGATTGGCTGCTGGTGTTTAATGGAGGTGAGAGACGACAAAGAGCCAACAGGATCCTTCTGTTCAGTATTACTCAACCACATCTCGACTGACATCTGGACTCACTCTGGCCTTCCTCGTGACCTTCTCTGGACTCGGACTCATGACCAACAAGCAGCCTCTTCAGCAGAAGTCATCACACCATCGATCATTCTCTGCATTAACGTGGAATCTTTTGCAGCCAAATACAGGATATTGAACCTTTGTGTCTTTATCATGCTTTTAGTACTTGTATATATATATTAATGCAATCAAGTGAGATATGAGATATGAGTTTACAGATAATAACAATCCCTCAAAATCGTGACTGAAAACTAAACGTGACTCACTTCCAGCTGAACTTAAACACAGCGCATGTACTTGAAGGCTGACAAGGAGACGCCGTGATCAACCTAAAAATATCCGCTCTCCACATTTTGTTGCATAACTCAAACACACAATTCCTTCCTTTTATTCCTGCCGAGCTCAGAGTGGGTTCATTAAAGCAGCAGCACACATCAGTCCCAGCGACTCGCCAGCACATGAGCGGAGCGACGGCGGAGCGAGGCCGCACGAGGGCCGCGTCCGCCACACCCGGGAAAAGCAGCACGCATCGGCCTCGCCGTGCAGAGAAATACTGCTGACAGGGAAGGCTGGCCGGGTGATGAAGAAACAGACGCGCGTGTGTGTGTGTGTGTGTGTGTGTGTGTGTGTGTGTGTGTGTGTGTGTGTGTGTGTGTGTGTGTGTGTGTGTGTGTGTGTGTGTGTGTGTGTGTGTGTGTGTGAGGGCAGATGACGGCCAGCCTGCGTGATAACGAGCCCTGGATCACATGGCACACACACGCACACTCTCTCTCTGGAATTCCAACAATCCCAAGAATTCCCTGAATGGAATTCCACAGAGCCGGAGGAAGACGGATCAATCAGATGCAAGGAAGGACAGGAAGAGACAACACGGAGATCAACACAGGACAGAGGGAGGGGAGGGAGGGGGAGGGAGGGAGGAGGGGGGGGAGGTTTGAAAATAACTCCCTCGGCTCGCTCTGGCAGTGTGAGAGATACTCTACACCTCCAAAGATGGCCGCTCCTTTAGGTTACAGCTGTCGGAAGCTGCTTTGGGGATCATGTCGTCAGCGGCTCGCATCGCACTTCCTGTGCACTCGGATCAACTCGAGGCGGTGACCACGGTGGCGAGGACATGAGACGTTCACTGCACCATGATGGCGGGCAAATCAACTTTCACTTTGCTGATTGTGCGTTTTGTCTCTTTTATGGTTCATGAATTGCATTCAAGATATGAGAGTAGTGAGAGAGTCCGTAACCACAACCGTCTGTGAAGAATGATTTGATCGACAACCTCCAGTTCTGCTGACTGCAGTCAAAGCTTCACGTGTTAAAGCTGCATTCTCTCTAGTGGCCACCAGGGGGCGACTCCTCTGGTTGTATAGAAGTCTATAGAAAATGACTCTACTTCTCTCTTGATTTATTCCCTCAGTAAACATTGTAAACATGAGTTTATGTCTCAATCTCTAGTTTCAAGTCTTCTTCAATACCATTGTATTACTATTATTATATTGTTCATACACGTTTGTATTTTTATTCTGTTTTAATCTTTAATGAAACTCTGGCACAAGAAGTTCCATCTGATCTGATAAATGGCCTCCTGCTGTCGAAACGCACTCTTCAGTGATTCAGCACAATATTATAATTCACAGCTGATTAGTTCACGGTCACTATGGATGACGGCAGCATGTTAGTGGATTAGTCGATTGTTTATTTATTAATTGTTGCTTTTATCAAGTAAAATGCAAAACAAATCATCACTTTAGTACATTTGATATTTTCTGACTTTTAATAAATCAAACAAATGTTCAAAAATATATCAAGAGATGAGTCATTTATGCAAATCTAAAACATTCCACTGGGTTTTAACGCAACTGTTCTTTCTGAACACACACACACACACACACACACACACCACACACACACCACACACACACACACACACACACCACACACACACACACACACGACGTGCTAAGTGGAGTTGCTGATGATTTGTTTTATTCAACACAAGCTGAAAACAGGAGTGCTTTGAAAAAGAATCAGCAGCATACATACATACATACACACATACATACATACATACATACACACATACATACATGGAACATTATTGTGCATCCACTGCATAGAAGTGACAGACTGTTCTACAGTGCAGCCCCCCCCCCCCCCCCTCCGTCCCCCCATTTCAGGAGCGAACCTGCTGCCGTCACGACCTCGACCACGATCTTAACTGTTCTGCAAAAGCATCTCAAACATGCGTCATAAACCTCTGCGCACAGGTTTGAAACGTCCTAAATATTGTTGCTAGCTGTCAGAGAAGTAGCTGCAGAGTGAATGCATGCTTACTCAGCCGCCCCCCCCCCCCAGAAAAAGAGAAGTACAGTAAGTGGATCATGTGAACAGCGCTCTGAACATTTCCACTGTTATTGCAGAAACTAAGCAGCCAGAGGGCTGGAGCTGGACCAACGATCGGCCCCGTGGAACCAGCAGCCTCCGTTTATCTGCAGGGCAGCGAGGGCCGGCCGGGGCTGCAGGGGGCCACGAGGACCAGATAAAGAGCAGAGAGCACGACGACGAGGACAAAGACTGTCCAGGACACACAGAGCAGCGTCAGAGACCCAGAACCTAACATGCATCTGAGCGCAATGATGTGAGAGGAGCAGGAAACCTGCAGCACAGAGAAGACTTCACTCAGTCTGGCATGATCTCAATAAAACACAAGCACAGCACGCTTATTTTAGCTCCGCAGATTTGTACTCATTTCCTTCAGCGGTTGTAAGTTACACAACACTTACATGTCTGCGGAGCTGCAGGTAACAGTTCGGTACCAAGAACAGTGTGTTCTTTACACGCAGGATCAGAATGATGTTCATCAGATTCATAATCCCCTTTACAGACGGAAGAACAAGCCAAAGCTTCATGAGTTCAAGCTGCATTCTCTCTAGTGGCCACCAGGGGGCGACTCCTCTGGTTGTATAGAAGTCTATAGAAAATGACTCTACTTCTCTCTTGATTTATTCCCTCAGTAAACATTGTAAACATGAGTTTATGTCTCAATCTCTAGTTTCAAGTCTTCTTCAATACAGCATGATGTTCATTTAGTACATGATGGTCCATTTAGAGTCAATACATCACACATTCCAAATACTGTCACCTCCATTCATTGGTTGCAGAAAAAAGCATTGACAAAAATCACCATCAATAAAAATGTTCATCAACATTTCCAAAAGCCTCGTGACTTGTTTTGTCCACAACTTAAAGATGTTCAGTTCACCGTCCCCGAGGAGGAAAGAAACCAGGAACGAGTCACGTTTAAGAAGATGGAATTTAAAATCACGAAACCCATTTATGGATTATCAAAGTAGCCGATTCATTGAATAGTCGACAACTAATTGATCAGTAAAACTAGACTGTTGTTCTGTTGGCCAACACTAAAAGGAGGAAACCAGCGATCGAAGCTGCCACAACAACAAACCACCCGAGAGGTAAAGCGTGGGAACGCTTGGATTTCAACAACACGACAGAAAAGAAATCCTAAGTGAAAAAAACGTAAAAACAACGTGAAAACAACGTGAAGACAACGTGAAGACAACGTGAAGACAACGTGAAGACAACGTGAAGACAACGTGAAGACAACGTAAAAACAATGTGAAAACAACGTGAAGACAACGTGAAGACAACGTGAAGACAACGTAAAAACAATGTGAAAACAACGTGAAGACAACGTGAAGACAACGTGAAGACAACGTAAAAACAATGTGAAAACAACGTGAAGACAACGTGAAGACAACGTAAAAACAACGTGAAGACAACGTGAAGACAACGTGAAGACAACGTAAAAACAACGTGAAGACAACGTGAAGACAACGTGAAGACAACGTAAAAACAACGTGAAAACAACGTGAAGACAACGTGAAGACAACGTGAAGACAACGTAAAAACAATGTGAAAACAACGTGAAGACAACGTGAAGACAACGTAAAAACAACGTGAAGACAACGTGAAGACAACGTGAAGACAACGTAAAAACAATGTGAAAACAACGTGAAGACAACGTGAAGACAACGTGAAGACAACGTAAAAACAACGTGAAAACAACGTGAAGACAACGTGAAAACAATGTGAAAACAACGTGAAGACAACGTGAAGACAACGTGAAAACAATGTGAAGACAACGTGAAGACAACGTGAAAACAACGTGAAGACAACATAAAAACAACGTGAAGACAACGTGAAGACAACGTGAAGACAACGTGAAAACAATGTGAAGACAACGTGAAGACAACGTGAAGACAACGTGAAGACAACGTGAAAACAACGTGAAGACAACGTGAAGACAACGTGAAAACAACACTGTTTACTTCCTTAAAGTAACGCGAGCTTGGGATCAGGTTACTTGGGTTGAGCTTTAATAATTCATTCAAATGATATTACGTGTTAGTTCTCATATGTTCAAAGTTGACTTCAACAACGACATGCTGGTTACTGTAACTTCATTCCCTTCAGCAGTTATGAGAAAATCAATATTGTCTGGAGCTGCAAATAACAATTATTTTTCTAATCAATTGACCAAATCAATCATTTATAAAACAGCTCGTTTTGTCCGACGATGTGAAGCGTTTCAGTTCACAATCATGTACAAGTGAAAAGATGGCCGCCGATCCTCAGAGTGGAGAAGCAGGAACAGACAGATGTTACAAAGGTGACGTCATCACAGTCCAAATACAAAGTCAAATATCAAATCTGTGATGACATAGCAGGAACTGGAGAATGAACTAATTGATTATAACAGTTGTAAGATGTTGTTCTGTAATAAACTAATCTTTGCAGCTCAGATTAATAATTCACTTCTTCATCACTCAGCGTTCCGCTGACGGACACAAGTCCTTTGTCTCCGTTTTGTTCTAGTTTGCAGAGTCGAGGGAAACAAAAAACTTTATGAGGTGAAAAATCAATTCATCTGCTGTCGGCCTCAGCTCTAGATGAGTGTGTGTGTGTGTGTGTGTGTGTGTGTGTGGATGCTTCCTGCACCGCACATCATCAATGAATGACAACAGAAACCTACTTCTGCTCTGCAGGAAAGTCCCGAACCGACTCATTCATCTACACACAGACCAAAAAGTACAAAATAAATGTCTGTGCATTATTCAGCATGAACTGGCTGCAACGAGACAGTTCCTGTGTGTGGGCACTGCGGCTCCGACCATCGGGGGCTCTCTCTCTCTCTCTCTCTCTCTCTCTCTCTACCTGTGTGTGTGTGTGTGTTCAGCATGTTGTGCAATAAACCAGCCTCACTTTGGACTTCTTGGAAAACACACACTAAGGGGAGGAAAAAAAGAAAAAGGGCCCTCGCTGCTTTCTTTACTGCAGCTGGCTGCTTGTTGTTTTCCTGCAAAGCTGCATCCAGTGAGGAGCCTTCAGAGCTGCAGGACGCTGCTGCTGCTCAAGCTCGGGGTCAAAGCGTGACACGCTGAGGAGAAACAGGCTGGACATCAGGGGTCTGACACACATCCAGGGGCCTGGACAGAAGCAGCAGCTGACCGACTAAAGCCTGTTCCTGAACGCACCACCACTTAAATGCTCATAAACTAATTCTATTATTAGATTTTCATTTTCTGCCCCATAAGCAGAAGCAAATCAACACCCAATAAACACTCAAGAGTTGACCCCTGACAGCTGCAGGCGGTCACAATCCGGGCTGCACCTCCTGCAACCAGAACCACGCACACGTCGATTTCATTATTTACCTTGAGCGACGTGCACGAGCCGTGCACCAACTCGTGCAGAGTCCATTAGAAAGAGGGACTATCTCGTGACTATTAAAGGCGCCCCTGTGCTCGACATCCCTGCCTGAGCGCCGCTAACAACGTCAACAGGAGCGAGCACACGCAGCACCGTCTTACCAGGAACTGTGCAAAGGGGAAGATGTGAAACAGGAAATGCAACTGAGCCCCTTCTAAGCCATGTAACTTTAAAATGCACCGGCTGCAGCGGGTGCATGTTGCAGACCGTGCAGCAGAGATTGCATGTCGGTAGTCTGTGCACGGATCGGTTTCATATTCTTACCTCCCTTCGGCTGAGACATTTCCCCTTTGCTTTGATGAGGGGGAGGGGAAGCACAAAAGACTTTGCCTTCTTTCTCGCTCCCTCCCTCCATCGCCCTCGCACTGGAGCTTCGAGCGGCTCGCTTTTGCAAACAAAAGATGCACAAAAATTACGAGCCTCGATCTTCATGCACTTGGAGCCTTTCTGCGTCCGGAGCGTGCGGCTCGGTGCAGGGCGCGCGGTGACGGATGCACGGCCCCCGCGGGCGTCGGGGCAAAGAGGTGATTCTGCAAATGCACTGCAAAGAATCCTCCGCAGCAGTTACATGATGGGCCAAGCCTGGCAGCTGAACGCTCCGAACTTGGATCAGTGTGAGCCCCGAGCGAGAGAACGTTCTTCCTGCTCGGCGCGCAAAGGCTCATGGGAAAGGTAGTCTCCGGCGTTTACGGCGGCGGATTTATCTTCAGGTTTTATTTTAACAGGCGCTAATGTGTGCAGGTCGCGCACTTGATTTTGTGTCGACTGAATGGTCTTAAAATGTCAATAATAAAAGTCGTTCATTTACTAAAATATATTGTTGCTGATGCATGAATGTGTGAGCAGCATTGTTGGCTCATTTGAATCACTTCTACTGTTGGCTGGTTTCATGTTCATGCTTTAATAAACTGATTAAGTTGTGATTTTGTTATTCGTACCTGTACAGAGTCACGTGTTGCACATTTGAGCTGTGTAAATACAACCTGTTTTATTTGAGGTGATGAAAACATGAAATCACAAGTTTTGAGTTTCAAACTTTTATTAAAAATCTTTATCAGGTAACAGTGATTAATGCAACAGTGGCTCTAAGTACTGACTTCACTCACATACATGAACGAGTGAAAAGGTAGTCGGACATCAGAAGTTACGAGAGGTTTTGTAAATATGTGACCGACCTGCAGTTCAGCAGGATGAACATTTGTTTTCCAGTAAGAACTGATTTGATGACTTTCTTTCACTTTGTAAGTCCAAACAACATGTTGACGTACAGCCAGCAGAATGCTGCTGAAACAACAGTTTTAATCTCGACATCTCGATGTTGTTTAACCTGCAAATCACCAAATCAGTGCTCACTGGCTGATGAAAGACAAATGTGACCCCTTGATTGTAAACGGGGTCATATAGCACCAATATTTAAGAACAATACAAAGAAAACGAAGGAAAAGAACCTTAAGCATAAAGGATGAGACCGGCGATGCTCTTTGTTTTTGTTATGTTCAACAAAATTGATGAAAAGACCAAAACCAACAGTCTGTGGCTCTGAGCCCAGCGAACATTGGTTCCTGCTGAAATCTTTTAAAAACAACCAAAATATGTAGTTTTAGTGAAACAAAATGCTCAGTCATTTCTTGAAACAGCTGGGCAATGTCGTTTTGAAACATGCATTACTCAAATGGAAGGAAATGGAGCGTTTGTTGGGGACTATTTTCAGCGGCGGATGAATCCACATTTGAGGCAGCAGGTGTGAGATTTGAGTCTAAATAAACTACAGTGTGTGTGTGTGTGTGTGTGTGCGTGGTGATGAAGGAACATGTCACTCATGTGCATTATGAAGTATCACTTCAGAAAAGCTGCACGGAAACGGCAGAACTCAAGACAACTTGTTGGAAAATGGCACGGACGGATTTCCGGCACGACTCTATTGGTCTGTTTGACTCTATTGGTCTGTTTGACTCTATTGGTCTGTTTGACTCTATTGGTCTGTTTGACTCTATTGGTCTGTTTGACTCTATTGGTCTGTTTCATCGGGTTTGTTGACATTAAGAAACATAGAAGAGCACCAGACGAACCCTTTAGGACACGTGCTTCACCATGATGGTACACAATGCTCTCAGACGGTCACGGGGTTGGGATTGTTAGTTGCCCAATGAAAACAGCAGACATGAGACGAGACAGATGATCAAACATCACGCACGAGGAGGATTCAGATCCAGGTCCCCGTGACGTGATATGAGTGAGATGTGGCTTCACAAGGGCGGATTGTGTTCGGTGAGGGGAGGGTGGAGGGTGGAGGGTCAGTTCTTAATGGTTATCAGGGTTTGGTACAGCGGCTTCACCACAATATGGAGGACGAGGGAGCTGTCGATGAGGTACTCGGACGTCCGGCGGTAGAGGTCGGCCCCGGCCAAGAAATCCCCGCTTTCCTCCGTGCTCTGGTGGAAGTTGTAGACGTGCTTCACCACCACCTTCCCCTGCTGCTGAGCCATCACGAGCACCGTCTTCTGGAAGTTCACCCCGGCGAAATCCGCGCTGGACGTGGCCGGCGTGATAATGATGCGAGGGCGCCCTCCCTCTACACGCGTCGGCTGCATGGCGCCCGCCTCCGTGTACATCGGCCTCATGCCGATGGGCAGCCAGCGCGGCGAGAACATGGCGTTCCAAGTCACCCGCTTGCTGGAGTCGTGGCCGCTGGGCCCCAGCTGGGTCTGGAAGCTGGTGCTGCGGTCGTCTCTGGAGGGGTTGCTGATGATCCAGGGCGACCCCCACACCGCCGACAGGTAGTTCCTCGGCATGAAGAGGCTGCAGTTCACGTCGAAGAATTTGGCCATGTGCATCGGCGACGCGGAGTGAAACTGGTAGGACATGTACAGCAGGTCGCGCACCGACTCCTGATAGCGAGCCAGGACCGCTGAGTGGGTCTGCAGGCGGAAGAGCTCCCGGGGAGGCATCATGGCGTAACGCACGGATCTCAGCGCGTTCTCCGCCGTCAGGCCGTCCGGCTCGTTCTGGATAATCCAGGCCTCCAGCGCCGCGAACAGCTCCATCTCGCTCTGCAGGACGAGGTCCGAGCGCTGCAGCAGCGACATGAGCAGCTGGCTGCTGATGGTCGCCCACTCTCCGCTCTGCAGCACCGACGACAGGTTCCAGGCCATGAACTGAAGACAGCTGTCCCGCAGGGTGGCGTCCCCGGCCTGCAGGGCGTACTCATACCAGCCCGCCACGTGGCCCGCGGAAGAGTCCCGCGCCAGATTCTGGATCATGTACTGGGTGATCCCCTGCTGGAGGCCCATCACTTGGTACTTAGCGGCCAGCTTGTGTAGAGGTGTGGCCTGGTCCAGACGCAGAGACATCTCTCCACAATACAGATACCTGCTCAGAGAGAGGAGGTTTAATGAAGGAGCATTTGAAGCACAACACAAATACAGAAAGTGACCGTTCAGCCTAAAACGGCTGCTCAAACAATGTTTTACCCACAAACATTCACTCTTCAACTTCATTTTGTGGGCACTTGGCAGAAGGAATCATGTTTGAAAAGCTTTTATGGCTGACATGTCAGCAAACAGTTGGCTATTTAAGTTCAGTGTTCTCTCTCTTTCAGCTCTGCTTTGGTCTCCACCAACAACGTTTGGGTGCTAAATGCTCCACTATGTTCACCAGTTAGTCCAGCAAAAGACAACTGGCTGCTGCTTTCGGACACTGAACCAGTAAATGTGCTGTAAAACCAAACAACGAGCTCAAAGAGGCTGAAGAACTTTCTACAGCTGCTTCATGCAGCTGTGAGTTTGTTACGATCCCTTTAAAACGAGTTGCCGTTTCACTTGTTGAGAATATTGATTTCTGCAGCTTTGAGAAATTGTCTGACTGAATTCAGTCATTGTCTTGAAGGCAGAATGAGTAGAATATGTCAGTTGTGGTTTAGAAACAAAACATTGAAAGTTGGCCGCTCCTACCGACTCGTTCATGGTTAATACATGCTCCACACGCTCCTCAGGAACCTCAAAGCAGCTTCCTACAAAGGTTGAAAACGCTTTTTTTATTTTGGCGTTCCGTGAAAAGTTCCAGTTTAATCTGGCAGATGGCAGGTTTACTGTAGCTCAGGTTTTAATCAACCTCATTAGCATTTGAGATAGAAATAGATTTAGTTATTGATTGCTGTGGCAGCTCCTCAGTGTCTTACTGCTACACCACAGGAGCTGTTATCGAGCACAGCGGTTCACCGATTGGTCGGTTTGTTTCACGTTGGACTCATTGATTGCTTGTCTCAGATGTGCGGCTGCAGTAGCAGAGTCCCTCCCTAGAGGGCACGACAACTCAACCACAGCTGAGGGTTGAAGCGTCACATGGAGGTGAACGTCGCGCTCCCACCTGATGAACTTGTCGAACACAGCGGCACAGTCGGAGCTCTCCTTCAGCACCAGCGTGCTGCCGTTGCGGCTCAGCAGGATCTCCTCAAACACGGGGCTCTGCAGGGCGAGCACCAGCGAGTGAGCCTGGAGCACCTTCACCTCATCGGCGCTGGGCGTCTCCACCCTCAGCGACACGTCGCTGCCGTTCCCCTGCAGCAGCAGGGCCTCCAGGCGCTGCACCACAGTCAGGGAGTGGCTGATGGTGTCCCCGCCACCGCCACTACCGTCCTGGGAGGTGTCGACTTTCAGCGAGCCTGGTGGAGGAGGAAGGGAAACATGTTGAGTTATAAGAAAAGAAGAAAGTAAAAAAGTGAAAGTAAGTTCAGGCAACAAAACCAGCCGTTGTTCGGACTGTTGCTTCGTCACAGGATGCATTTCATTTGTGTGTCCCCCACGAGAAAGGCTCCGAATTGACTTTTCATTGGCATTTGTTTCGTACTGAGGGAGACGGAAAGAAAACGGAGAATTTGTGCCCATGTACACAAAACCAAGCGATCACATGATACCGGGCCGATAGTAGGGCAGCATCCAATTCCACGCCATTGATCCGTCCAGCTGCTGCCTCTGTGAGGATGATGAGGGATTGTGGGTCACGTTTAATTAAAGCTGTGTCTCAGCTGAGTGTAGCACACCACCCCTCCTCCACCTCCTCCACCTACTCGCCCCTGCAGACTATCTGAGCTGGGATTCGTGTTAGCGTTAGCGTTAGCAGTGCGCCTCCTCTTTCTGATTCATCAGACATATTTGGCACTTCCTTTCCAACACGACACAAAGTCAGCGGTGACGTTCCCTTTAGATCCAGACTGAAGACGCAGTAGTTCACATAGCAGGAGGGATTCAGGAGTCAGTCAGAGGAAAGTTTAAACATTTTGAGGATTAAGTTGTTATGTTTCATAGTAAACATAGGAAGTGATGGTCTCACCAATAAGCACCAGAGGGCCTGTGCACAAAGCATCTGGGTTGGGAGGAGGGCTTACTATGTTACAAATATATTGAAAATACACATTTAGGTTCTGTTGGCTGTTGATATAATGGGCATAATAAATTGCAATGTCTGCAAACCACTGATACGTTTCATATCAACATTTCTACATCGATATCAATGTTACAGTGTTTTGACAGGTCGCGTGCATCCTCAATGACGTTTCGGTTTTTGGATCATGTGTTGGGTTAAAGTTTCACACCAGACACAGACAGCGGTCCCATGTTTGATCCGTCCTCCCAAACCTGCTCCCTTATTTAATACGTCAAAAACACGTAACACGTAATGCAGGAGGAAATACGCTTTGAAATGTAAATGACAAACAATACAGGTACTTTGTGCAGGAATGTCATTTTTAGGAGACGAGCAGAGCTTCCTCCACATGTTGCCGTCTGTATCGGCCGATATCAGCATTCATTACAACGTTCTGAATTCCTTCAGTGAATAAAAGACACGAGATATTTAAAACCATGTACTGTCACATCATCTTGGACCATAACTATTACTATAAATGAAGCTTGAGTAGAGCTTCAAGACATTCGTTGTTGTAGTTCAGATAAATGTTTTTTTATTATTTTCACAGATCACTTCGTCTGTTTTCTCTGTAAAATCATAATCTGTAAATCAAAAGAGGAGATTCAGAAAACGTTTCCATCATGTTTCATTATATTTGTTCACAAATACAATAAAAACAATGCACAAAAAGAACACGAAGGTTTTATAGATAAATGACGGCATCGCTGTTACAACTCAGAATCCTCAAACAAAGTCCACTCAGAGAGTTCCAGGACACTCGATCAGACATCCTTATTCATGTAACGATGTCTGAGCCCGAACACTAACTCACCTGCAGCAGCAGCAGCTGCTCCCCGGAGCAGAGCCAGAGCCAGACCCAGAACCAGAACCAGCATCCCAACGTGGATTTGAGCAACTTGTTTCACCATCTTCTCTGTCGTCCTCCGTCCGTCCTCACCGCTGTCTGTCTGGACTTCTGTCCTCTCTGTTGGCAGGACGAGGGGGGTCTGTTTCTGAATGTGGGACAGGGGTCCTCCTCGCCACATCCGGCCCACCACACACACGCACACACACTCAGAACCTCATCGATCAGTGGGTGGAATCAGGCCTGGGTTTGTTTCCATGGCTGCCTCTTTGATGCTGACTTTCCTATGCTTGGGTATTAACGCTTGCTGCATGATATTGATTGGACGAGGAGGCAGCGGGGGACCCTCAGCCAGCTGAGGACCGGGAGACATTTGATCTAAATGCAGGTCTGGAGGTGAGACCTGATCCGTCTCCGTCACAGGTTTAAGGCCTTCGGGATCGGGAACGTCTGCAAAACACTGGAGCTGGACGATGACCCGCCGGTATTCAGACTCCACGTGCAGCAGCTATCTGTGTCAGTGGGTTCACCCGATCCAGAGCATGTGCGTGACACGAGCAACACCAGCAATTTATTCACAGCTTCAGGCGACAGCACGCTTCGTTAGGGGGCAGTACGCTATACAATCAATACCCTCTCTGGCTGATTTTGATTAAAATCCTCAAGACTGTTCTTTTATAAAAAGCGTTTAATCTCAAACGGAACTCTGTTTGAAGAGAAGTGAGCGAGGCTTTGATGTGTGTGTGTTTGACGGTGATGATCTGGTGTTTGTGGTGCCGTGTCGGTGCCGTTGACCTCGGCTCTGTGAGCCGGATCGTTTGTGTGTCGGAGTCGATGGTGATGTCACAGGACGAGTTCCTCTCTGCTGTGACTCTCTCTGAGGTCTCTGAGTCTGGACGTCAGCCAGCAGGTCAGTCAATGTGCACAAACACAATGTTTGGTTCCCTTTTGTCTTTCTGTTGACTTAACACTTCATGTTAACCTTTATATATTATTAAAGGAGCAACTATGCAAATTCACATCATTTTGGTGCATTATTATGACTATAGATAAAGCCCAAAATATTAAATATATAACTTGCTACAGATAAAGAAAACTTTTCTAGTTATTAAGCCTTCGTCTGAACATTTAACTCTTCTGGAAATGTGTTTTCCTGTAAAATCATATTCTGTAAAACAAAAGAGCAGATTCAGAGAACTTTTTAAACATGTTTCAATATATTTGTTCACAAACAAACATGCACATTGTATGTAACTGACAGCATCCTCCACCTATTGTAAGCAGGTACAGCAGGTCAGGCCTAAAGGGCGTGGTGCCTTCACAGCAGATCATATCTGATGAACAGAGATGAGATCATGTGCTCTCTCTCTGCCTCGCTCACTGTGGCCTACATGCAACTATCACAACACGAGCCTGGTGCGATGAATGGGAACGTATTGCCTCTCAACATGGAGACGGCTGAGCCGGGCGGAGTTATGAATCCCACCGCTCTTCCTCACAGGTTGAGGCTCGACCTCCAGTACGGTCAGGATATCCCATTGGTCAGGACAAAGGACCCAAACAGATCAGGTGAGCAGTACCTCGGCGAGCGTGGACGGTCCTAACAGTGCATCAGTTACGACATGAACATCATCATGCTGTGTTGAAGAAGACTTGAAACTAGAGGTTGAGACATAAACTCATGTTTACAATGTTTACTGAGGGAATAAATCAAGAGAGAAGTAGAGTCATTTTCTATAGACTTCTATACAACCAGAGGAGTCGCCCCCTGGTGGACACTAGAGAGAATGCAGCTTTAACACATGAAGCTTTGGCTTCACTCTTCAGAACCGCCTGATATTAATGCTCTGCATGTTGTATATTACACCTTTAACCTTTATTTAACAAGGACGTCGCCTGAGATCTCTTCTTGAGGGAGATCTGGAGGAGACAACAAACCAGTTACAGATTAAATATAAATAAAACTCAACAGACAGGAAATATCATCTCAAGTCGATCTCAAGTCTTTGAGATCGACTTGATTCTGATCTGCAGAGAGAGAGGCTTCAGTCAACGTCTTCAACAACCACTAACTGCAGATACTACATGTATTTACACCTCGTGTCCACTAGAGGGCAGACCAGCTGCATTACTCACATCGGCCTCGTTACAGATACAAACACATGAAACCTGCTGCACTTAAAGTCTTCTCTCTTTAAAAACATCTTTATTGGCATTTTAGTGCTAAATAAAAACAAACAAATGAGAAGAAAAGAAAGAATAAAGAAAAGAATAAAAGGTAATCAGCAGGAAAAGGAAGATGAATGAGTTGATTTTGTAAGAGAACGTGATGGTGGTTCATTATGTGTGATATGTGTAAATATGTGCATTTGTTGTGGATATAGGTTTATCATAACAATAAGGAAATTTACCAGCACAAATTAATGAACAAGAAAAACATTTAAACCATAAAAACACAAAAATGTTAAAAATGTTTATAATATTTAATGTTATTTTTATTTATTTATTTAAAAAAATAACAATAATAAGCGAGACGAAAGGTTACATCGTTTTGCTTCGACAAGATATTTTATCTCTCGACTCATGAAGGTTAAAAGTAGAGTCATTTTCTATAGACTTCTATACAACCAGAGGAGGCGCCCCCTGGTGGACACTAGAGAGAATGCAGCTTTAAGATACTTCTGCATCGGCTTCCCTTATCAGAACCAAAGGTTTGCAGCTGGTTGCAACCAATCTGCGTTCTATTTAAAGTATATTGTCACATTAGAAACAGTTTGGACTCTGGCTAAAGAATACAGAAAATACAAGTAAACCTACGATAAAAATATAAATACAACGTGTATTTACAGCCACACTGACGAACAAAATCCATGAATCAGAAATAAACGCGTGTCAGCCCTCCACAGACCTCCACGAGGTCCTGATGCGTGTTTGTCTGGAGTGGAGATGAAGTGACGTGTTGGACTGCAGAGCTGCTCATGTTTCGGCCTCAGAGAGTCTCGTTGCTTCACAGCTGCACAGAGGGAGCGTTTGGGGAGCTGAGGTCATGGCAGCCGTCCAGACTGAGCTGACCTGCCTCAGCATCACTTTATCTCACTGCAGCGGCTCCATTGACTCTTCCTCTTTCTCTTTTCTGTTTCTTCTTCCTCCAGCTGCACAGGAAGATGTGTTTCTCAGCTGTTAGTGAAGGACGAGCTGAACGTACGGACTGTAAATCAGAGTAAACTGAATGAAATTGGCTCTGTGAGTTATGCATGCAGCTCGTTGTATATTCGACCTCTTAGTATTTCAGCTTTAATCAGATCATTTCTGTTTTTGGGTGACTTTCAAAACGTTTCTCAGGAACACGAGTTTAAGACGATGTCTCTCAACCTTTCAAAATAAAGGGCATCAGTAGTTTAAAGTGTAACTTCAAACCCAAGTCCACCCACTGCAGAACTCCAGAGAAAACAACGTGACAGCAGGTTACATCCTGCTGCTCCACGACCGACCTGACAAACGTTGGTTATTCAAACACGATAAACACGATCCAAACCTGAGCAGACTTCTTTTTCCTGTCGTCAATCACAACATGTTTAGCCCTTTATGGCAAGAAAATGGCAAACAACAATATTTACATATATTCATACGAAAACTAAACACGATACAAACTTAAACAATAAATAAAGATGTGAATAATTGGCTCCTACGAAGAGGTTTCAGTGTGCAGTGACTCTTTGAAGAATGCAGCTGATGTTAAGGTATATATATTATTATCTTTATTGGACTCAGTGACGATGTCTCCCGTCCATCAAAGGAAGATTTGGTTTCTGTTGACCGTGGTGATGAATATTAACCGTTGCATCAGAAGCCTGATGCTTGTTTACTCCCTCTGCCTCATCTTCATCTCATCTAACAGGTCCGGTCGACAGCGAGTCACGTCTTTGCATGATCGCTGGCTGCCGGGGTTCGTTATTTGCCCGACTGTACCCCTGCAGGGGTCAGAGGTGTGACCCCGTACGTCTAATAAACACATCGAATGATATGCAGCTGCAGGAAGCGAGTGGGTGTCTCAGCAGAACTGAACTGATGGATGAATTAGTTCTTCAAATCTGCTCCCGGTGACGCACTGTTTGCTTTGGAGCTTTGCTATCGTCAACAATCTGCAGCTGTGCGACGGACTCGTTTGATGAGGTTTCGATCAATTAAACACAGATCAGTCGGATCTCATCTTCTGTCGCTGGTAATTGTGTTTATTTCAACTGCTGTTAAGAATACATGCATGCAATTAGGAAGCTGCTGCTGCTGAGTGATGTTTGTCTTCGTTTACTGTCTGTTGTTAGTGTGTGTGTGTGTGTGTGTGTGTGTGTGTGTGTGATTGTATTTATGACGTTCTGAGGACATCTGTTCACACCGTCACATTTGGGGACACACTTTTTCTTTGTGGTCCCCACAAGGTAAGTTTATTTTTGTGGTTGGAGTTAGTCTACGTCCCTTGTCCTAAGTGACAAAAACAAGTGTCTGTGTGTGTGTGTGTGTGTGTGTGTGTGTGTGTGTGTGTGTGTGTGTGTTTAATCCCCGTGAGACCTCAATGAAGTCGATGCAGACCTCAGCACACACCAACAATGTGTTCTAATTCCATGACAAATATGCTGTTGTGAAACTGCAACTTTAGAAAGCCGTTGCAAATCAAACTATATGTTATTTTTCCAAAGCACTTTAATTTTTAACTTTCTTTCTTTCAACTTCCTGTGACTTTCAGGTTATATCATTATTACCCAACCTGCTCTCATTGGAAGGGCTATAAATAGACATTTTCAGGACATTCTGCTTGTCATGATAACGCATTTTTGTCTTTTTACACCACGTTGTTAGCGTGAAACTGCCGCAGTTATGTTCAGGCAGCAAACCTACTTAGTTAGGTTTAAGTAAAACATCATTGGGATTAAAATAAGTAACGTAACATAAGTACAGAGAACACGTCACAAACGTCACTAACGTAACGTAAAAAATACGACAATTTGGGACATGAACGCTGGTCGAAAGTCCTGTTTGTTTACCTTAGATACATATAGGTCGTTTTCCTCACATTTTATACTGCGTCACTTGCTCTGAACGTAGTATAATCAGGCGTATGCGTTTAAATTGCAGACCGTATGAACTGCATGCGTAACTTGACATGCAGAAAGCAGGAATGAATACTTGTGCATATAGTTAAAGGTATAATACGGAACTTATTCACAGCATTAGTCTGCTTTGTGAATATTTATTTTGTCTCAGTTGATCTTGCCCTCTCTTCCTCGTGTCTTTCCTCCCTCATTCACCTCTTTCCCTCCACAGATCAATCCCTCCCTCCCTCCCTCTCTCTCCCTCCTTCCTCACCCTTTCCACATCGTCACTCCCCTCTGCCCCATCTCTCCCCTCGTCCTCTGCTCACTCGCTGCAGTGATGAACCGGCTGCATGGATCCACTTCTCCTCCTCCTCCCCCTCCCCCTCCCCCTCTCTGTCCTCCTCCACGTCTCCTCATCGGGTGTCCAGCAGCGATGTCGGGGACTCTGTAGGAGCATCGGGGGACCGACGGAGAAGAGGACCGGCTGTGAACCAGGTGGAGGGTCGCTGTGAGAACTGGATTTAAAGGTGAGACCGAGACCGACCATACAAGGGCAAACAAAGCCGAAGAGAACTCTCTGCGTTCGCTGTCGCGTGTCTCAGCTGCTCTGTTGTAAGAAGATGAAATGTTTCTGTTTGTTGTGCAATCAGCGCTGTTACACATCATTGACTGCAGTCCTATTACAAAAGTTATTTTGGCAAGCAGGGAGTGAGGCTGGACCGTCTCACTTACAGTCGTTTCATAATCACAGCGTCTTGAACTTGACGTGTTTTCTTGTTATTTCACTTCCCCTGAATCTTCTAAGAAACAAGCAATTCCTCCCAAGATGCACTGCTGGATGCGGTCTTTCTTAACGACGAACTTTTAACGGCATCGCGATCTGCATCAACTCGTCAAATACAGACAGGTGAGTCTGATAGCGACTCACCGGGCGTTCTACCGACTCCAATGCCGGACAGGACCAACGTCCAGGAGACCGATTGTGTCGCACGCAAAACTCAAAGCAAACGTTGAGATTGTTGGTCACTTGACTCGTTAGTGACGTGAGTTGTTAGTCTGCCAAGTTGACGCCAGCCACCCTCTTTTCCTCAACCCAAGTACTTTTATTGCCTAAATCTCAACTTTATTTCGGAAGAGATTACCGCCGATTACCGCCGGTTACCGCCGATGCTTCACGTGTTAAAGCTGCATTCTCTCTAGTGTCCATCAGGGGGCGACTCCTCTGGTTGTATAGAAGTCTATGAGAAACGAACTGACAGACGGGGAGACACAGGGTTAGAATACCCCGGGGGGGGGGGGGGGGGGGGGCATTAGATGGGGCAGACCATCATAAAGGTGAGGGGAGAGGAAATGAAATAAAACAGGAATAACTGAAAGGAGAAAATGAAGGAAAACATAAGGAGCAGGACGAGACGCGACTCGACATATTTTACCAGCTAAATCACATCGTTCACAGGA
The DNA here is from genome assembly GCA_028022725.1 of Lycodopsis pacificus. Classification (NCBI taxonomy): domain Eukaryota; kingdom Metazoa; phylum Chordata; class Actinopteri; order Perciformes; family Zoarcidae; genus Lycodopsis; species Lycodopsis pacificus. The sequence goes on from CM051708.1 coordinate 19,437,915, forward strand.
TATTCAACCTTCTTTATAATGCTTTCAGTACTTGACTTCTTTCTTTACAGGGTTTGTATAAAGGTAATGAAGTCGTCCATTAATATGAGACATGAGTTTACAGATCATTATAATCTGCTTTATGGCTTTCTGCCGGTTACACCTTCAGTCTGTGGGCATGTCTCCGAGTTACTCTCGTTGTCTTCTTGTTTCTTCGCAGTTCATTTCGTTTGAAGAACGTAACCAACACGCCTGATTTCGTGCTCGTAGCTTGCGAGCTATTTGCGGAGTCTCGTGCTACATCGCGAGTTTAAACAAAGCTTGTCACGTCGTCCCTGACGCGTCCAAAACGAACTGCAGAGGCTTACGTAGAGCGTCGTTCATTCGACGTGTCGGGAGTGAGAACGTGTTTCCTTTGAGGGCCTGATTCTTGTGTTCATCGTTTTTTTTCTCGTTAAGTTTCATCAAAAGACAAAAGCTGAAGCAGCTCTTGGTCCTCGCTCTCATGAGAAACGGGTTTACATGTACAGTTGTGCTGGCAGCGCTCTTTATCTCCCGGCAGTGTTGTTTCAGGTGTTCGGTCTCATGATGAATTATTAAGAGGACTCAGTGGAGCACAGATAGAGTTCAGCTCAGCTTCCCGGGCACCGAACGCCCCACGGAGCCTCCGGCTGCATCTCCTCCCCGGGAAGAGTCGTAACCAGAAACACGCCTCGGCCTCTGATCGGCAGACATGCCGCTCAGCTGGTTTTTCTTCTTCTTCTTCGGAGGATGCTGCTGACGTTGAAACGGAAGCAGTGTGATCAAACGATCCCTCGAGCACGAAGACTGAAACGGTCTGAGAGCGGATTTAAACCAAAGGCATCTGAAGCGAGAACAGAATCTGTAGCACCCGAGGGACCGGACACGCCGAGGAGTCGGCACGGGAAACTTCCCAGAGAATACAGCGCGATGGAGAGCAAGTAGCACTCTCCCAGCTTCAACAGTTCATCTCGCACTCTCGGGATTAAAGAGGACCTCTGCCGGCGTGCAAGAAGTGGCTGCTGGGATATTGATCGGTCAGTGTGATGACTGTTCCCTTGTGCCTTCTTCTTGCTCATTAACAACGATCGTCTTTTTGTTTTTTACTGAGAGGAGGCTCGTGAGGAAACAGATCGGGTGTCCAAAAGAAGCAGAACTGGCCCCCTTGAAGCCATTTGGCCCTGTTTTAGAGAACATACGTGCAGCAGTGGACATTTAGTTTGCGTCAAACTGTGTTTTCACATTTTAAACTTGCATCGTCGATAAATTGTTGAAAGTAATTTGCCAATAATTCACTAATTCCAGCTTCTCAAATGTGAATATTTGCTGCTATACTTCAGTCTTTGATGAACTCCTCGTGCACTTCAGGAAACACTGACATGTTTTTATTTTTGCTATTTTCTAACACTTTACAGAACAAAAAACGAATTAACTTTAAAAAAATGTTCAGCTGCCAAGACAGACATTTTTGACTATCATTTTTGAACAGTACTTATACATAAGATTAAAAAAGAAAAATAAGTTTGACAAGAAATTGACAAACCAAAGGAAGTTTATAGAAACAGTTTATAGAAAAAGATATCGGCGGACCTCTTATTGCACCGTCCCTTTTTACATTCAACTTTCCATCAAACATACAATTCTCATAAATGTATACGGTGAAAGTGAAATACATACAACCAAAAACAAATTCCAAAACACACCAGTTTAAACCTCAGTTTCATGTTTGTTAATCATTTGATTACACACTTGTACTTCTTTACCAAACTATTCCATGAATGCACTCATTTGACCGTAAACCATCTTTGTTTTTGTGAACTTGTGGATGCAGTCGCAGCGTCTTAGTTTCTACTTTGCATGTGAGTTCATGAGTAATATGTTGGTTGGTTCATGATAAGCAGCTCTGTCTAATTAACAATAGTTAATGTGTGGAACCATAAATGTACACATGTAATGAGTTTAGGCTGAAGATGTTGATGCAACACATACTGTGGAAAACACTGCAGGATGAATGTGCAGCTACACCTCCTGCAGCAGTGGAGCTGCTATTAATACTGAAGAGGACATCCTATCTCAGCACGTGTTGTTACATAACAAAGAGTGAAATATGAGAGTGTTTCAAAGACAAACAAAGCAACCAAAAGCTAAGTGAGTTATCTCTGAGCTCACATTTCCTCCAAAGACTGAGGAATTGTCATTTGTATGGCCTGGATTTAAAACCCTGCAGGTGAAGACTTCTTATCACAACACGTCACAGCTGAGATCAGAGAAGTTAAAGAACAGATTCAATCACAGACAGGACAGGAATGAAAGAGTGATGTTCTGTTCGTGTTAATACCAACACACGGAGGCGTTTGTCTGACGACTATCTGTCTGATGTCTCAGGACTAAATGCACACATGTGGTACAATAACGTATAAATCCAACATTCAGATTGACTTGGTTTTAAAGATATGAACTTTCATTTAGTGTTGGTTCTGTTGGTCCCTGTGGACTAAAGCGGTAGTGTGTCTGAGCACCCGACTCTCTTTAGAAAACCTCATGTTACTGCAGCAGGGCTGACAGTCTGCCCCTCTCAGTCCTGGTTCTGGTTCTGGTTCTCCCGTGCCTCTCTTTCCTCCAGCGGGTCCAGCAGTACATCCTGGGTCTCCAGCAGCGTGGTGTCGGCTCCCAGAGAGGAGAAGCTCTGCTCCTGGAGGAGGAGGAGGAGGAGGAGGAGGAGGAGGAGGAGGAGGAGGAGGAGGAGGAGGAGGAGGAGGAGGAGGAGATGCTGCTGCTGCTGCTGGGAGCTGAGCTCTCCTCCTCCCTCCGGAGCTCCGGATCTGGGTCTGTCCACGGTGGACCGGTCTCTGATGGAGGATCTGGGTCTGTCCACGGTGGACCGGTCTCTGATGGAGGATCTGGGTCTGTCCACGGTGGACCGGTCTCTGCTGGAGGATCTGGGTCTGTCCACGGGGGACCGGTCTCTGCTGGAGGATCTGGGTCTGTCCACGGTGGACCGGTCTCTGCTGGAGTCTGAGCTGAAGGAGGTTCTGGTGAACCTGCATGAGTTCATCTGGTTTCACCAGAATCCGACCCGGTGGCTCCGATGACGAGCATCAAGAATAACTCTATAGAAACAGACCATCTTCTCTCTGATGGTCTCTGTACTGATGGAGGTCTGATGGAGGACCAGGACTACACTGAGACTGGTTCAGAACCAGTTAAAAGTTCCTTTTAGTCATTTTAACGACCTTAAGACCTTCAGGTGACCGGTGACGTCGATCAAGGAGCCAGTTATAGAGCATCTGATGACATGTGGTCGTCTCTTGTGACACATCTCACACTCCTGTCTGCCAACTCTGCCATGAGACGACCACAGCGCGTCATCCTTCCTGATCTCACTTCACTTCATGCATATCATCCACCGTTTAACAGCCAGAATCCCCTTTAGAAGTAAATACGAGTCCAGCTAAGTTTAAATAAAGACACGAGGGGTTTCTATCATTCTGACCGCTCCCGTTTCTGCACGACCACACACTGAACTACGCCGTTGACCTCGGTGAGTGCTTTTCGATCCGTGCTCTTCTGCTGGTTTATTGTGCTAATGTGAATTAAAGCAGCCAAGCCCTCAGATATTTCTCAACTTTATGATCGCATTCCTGCCAAGAGTCATAAAATACTCCAGTCATATAATGCGCATGCAGGGATTTGGCACATAAACAGTACTTTACAATCGCAGTGATGCAACAGGACCAACTGTTAGAAGTCACATCATGAGGTCCGTTTCCCAGATCGGGCGATCGTGGCTCCGCGATGGTGTTTACGTTGGTTAAGCATCGCACAAATGGTCGGTCACTGAGAGCTCGAGAGATAACGCAGTCCGAAAACGGCTTCACGGATGAGTAAAGTAAATTAGGAGAGTAGGCAGAGGCGAGGCAGACAGAGAACAACAGGATGGATGGATCGCAGGTGAAAAGGTTAGAGGAGGATCCGGGACGATAATGACTCGGGGGAGGGGGGGGGGTCGCCGCTGTCTGCCCATCTGTTGTTGTGGAGCTGTGGTTTAATTGACTGAGTCCAAACCGACTTGTTGTTTTCCAGTTTTATCTCCAGCTCTCTTAAACAAACACGACTTTCCTCACTCACGGCAACATAAAGCGGCTCGTCGTCTGCAAAGGAGTTGATCCTTGATATCGTCAAGTCTGCATCTTTATATATCGATACATTTCTGATATCAGGTCTGTCCTCTGTCACTGAAACCATGAATTCATAACTTCATCTAAAGACCCAGAGATCCACCGGATTTATTATTAACGATTACTTCATAATTCATTCCTCAACAAAAAAACATTTTCAAGCTGAAACGTCATCTTGATGCAGCTTCTCCAATGTGAGAATCTTCTTCTCTGCTAAACACGATCATGATATTATAATCATTTCTATAATACTGTATCTTCGGGTTTCAGTATTACGGAGCAAATCCTTCTAATACCTTCCGACAACGTAAATCTTTAAAAACATCGCAAATATATCGTTTCATCAGTGATTTCATAAAACAGGTGGTCACTGTAGTGAGGAGGGAAGAGCACATTTGTGTGATTGAGTCAGAATGAACGACACTGCCTGTGTTCATGGGGATGAACTGTGAGGCTGTGATGAGGCTAACACTTGTTAGTGGATCCATTTGGTGCTGGTTTTGGTCTCTTCATGGGATTCATTGACAATTAGAAACTAAATGCCGACAGTCCTCCCTTTGTTTTCTTGATGTCTATAATTAAAACACGAACTCTGAGTCTCATGAACGTTTCTCTGTCTCCACCTTATTTCCCAGGGGAAGCGCCACGGTCATGATCGACTGGTCCAATGTGACAGCGTCCGGCTACCGGGAGCTGGGCCTGAAACCCGAGGAGCTGCAGAGGTCCAGATGTGTCCTGGGCTTCTTCCCAGTCATCTACTACAGTATTCTGCTCTGTGTGGGAGTACCAGGTATACGCTGTCACGATGCCTCGTAGTGACACATGTGCACCTTTGCAGACAGTTTGGCTTTAATACAATAACGACGTGAAACACGCGACAGCATCTCTTAAGTCCTGTACGTGAGTTTGAATATGAACTGGTGCACTACGTGATTCTGTTAGTTGTATTTGCACTGAATCTCAGTCACAGCACAGTTTGTGTTGATATCTATTTATAACAGAAGTGGAAACCAGAGGACGGAATGAATCAATACACTGGTGTGTCAGAGGACCAGCAGCACTGTTGTAGCACATGACTACGGTCTGATGGCTCCTTTCACAGGTTGCAAAAATCCAATCATCTGATCATCACTTTGTTTTGAGAGTCTGATTATCAATCCATCCATCGAGCCCTTGATCTGCATCACAATGCATCAATAATTCAGAAAGTGGAAATAACTGTCTTCTTTGATGGACCGTGTTCACCTCCGCATTGTTCTCATTACCGCGCTTCGTCTACTCAACGATGGCGGTGATTTGGTATTGATCCGGCGGGGTCACGTCATCGCACCCAAAGGAGGATGAATGGAAGAGGCCAGAGTCAACAGAGGGGCCCTAAACGTCTGCTGACGTTACGGATGCTGCAGCGCAAATATCCTGCTGTTGATGGAGAAAAGAGATTGCAGAGAGGAGAGGAGATACTGTACGAGACGTGTGGCAAGGAGACAAATCAAATCAATGCTTTGTAACTTAAGCTGCTGTCAATGCATTTTACAAATGCAAGGTAGGATTACTCAATCCATAAAACAAGCAGTGTCTGACTGTTATTGATTTGTTCTTCCCTATACAAAGGTATCACGCGATAGAAATGTATAATTAATGTGAATCAACTGCAGCTTTAAATCTGATAAATGGATAATATGATCTAATCTTCTTCTTTATGTGATTTCAGTGAACATCCTGACGGCCGTGGCGTTGTGCCGGCTGGCGTCCCGCACCAAGAAGGCTCTGTACTACTACCTGTTGGCGGTGACGTGCTCAGATATTCTCTCCCAGCTCTTCATCATCTTCGTCGGCTTCCTGCTGGAGACGGCGGTCTTTCACCGCGACGTCCCCGAGCTCCTGCTGCACTCCGTCAGTGCCGCCGAGTTCGCCGCCAACCACGCCTCCATCTGGTCCGCCGTGCCCCTCACCGTGGACCGCTACGTGGCGCTGTGCCACCCGCTCCTCCACCGCCAGATCAGCTACCCCGCACGCACCCGGAGGATCATCGCGGCGGTCCTGGCGTTGTCCCTGGTGTCCGGCGTGCCCTTCTTCTGGTGGTCGGACATGTGGCGGAACAGCCACCCGCCCACGGCCCTGGACACCGTCCTCGTCTGGACGCATGTGACTATCATCTACTTCCTGCCCTGCAGCATCTTCCTGGTGCTGAACTCTCTGATAATCCACACGCTGAAGGCAGCAGCGCTGCGAGGAGGAGCGCGGGCGCCTCCTCGCCGACTTGGGAAAACCACGGCCATGCTGCTGGCCATCACCTCCGTGTTCTCCGTGCTGTGGGCGCCCAGGACCGTGGTGGTCATCTACCACCTGTACGTGTCCTCGGTCCACCGGGACTGGCGCGTCCACCTGGCCTACGACCTGTCCAACATGCTGGCCATGCTCAACACGGCCGTCAACTTCTTCCTCTACTGCTTCGTCAGCAAGCCGTTCTGCGGCGCCGTGCGGGACGTGTTGCTGCTCGGGGGGGGGCCGCTGTACCCTCGACGTACTCGGCCTCACCCGCAGGCCCCCACCGACGCCTCCATCTCCTCTCTGTACAGTGGGAACAACAAGCGCTTGCAGCGGGACTCCACCCCCTTGTCACCTCGCAGGGCCAGAAAGCCCTCGTGACCCCGCGACCCCCTTCCTCTTAATCCAAAACACCCATCATCCCACGGCCCCGGAGCACTTCTGACCCCCACAGAGGCTCGCTGCATTCCAGCTGTGGACAGCTGCCAGTCAGCCCTGAGGCCTTCTCAACGGGCCTCCGAGAAGATGTCACCGGCTGTTGTTTGTCCATGTACATCAGATACTCCTGACAGCTTATTTACTTTTCTTCAAGAGAATATGACAAATTACAAGTTTTCTTTTCCATATTTGGTAGCAATGTGACAAAATATGTTTGGTGTTGTTACGAGAAATTAGGAAAGAATAACAGCCGGTTTACTCTGTTAGATCAGTGATTAGGAGAAGAACGGGAGGAAGGAAACTGATCATGTGATCAGCAACACTGAGTGTAATCAATTCATCCACCCAGTCCCACTTTTACCACGTCGTTGAGTTTGTCTGTCCAATCACACGGCTACGACATCCACTCTGGAAGCAGCAAAGATGAGAGTTTAAATATGAACTGGCTGCTATTTGTGCCGTTGTGTAAAGACGCAGAACGCCCCCAAAGAAGACGAGCCGCCCTGCTGAGCATCGCCAACACAGCAAAAAAAAAACCTAAATAACGCACTCCGTCTCTACGGCGCGCTCTCAGGCACAGACAGCTGCTGAGGCGTCTGTTCCTTCTGCATGAAATGCAGCTGGATGGAGCCTCAAATGAAAGCTCGCTGTTTAAGCGGCAGGAGAGGAGACCCTGCTCTTCAAACAGCCTCAGCTCTGGCTAAACAAACCTCCGGTTAGCCTGATGGTCTGCACACACACACACACACACACACACACACACACACAGAGGATACACACTCTCGTGCATGTACGAACACGAGCACCGATAGCTGGCACATTTCCATTTGCTACAACAGGAATGTGGAAACATTTCACTCAACAATTTTAAAGTTGTAAAACCAGCTCAGTCATTGTCTGTTTCTGCAAACCACGATCATGATTAATGTCGAGGTTTTTGCTTTTGGTACAAACAAAGAGGACTCTCAGAAGTAAACGCAGACTTTGCATTGCTGCGTAGCGGTGCACGTTCCTGCTAGCGAGAGATGAGGCTGATATGAAATGTATTTGTGAAACATATTTTGGGTTCGGTGGTTTGAATGTGCAACGCTGAGGTTTTTTTCTGGCGACTGCTTTGGATGAAGCCGTAGTTCACGACCTGCCCGGCACCAAACAGACAGATGTTTGTTCTCACGAGTCGGTGGAGACTAAAACCAGAGCGAGAAGGAGATTCAGATTCATCAGACGGACCAGAAACATCTCCTGATGGACGTCAGTTGTTTGCTAACATGTTACAACTTCATGAACAAAGTGAGATTTCATGGCTGTTTGTTCACAAGCTCGTCTTCTAGTTTATTGTTTTCTGAGGGCCAAAGCATATCAAATACTGCAGCATCATTCATTACAAAACGTCCTGTATCGTCACAAACATGTTGTAATGCTTCACTCAGCAATGCACTCTCAAATACAGTACATATATATATATATATATATACACATAAATATCTCCTCTGACCACCACATGCCTGCTCTGGTCCCTCCGCGGTCCTCACTGTGTTCCTGTAGCAGTGAGAGACACAGCGTTCGTGTCCTCGTGTCGTCCCTCATTGAGCTGTGAGAGTCCGGACGTAGACGGTAGATAGATTAGATGAGAAAACGTTATTAACCCCCAGTGGGGAAACTCTTTCGATACAAAGCGTTTCTTTGAAGAAGTCTCCCGCTGCCTGGCAACAGCAGAGAGAGAGCGTGTAGTGGCCGGTTAAGATGGTGGGGGGGGCTGAATAAACAGCAATGTGAAGCCAAGATGTAAGAGCAGGTTCTATTCAGATGAAAGAAGAAGGTGAGGAGGGGACAAACGTCCCCCGTCTGTCTGCCACCTGTCCTTTGTTCCTGTTCAAACAGCCGGTTGTGCTGCTCGGCAGGTGTCCCGCTGAGTGTATCCTATCAGACATGTCTGTCTCGATGCTGGACACGTGCACTTTATGGACAAAGGACGGACTTAAAACACATCCTGGACAAAGCGTCACTCACTCGCGGGCTCACATGTGCAAAACGTCTGTTCAGTTTAATCGTCACAGCCGAAACTTTAGTTTCTCTGCTTCAGTGAATCTGAGCATGACGAACGTTGAAAGTCTTGTTCTGCCCGTCGCGGCGCTGACTCCTGAAATAAATTAGGTTCCCGTCACAAACGAGGCCGGGATGGTGGTTGGGTCAGAACAGACTGCTGTTTTAATCCCGTGTGAACCGAGTACTTGTGGGTTGGCTTTTTGTTTTAAGCCAAACCATGATGTTTTTTACCAAACCTAAAGAAGTCCTTTTGTTTAGTTTGAATTTATGACGTTAGCCGCGTGTTGCAAAGTGTTTAAAACTGCAACTGTAGTCCTGGAGGAAACATTCTTCCCCTCACATCATGCAGGAAGTGCGATTGCGGTTTAGTTTTAAGGGGACGTACGTTTGTAGGGGACAGAGTTGCTGTGGTAGAGACCTGTCAATCAGTGTGTAGCCCCGCCCTAAAGCATCCCCTGCTTTATGGTCTGTTAGAGACCTGTCAATCACAGTAGCCCCGCCCTAAAGCATCCCCTGCTTTATGGTCTGCTAGAGACCTGTCAATCACAGTAGCCCCGCCCTAAAGCATCCCCTGCTTTATGGTCTGTTAGAGACCTGTCAATCACAGTAGCCCCGCCCTAAAGCATCCCCTGCTTTATGGTCTGCTAGAGACCTGTCAATCACAGTAGCCCCGCCCTAAAGCATCCCCTGCTTTATGGTCTATTAGAGACCTGTCAATCACAGTAGCCCCGCCCTAAAGCATCCCCTGCTTTATGGTCTGTGTGACTCTAAATGGACCATCATGTACTAAATGAACATCATGCTGTATTGAAGAAGACTTGAAACTAGAGATTGAGACATAAACTCATGTTTACAATGTTTACTGAGGGAATAAATCAAGAGAGAAGTAGAGTCATTTTCTATAGACTTCTATAAACCAGAGGAGTCGCCCCCTGGTGGCCACTAGAGAGAATGCAGCTTGAACACGTGAAGCTCTGGATCCACTCTTTGGAACCGGAGGCTGCCGTCGGTCCGCTCAGATGCGGGATGGAGGATGACGGACGCTCTGCTGCAGATCCTCTATGACGTCTCTCTGGGGTTTTTGGTTGAACGGGTCAACAAGAAAACCGCCTTAAAGACCTCCATGTGACATGATGTGGGACGAGGTCAAGGACAGACTGCAGACACTGATCTGTATCTGGAAGCAGACCTCATTCTTAACCACCAATCTGACGAGGAGAGTAAAAGCCTTCACTGTCATCAGTGAGAGACGTGCAGCTGAAAAGAGAAGGGACGCTTGAGGTCAGGGAAGTGAAGCAGCAACAATCAGCTCTTGAGCAACAAGTCAACAAGCAAAAAGGAACTGGGCGGACCGGCCTTTAATCATTGACCAACAACCTCAAATACTAACATCTTCACTTGTACTTTCACTGAAAGCCGGATCTCTAAAGAACAAGACCGTGTCCTCAACCCTGTCTTTAAATATCACGGTCTCTGACTTAAACCAACATTTAACTCCTTAAAATCCAGTTTTCCCCTTTTAGCACATTTCACACCGGCTCACAGTATCACATATATTAATATTCTACATCAGCCTTTTCCATTCAATCATTCAATTAAAACCACATTTCTTTTGAGTTTAGAGGGAATGATTTAAGTTTTGCTTCATATTTATTCTCCTTGCCAGTGTTTTGGTACATTTTGTAACGATACCTATTTAAACAGAGATGAAAAATAATTGATGATTGATTTCATGTATATGTGAAATTGTTAGAATGAAGTGGTTCAAACTTCAAAATTGAACTGTAAACATTGACTGAAGAGGATGAACGTGTGATTTGTTCAGCTGAAGAAGAGCTTTGACTCTGAGTCGTGGTTATTAAGGTTCATTTAAAGTCTAACTTCACCCTCCAGAGGCTCAGCGGTAGAAGAGCTTTTGTAACGCATCGCTACAGCGCCACCTACGTGTGAAGCAGCATCACTTCTGGAGAAGTCGAGAGAAAAGAGTCTTGAACCAAACAGCTGCTGTAAAAGGTAAAACGGTGATGTGGATCAAACATCCCAAAATATTATAATTATAAAGGTGAGACTCTGCAAACAATAACACATTTTTGAGATTTTGGTCAATTTTTCTTCCATAACACGACTTCTTTCAGACTGGTTCAAAGAAAACATTTATTTTACTACTTAGTCTGTTTGCGTCTGTAGATTTCTCCTAAATGGTCCAAAAGTGAATGCCTCATTTGCATATTTAAAGATGCAGTTCCAGAAAACTTTGAAAACAAAACAATAATTGTCTTAATGCCAGTCACCAGCTGGGGACGTTTGATGATTATATGAGTTAAATGTTGTATTCTATTATTTAATGGGACTAAACCTCCCAAACTGCTGCAGGAGTAAATACATCTTTCACCACCAGATGTCGCTACACACCACTAACGCTCCTCTGTCACGTGTGAGACGTTTCAGTGACGCTGTGATCAAATCTGTTCATGCGACGTAAACTAAAACTATCACGACTAAAAACAGAACAAATAAAAAGAACGAGATATTGTGGGAGAGCTGCATATCCAAGCATTAAAGTGTGTGTGTGTGTGTGTGTGTGTGTGTGAGAGAGAGTGTGTGTGTGTGTGAGAGAGAGAGAGAGAGAGACAGAGAGAGAGAGACAGAGAGAGAGAGAGAGAGAGAGAGAGAGAGAGAGAGAGACAGAGAGAGAGAGAGAGAGACAGAGAGAGAGAGACAGAGAGAGAGAGAGAGAGAGAGAGAGAGAGAGAGACAGAGAGAGAGAGAGAGAGAGAGAGAGACAGAGAGAGACAGAGAGAGAGACAGAGAGAGAGAGCGAGAGAGAGACAGAGAGAGAGAGCGAGAGAGAGAGAGAGAGACAGAGAGACCATCGCAGCAGTCGATCGTTGTAAAACGCTCGTGGAGGATTCTTAAAAGTTTCTCTTGAATCAGTGAATTGTGAAACTTCTTTTTGCACGCGCTTCATCGAAGACTGGAAACTTTTTGTGTGACTTTATTATTTTATTTTTAACTCCGGATGATTTGCCGTCAACTGTGTGGAGCAGGTGAAGAAGATCAACACGCATTCAGGTAGTCGAGCATCAGATTCACCATCATGCGTGTATGACGTTCAGACAGTCAACATCTAGATGTGTTCACATGAACACGCATTATCGGACATGCGGCTACTTTCAGCGCGCGATACACTGCAGAGGAAGTGTCCGATGTCAAAGGATGTTGGATATTTAAGCTCTTTTTGTGTGCAGGTTAAAGTGTTTATTGTGTTCATTTATGTCCCTGAACGCATCCTGAAGTGTCCCTGAATCTGTTGTGAAGGTTTAGATACATGAAATACTTCGTATGGATGTTTGTCTGGCGAGTGTAAGTAGACGCATTATTTGTTGGTGAATTAAATGCATCACCATAGAGCCAGATGTGCAGGAGATGCAGCTGTGTGTGTTTTTCATAAAAGCTACTGAAACAGAGCTAAGATCAAACATAACAGACGAGATCGATTTATTATTGATAACGACAACATGCTCAGCGGGTCTTACGTGTTGTAGAAGACCCTAAAGGCAGAAATGAGCCGCGTCATGACGTCTCTCTTTCCTCCGTTACCATGTTGCGTTTACGCAAAGATCAGAACAACAAACACACGCATGACAGCCGTTAACACCTCTGTGGCCCTTTAAGAACATTGTATTGATTTCTGTGTGATTGCATTAACACAAGCACGTTTCTCGGGTTCCATTCGTAACTGTTGACGAGCTTTCCATCGCATCACGTGATCTTTTCAGCCGGTGGAGGTTTGTGCTTCTCATTTTTACAAGCCATGCTGATGAAGACCATGTGACGTGATTGAAAGCTCCTCAGCAGCTGTGTTAAAGGCAGGGTTGGTAACCTTCGTCAAAAACATTTTCATATTTCTTTTTGTTGAGATTCTGTTTACATGTTTGTTTGTTTTCTTGGGATGATTCATTTTGTCGAGCTGTTGTTTTTATCTCGGGTACTTTCACAAAGAACGTAAATATTTAGCGGTGAAAAAGCTAATTGTGTTTTGCAGCTGACGGTGCTAACAGTGCTAACAGTGCTAACAGTGCTAACAGTGCTGACGGTGCTAACAGTGCTGACGGTGCTAACAGTGCTAACAGTGCTAACGGTGCTGACAGTGCCGACGGTGCTAACAGTGCTAACAGTGCTAACAGTGCTAACAGTGCTGACGGTGCCGACGGTGCTAACAGTGCTAACAGTGCTGACGGTGCTAACAGTGCTGACGGTGCTAACAGTGCTGACATGAGGGGGTACAAATGGACTCGAGTCCATTTTATTCATTGTTTTGGTTTGTGTGGTTTTATTTTATTTATTCAAGATATTTCTTTTCAATTATAATGTCTGAATATCATGACGAATTAAAAGTTCACTGCTTTTTGAAAGGGTGTAATCGCATTAATATGCTATCATGTGATCATTATATCAGTGGCATAAAATTGCAATAACATTATTGCAAATATTTCTGGGACAATTTATTGTCCAACATAGTTTTGAAAATGTGAAGTACCTGCCTGCGTTTATCCGTCACAAAACCACTTAGTTAGGGTTTGAAGAAGCATCCTGGTCTGGTTTTAAATAAGTTCCCTAGCAGCGTCATGTGACACGGCGTCATGTGACAGAATGTGGTCAGGCCCCCTGAGTGAAAGTGCTCTGTTTTACTTCACTACGTCCGTCACTCTGAGAGTCTGACTGATGGATTTACATATGAAGCCTGGACTCATACAGACACTGAAGGCCAAACGTCTGTATTTGACGCCTGGGAGGGAGAACTTGGTTTAGTTCAGGGCCTAATGTAGTCGAGGAATCGGAGGTGTCATCTCTTTTCTATGAAAAGGAACTTCCTCAGGTTGACATCAAAGTCTTTCGTTCTTCAGCTCGTCTGCATGAAGCTTGTGAGATATTTGGAAAGCCAAACTGCTGTCGTGTTCTTTCATTTTTTTTGTGTGTGTTCCGACCTTGAGCTCGCAGAAATTGCAAACATGTCATAAAACATTCGGTCCTTGAGCGTTCCATGGTAACAGATGAGGAAATAACTTAGTTTGGAAGACCTGAACACCGATAACTGTGCGTGATTGGAGGTCACGCCCCGAATGAATACAAACATATTAGCAGCGAACTATAATCTACGGAGAACAGCCACAAAACCAAAGGGACCAACCAACTCACGGAGAACCAGAGAAGGTGGATTTCATTGTTCTAGAAAATATTTGGAGTCACAGCAAGTTAGAAAGACCGAACGTCCGCCACACTCCATCCATTTGGCCCAGAGACTCGCTCCACTTTAGGGTGAATGCACTTTCACCACATCGATTCTGTTGTCATCACAATGCACAGAAGCAATATTTGTCGACCGATTCTGTTAATGATTAACGTCAGAGTTGGGAAGAGTCCATAGTTTGACATTCCTCTGATATTTTAGGTGGCTGCCGAGGTCTCTGAGCTTTCTGACTCTTTCCAGCTCTGAGCAGTCAAGTCGTGTCCGTGTACACATCATGATGACGGCTTGAATCCCACCTGTTTCTGTGTGTGCACTGACTCACATAAGTGTAATATTTGCTTTATTGGGTGTCGACTACAGTATCGTAATGCAGCATTGGTGACGTATTTAAGTCTTTGCTAAGACCTGTCCACATCCAAAGGTTCTCAGACTGTCGCTGTTCCTCCGTCTGTACAGGTGCCGTCAGGATCCCGGAACAACTCGTCCAACCTGAGCTCCGGTCTCTCCCAGACACCATGGCTACGAACGGCACTCCTCAGGGTTGCGGCCCGAACCTGGACTCCCTCTATTACAACCTGTGTGACCGTAACGCCGCGTGGGGCATCGTGCTGGAGGCCTTCGCGGCGGCCGGCATCGTCTTCTCCTTTGTGCTGTTCATCTCGCTGCTGGCCAGCGTGCCCTTCACGCGGGACAAGAACCGCAGGAGCTCGGTGGCACTCCACGCCTGCTTCCTGGTCTTCACCGCCGGTCTCTTCTGCCTGACCTTCGCCTTCATCGTGGGAAAGGACTTCTCCACGTGCGCCTCGCGGAGGTTCCTCTTCGGCGTGCTGTTCGGCGGCTGCTTCGCCTGCCTCCTGGTGCAGTGCGTGAGGCTGAACGTCCTCGCCCGGCAGAACAGCGGGCCCCGGGCTTGGGTCTTGTGTCTGGCGGCGGCGGGTCTGTGGCTGGTGGAGGTGGTCATCAACACCGAGTGGCTGATCATCACGGTGGTGCGCCACCCGTGGGGGCCGCTCAACGCCACGGCCGAAACCGGCAGAGCCGCGGCCACGCCTTGCAACGTCGCCAACGAGGACTTCGTCATGGCGCTGATCTACGTGATGACCCTGATCCTGGCCGTGGTGGTGGCGGGTCTCGCCGTCATGGCGGGCAAACACAACCAGTGGAAGAAGGATGGCGCCTTCATCCTTCTGACCAGCGTGGTCTCTGTGGGTATTTGGGTGGCGTGGATCGTCATGTACGTCTACGGGAACGGGAGGAGAGGGGGGCCCACGTGGGACGACCCCACCTTGGCCATCGCCTTGGTGGCGAACGCGTGGGCCTTCCTCGTCCTCTACACGATCCCTGACATCTGCACCTTGAGCGGCGATGACGAGATCCCGCAGAGCTTCGGGGAAGACCTGTACCCGAACCGAGGAGTCGGCTACGAGACCATCCTGAAGGAGCAGAGCTCCCAGAACATGTTCGTGGAAAACAAGGCGTTCTCTATGGACGAGCCCAAACAAGGTGTGTAGCTGCTTATTTCACCGTTTCATCTGTTTCACAGTGCCGTTTCTGTGAACAGAGCTCAAGCCTCCATTGTATTCATTGTTTGTTGTGTGGTTTTGTTTCATTTATGTTTGATTCATTTCGGATATTTTTTTAATGTTTTGTTCACCTTTCAATAATATCAAGGAGAATTGAGAGCTGACCGCTTTCTCAAAGGGTGTACTTGCATTATCGTGCTATTAGATTATCGTTATCATTATATTCTCATTATATCAGTGGCATAAAATGGCAATAACATTGATTATCGCAATTACTTCTGGAACAATATATCACCCAACATAAGTGGTTGTCGTGGCGGCTTTATTTGGGCTGCTGTTTGTAAATGTTAATGCTTTTAAACTTTGTATTCTCTCAGGTATGACATCACTCTGGTCTTATGCAAAGCCTCGTCAGTTCCTTTTATTCCCTGTAAAGCAAATATTTGCCTGGTCAAGAGATAGTCTTAGTTTGTGAGGTAACGACTAGGAGGAGGTCACAAACATTCTGCACAGTTTCACACAATCTCCTCCCCGACTACACTTCACTCTCACTGGAAGCTCCTTAGAATGACGTATTGCATCATATCTCCGATTCGTCTGGGAACGTTGAATCGTACGCGTCGTCTTCTGTGACTGTTTGTGTTACAATGTGCTCATCACAGAACACACAGTGACCTCCACCGATGAACACTGAGTTCAGAGCCCTCACAAACCTGAAAACAGAGCCATTACCCTGCAGAATGCATCGATGTGATGAGCCCACAGAACCCGAGACGCTCCCGTCTGAGTCCTGACCTGATGCGGTGAAAAGGACCAGAACACTGAGTCTGTCTCCTCTCAGACGGTGAGGTGGACGGTGTTGTGTGGCTGCTCATGTCCTCGAGGGTTACAGAGAGTTCTTTCACCAGCCTGTCAGCTCGAGTCACCGCGCTGGAAAGTAACTGTTTGTATTCGAGTGTTTCCATTCTGGGAGAACCTTTGACGCTTTCTCTCTGCGGCGGTTGAGACAGCGCATCACACGTTGTACCCGGCCACGTTTATGGAGCACTAGAAGAGTTTGTTTAAAGATTCAGCTTCGATGTTCAACATGAGATGAATGTGGACGATGTTCAAATGACTTGAAGACACAGAGAGACGCAGCGAGCACGTATTTCTGTCGTCCAACAGGAAGTTAGTGTCACACTGGTGCAGTTCAATTGGATTTTGGATTATTGCAGAAAATAAATCTCACAACGTTGATGATTCTTACAGGTTTTGTTCATCAAGATGATCTTCACTGATGAACTCCACTATTATGATGTTTGAAGTGTAAAATAAAAAGCTGACATCTAACCAAGAACACATGTTTGAAACACATTGGCTTAGAGACGAGGGAACAGGAAGTGAACCTATTCTGACTCATTGCTGTGTTTTAGGCTTCATTGTATCATCTAAGAGTTTAGATTCATTCAAAACAAGACTTCCATTGTCTTTCTCTTTCTTTCCATCCTTTGTTTTCCTCCCTTCTTCCTCCCGGTTCTTATATTCTCCAACAAGCAATCTGAAAGCAAACTCCCTGAAGCTCGATATTTGTTTGTTAAGATTATTATCATTTTAATTCTTGTTCACTGCTAAATGCTGTACGCACAGCTGTTGTGTGATGTCACAACTCTCAGATCTGGTGCAGCAACACGTTGACTTCATCCTTCATCATTGACTCCCACAGATAGTTCACTTCTTCTCTGTGCTTTGTGAGCTACATGTGTGAGCTACATGTGTGGCTACATGCAGGACCGTCAGCGTTTCAGTGAGCTATTCAGAGGCAGCGTGTCGTCTGAATCACTCCTGTTAATGAGCGTCCCTATCACCAACACTCCCACTCTTCACTCCCACCACAAGCATCACGCCTTGTGTTTGCATCGTCTCCACAGCAACTGAGGCGTGGCGACAGTTTCATCCAAGAGGAAAACATTTGACGTCGGGAGCCTCAAAAAGAGCGACGGAGTCGTCTCTCACATCCATTCCTCGGCTCTCATTCTGCTGATGGAGGATCTTGAGGGATTGTTGTGTACAGATGCGGAACGAGGCCCTGAAGATGTCACTCAGAGGGCTTATGATCAAGAGAGAAGCAGAGTCATCTGCTCATAGACTTCTATACAACACTTTGAACACTTTGAACACTTTGAACACGAACATTTGGACTGAACATGAACACTTGAACACTTAATTCATTCACCTGGTGCAATACCTAATCCGTGCAATCCTGTGCAATATCAAATACGTTTAAGTATTTACCTTACACTTACATTTTACTCCGTCTGTATTTACTGGTATACTTAATAGTCTTCTTACTGTCAATCCTGTGCAATATCCAATACGTTTAAGTATTATCTTACATTTCACATTTTTACTCCGTCTGTACATACTGGTATATTTGTATTCTTCTTTACTGTCATATTTTTTACTACTGTTTACTGTTTAGTCTATTTATACTACTTGATTTTTTTATCTTCATTTATTACTTGTGAGCGATGCTGCTGTAATCCTGTAATTTCCCCACTGAGGGACTAATAAAGGATTATCTTATCTTATCATATCTTATCTTAACCAGAGCAGTCGCCCCCTGGTGGACATTAGAGAGAATGCAGCTTTAACACACAACACATGGATATTTCCATAATCTTTCAGTTTTTTTCTCATCAATGCTTTTACCACTATTCCTGACACAGCGAACACTTTATCGACTGTATTTATTCTATATATTATGATAAATATGACCACGGTCACATTGGGTGATTTTATTCTCCTGCCTCCTGTTTCCCTCCCCGTGTGTCATGTTTGGTTTTACTTCCTGTATTTTGTGTGTTTTCCGTGTCGCATTAGTTAATTCGTCCCTCGTGTCTTTAGTCGTGGTGCTCCCCGTCTTTCAGTCAGGAAGTCCAGCCTGTGCGAGTCAGTTAGAGTGAGTCTCTGGGAGTTTTGTGTTGCTGGTTTGTTACCTGTGCAGATATTATGGAAACAACATCTTTTTGGTTCAACTCAGGGATTTTATTTTGACACGTCCTATAGGTTCTAATCAGCTGTGACTGTTGTGAATCAAAGCTGAGGCTTGTTGAGGGGGACGAATGAATAACGTGTGTTGTCCCCGTCTGTCCGTCACAGCGTCCAAGCCGGTGTCTCCGTACAGCGGCTACACCGGGCAGCTGCGTGGGTCCGTCTACCAGCCCACTGAGCTGGCGCTCATCAGCAAAGCAGTGGCAAACGTGAGTATTTGTTCAGGGACACACAGTTGAACGTGGTTCACTCTCTTGTGACCGGAGGTGGGACAATGATGATTGAAATAAAGAACAGTTTGAGGAAACAGTCAAAACAAATGTGACAGCGAAGGTTAACTGTGTGAACAGGATTACAACAGCTGATTTTACAACAGCTGATTTTACAACAGGTGATTTCAAACGGAGCAAAGAGACAAATCATGGACATGCACGTGAGCAAAAAGGGGGCAAAGATTTAAAATACTTTATTTTTGGACTCTGAGGTTCTTAAGTTCTGGTAAACGGTTTGTGGAGGTCTCTCCAAAGAGCCCCCCCCCCTCATTTATTGGATGTTTGTGTCATGTGGCCGATGTGCAGCACCCTCCGGAGGTCTCCTACGACGTCGTCATCCCCAGAGCGTCCACCCACTCGGCAGCCAACAGCGGCAGCAGCACGCCGTCGACGCACGCCGAGGCCGGCGGCGCCGCTCACACTCACACCAACGGGAACAGCGTAGGTCGCCTCCTCGCCTCTCGCTCCTCGACTCCTCCTGTCCCCCCCCCCCGACCTCTCGGCTCCTGCTGTATCCATGGCAACTTCTTCTACAGGTTGACCATGAATCACTTCTTTGTCTGTTTTCTCTTCTTCTTTCTTACCTGCTGGAGCTCTCTGGTGTTTCACTCTGTTCTTCCGTCTCTTCAGTGGAGAGGAACTGTTGGTGAGACAGGGTTTGATTTGACATGATTCGTCTCTTTCTGGTCTTATTCTGTTCCATATTTCTTTGTACTTCACATGTCTCTTCTGAATGTTCCTGAAGAGGCTGCCTGTAGTCAGTTGGATTGTTACAAAGTGAAACACATCCTTGGTCACTTCTAGATTTGAATCAGCTGTGACTGTGAATCAAAGCTGCTGTCCGAGCCCCCCCCCCTCTAGTGTAAACTGTTATCATGTAAAGCCTCATGAACTGCTGTTTGATCGACCGTCTCTCTTCTTCTGCAGGGGAACGGTCTTCATAGGACGTCCCAGTGGTGAGCACGCTGACGCTCCCAACACCTCGTCACGTTAACTTCCAGTCTTTTCCTTTGCTCTTGCTGACTGTGTGTCTGCTGGTCGTCTAAGCTGGTTCTAAGAGGAGCAGACATGTGGAGCCCCCTCCCCCCCCGCTGATGGAAAACAAACCTTCTATTGACTGGCTCCGTCTGGGCCGGCCGGGTGTCAGACAGTGTAAAGCTTCATTTGGACGTCAGAACAAAGACTTTGTGCTGCGGTCGCCGGACTGTGAGCTCTCTGCTGGACCCAAATCACACAGATGAAGAGCGACGCTGCTGACGCCACAAATATATGATATCCACACAGTGCCCCCCCCCCCCCCCCCCCCATCCCCCGAAACACACCACAAACAAACCTGCAGCACCGGTGGAACTTTATCGACTCACTTAGGATTGTGAATATTGTGAATAACCACAAAGGTCTCACATAAAATGGAGCGGCTGGTGTTAGATTGATGTAAATATGTTGTTAATGTGTCAACGGTTGTACACTGCATGAAGGCATTGTATCAATATGTATATTTAATACTATTTATAGCACCACTGTGTGCTATTTGATGATTTAATCTTATTTCTACTGAAACAATCACGCGAATAGAGATGAACTATTTTCACCGGTTTATAACGCTCAATGTACGTTCTCACAGAAGGTTGTGTCCATATTATTTATATATATATATATATATATATATATATATATATATATATATATATATATATATATATATATATATATTAAATGAATATGTATCTACTATGTTCACTGACAGCAACATTATAGAAGCTTTTTCATTTTAGCTCCAGAAAAGCGCCGTCAAAGCCTCATGGGAGTTGTAGTTCAATGTTGACAAAACACTCAAGGGATTTGCACGACACCATGAACTCCTCACTCTGCAGTCTGAGAGAGTGTTGTCAGAATGTACACTGAGGTCTATGAGCAATCTTTGGTGACTCAAAGCTACCTCCCATCATGCATTGTGCAGACAGGGATCTTCTGGTGCTGTTGGAAACATCTTCATCCCACTCGCCATCGTCGTCTCTTTGGATGTTGTAGAGTAGGTCACTTGTTCTGACTGTTGCTTCGTCACGTTGATGCATTTCTTTTGTGTGTCCATCAACAACACGCCTCCTAATTGACTTTCCATTGGCATTATGTTTGAAGAAAACAAAAACACACAAGTTGTGTCCGTGAACACGAACCAATAGATTACATGTCGTGACTATTTCACAAACTGCCATGACACTGAAGACATGTTCTCACGAAAGAAAACAGGAAACAGCAGACGCAACATTTGGTTTAATTGTCGAGAGAAAACAAACGTGTCGTGTTCTCACTGTTAGAAAGACAAACGAGAGAAACCCTTGAAGAGAAAGGATCTCACAGCTTCAGCTGTTTATGACGCCTTTGACTTCACGTGGAGCCACTGAGTGACATGTCTTTGAAATACAGTAAACGAGTGGATGAGGGTGCAGCGGGAAGTGTCCTGTATTCTACGGGAGAAGGATGCATCCATGAAACATGCAAAAGATAGTCATGCACGTCCTGCTGCAGACGAACAAGAGTCTGACTGTTGATACTCACGCTGACATGTATTTCACTATTTACCACGTTCACACTTGATCTTTGAATAAAGCTGCAGTCTTTGCCAGACGGTGATATTTATTCCACATCGTGACTGTGTTCAAATACAAGTTGGAGGTCCAGTGTGACAAACTATATTCAAATGTAAGAAATATATCCACAAATAAACGTACAAACCTGACATCTATCGCTTCTTAAAGGGCCGGTGTGTATCATGTCAGGGGATCTACATGTTTTTTCGTTCGTGTATAATCACAAGTTTCTACAGCAGCCCAGAACAGACAAGCAGCCTCTGTAGCTCAGAGTGGTTCCTGTGGTCAGGACGAACCCTGAGAGGGGCGTCGCCACAGTTTGGGAAAAGATGAAGAGTGGGTGGAGTTCAGTTGATTACAATCTGCAACCACAACCAAATTCTACACTGTCCCTTTAAGCATGGACACATTTAACTAATGATATACTGACAAGATTGAGTAAAATAGCTTGAACATTATAGGGAGTGAAAAAAACCAGGAGCTAGTTAGCTTAGCTTAGCATAGACACTGGAAACAGGAACAGAAGAGGAGTCTCTCCAACAGACAGACGAGCGAGATGTGTAGATCCAGAAGTAAGACGAGTAGAATCACACGATGGGGACACAGAGGGACAGTATTAGGTAAATAAGACATTAAGTACAATAAAAAGTACATTGAATTAATACAGTGTTGTACAAGTATCAGGCAAAGTAAAAACAATGGGAATGGAGTATTTTATTCTATTTGACCCATTAAGACGGACATTTCTAGATTAGAAGTTGGTAGTGTCCTCTTCCTGGTTTCTCCACTGTCACCAATCTAGCTTTTAATTCATGTATTTACTAAGTTATTAATTCGATTTTTTAATAATTATTTTATATCACAGTTTTATCCTATTACTTCTCTATGACAACATAACAATCAAAACATGTTTTATATTCACCTCCAAGCTGGAGCGGAAATATATATATATATATATATATATTTATATATATATATATATTTATATATATATATATATATATATATATATATATATATATTTTTTTTATATTATATATTTTTTTATATATATATATATATATATTTTTTTTTTATATATAAATGTATATCTGTTCACGATGACAGTCGAGGTGTGGACCTCTGTTTGGTGCTGTGTGTCCGGGGGAATATGGAACAGCAGCGTCAGGAGTGTGAGAGCTCGTTGGTGCGCGTGCTTCCTGCTGACAGCGCGTGTATCCAAGACACCGAGCGGTTTGTCCAATTAGTTCTGGTGAGACACAAACATGGCGTGTGATGGAGCTCAGGAGAGAACCGCAGTGACGAGAGGAAGCTGCTGAGAAGCAGCCTCTGGTCTCTCTGCTGCCGCTCAGCTTCTCTCAGCACACGACGTGATGTCATCGACACACGACGTGATGTCATCGACACACACGGTGCAATAGAAAGGCGGACAGTGACTCATTCAGCCTCCTGTTCATTCCAATGCGCGTACACTTTGTCAGTGGTGGAACAAAGTTGCATCTTCTGCTTATTTATATTTATGTATTGCGGTATGGGACTGTAAAGTACGACATATATCAAAGTAGTGGAGTAAAAGTACACAGTACGGTAACTTAAAGCTGCATTCCATTTGTTTTTGGGCCACTTGGGGCCAACTGACGGAGTTCCTGTGAGATCAACACGAGCAGAAGAATCTTCACCAATTTGACGACCCAGCGAACCTGTTTCCAGGGGGACGATTAAAGGCGACGCACACGGCCAGGAGACTGTTGTTACTCTTTGTGTGTCATGATGGGGTCAGAAAATGAGCTGAAATGTCATTACTTTTGATTCATTTTAACGTTGTGGATCATGTGATTAAGATGTTATCACACGCATCGATCATGCATCACAATGACCGATAGCCGACTTCAATAACTTCGCAGGTCGCTTGTGCTCAGTGTGTTTCCTCGCACATCGGATACATGAATGTGGACGTTTTGGTTTATTTGCATTTGGTCAGAGTGACGTCGTATAACGACTCAAAGTTACGTGGTACGAAAGATCCAAGTGTAACAAGCGGGAATGTCAAATAAGGGCAGTGGAAACACAAGACCTTCACTCAGAAGACCCTTGTTCCTGTTGCTGGTCACAAAGTCCAG
Source organism: Lycodopsis pacificus (assembly GCA_028022725.1). Classification (NCBI taxonomy): domain Eukaryota; kingdom Metazoa; phylum Chordata; class Actinopteri; order Perciformes; family Zoarcidae; genus Lycodopsis; species Lycodopsis pacificus. The sequence continues at coordinate 19,461,635 of CM051708.1, forward strand.
TGAGGTTGTTTGTCTGTTATGTTAACACAAACCCTGATCGTTGTGTTGCCTAAACCAAACCAATTATTAACATTGTGCATTTACAGGAGGGTAATATGAAACATATTTCTGAAACTTATTTTTGAGTTTATGTCTCAATCTCTAGTTTCAAGTCTTCTTCAATACAGCATGATGTTCATTTAGTACATGATGGTCCATTTAGAGTCACACAGACCATAAAGCAGGGGATGCTTTAGGGCGGGGCTACACAGTGATTGACAGGTCTCTAATAGACCATAAAGCAGGGGATGCTTTAGGGCGGGGCTACACAGTGATTGACAGGTCTCTAATAGACCATAAAGCAGGGGATGCTTTAGGGCGGGGCTACTGTGATTGACAGGTCGACGTATACAGCGTCTCTACGTCGCTGCTCCTCAGTCCAGATGTGGTCACTTCATTGGCCGAAAAAAGCCAAGATGGCGACGGCCAAAACGCCAAATTTGAGGCTTCAAAATGGCTGTAAACCAATACGTGATGTCACTACGACTACGTCCACTTCTTATCTACAGTCTGTGGTTGAGTGCAGCTTTAATACTGACATACAACTACCTCAAGGCTTGTTTTAAAGTAAAGCTCTTCCATGACGGTATTATTCTTTCCCCCCCACACACACCTCGCTCCCACGGCTAACGCCTCCACCTCGCTGCTTCTCTGATGATGCACTTCTCCTCTGATTGAGCGTGAACAGCCTGTTGTTGGTGAACAGCTGCGCGTCCTGCTGCTCGCTCACAGGTGTGAGCGGTGCAGGTGTTCAGCGAGCGAGGTGTCGGTATCCGGGGCCACTGATTGGTCGATGCACCTTCACTGAAACCCGTTATGCGTTCTTCATTTGCAGTGACTCGACCGTCGCAGACCTCTGTGTGACCTGCAGAATGATTGACCGGCAGCTTCACCCGACCTGTTCTCGGGGTGACCAGAGTGGGTTGACTGAAGGAGAAGAGGAGTCTTTACTGATCCACGAACACTGAAATGTCTTTTTACAAAAACACAATCACATATACAGTCTTGATCACATTTAGCCTACACGTGTGTTTTAGATCAATGCGTGACAACCGACCGTTCTTGTCACATTATGCCACGTTGAAATTGAATTAATATATAATATATATATATATATATACATATATATCAGCGGGGCCACACGTCATATTTAATAGGCATCGCTTTAAAATGTGGCTCCGAGGTGAGGATGTTAACTGCCTGTTGCCTCGACTCCTCTTTCTCATTTTGTGCCTCCTCGATTCCTTTCCTTGTCCCCTCGCTTCTTAGTCCCGCCCATGGGAGATGCGGGGAGGCAAGGAAAGGAATCGAGGAGGCATCACACAGAGAAAGATGACAGAAATGTAAGAAGCGTGAAGGACGTATGTTCCTCTCTGAGCTGCAATGTTTCTACTTGTTCTTTGTTTTCTGACTCGCTTCCTGTTTCAGCCTGCTGACGGATACACGGACACGTTTCTGCTGACTCCTGACCAGTAGTGACTGTTTCAGGTGTGTTGTCAGAGAACAGGGAGGTCTTTGTAGCCTCAGGACAAAGCTGCTGCTGTGAGTCCCAGAGGAAGACCTTGATGAAGGACACACCTCCCTCTCTGTCTGTAACGCAGCCTGTCACATGTTCAGCTCGTCCTCAGACACACAGGTGGAAAAGATGCTGATTGGGTGAATTTCAGCACATGAAGAGTTTTCAGTGAAACAGAAAAAACCTTGTTGCCACTTTTCCCGGTTTTACGGACTAGAGGAGCTGTTGACACAGCTGCAGCCAGCAAACACTTCTTCAGGCTTCAAGCACCACATCTGTATCAGAGCAGCGCTACAGGAGCTCACATAACTTGCTGCTTTGCATTGAAGCAGTTCTATAATTCTCTTTGTGTTTGTTTTCTGTCTCTTTGTTGTCACTGTGAGTCCTTGTGTGTGTCTCTGCTCCTGTGTTCATCTCTCTGTCGTCTCTTCCTGCTTCTGAATGTCTATTTGAGTGACATTCTATAGATGACAGTCAGGGGGGGTCCTGACACCTTGGGCCCCTGGACCTGAGCCGGGTCGGCCCGTTCACTAATCCATCATGGCAGCAAGTTGTCAGACATACTGAGCAGGATTATCAGCGAGCGAGTTAATCCCTCTTCATGCAGAACGCCTGCAGCCAGAGCAGAGCTCAGCTTTCTCTCTTCCAAGAATCCCTCAAAACATTTCTGAATTAGAATTCAGGGAACTGTTTACATAATGGTTGCTCCACAAAAAGTCAGCGGATCACCATAAATATACATCTGTGTCACATTGCATGACAGTCGCTCCAGTAGTTTAGCTCTGTTACGTGAGCCTCCTCAGTGCTCACATACCCGACATACTTAAAGAGATTCTCCTGAGCACAAGCTGATACCAAGCACACTGCCGGACCATCTGACCCATGACCTATATCCAGGCTCAGCGTCATGTCATAACGTTGTACCTGTATATCACTGCACACAGAGTACACACGGTCAGTGCTAGAGGAAGTATTCAGATACTTAAAGCTACAAGCAACGTTCATTTTGAGTTTATTTTGGGTTCTCAGTAGAACCTTCTGAAGGCTTCTAGCTGAAACCTTTATCAAAGGTCTATTCTTTTGGTTGTACCACTCTGTCTGCACTCTAACGTTCAGTGATCTGACTCTGTAAACACGTTTAATATCCTCATTATGACGTCGTCCTACAGATAGAGTTCAATCTATTCTGTCCTTCTTGCATTTAGGATGAAATATGAACCATCAGACTCGCCTCATGACAACACAAACCTCTATTATGATGCTGATGAATGCACTATCATGAGACCGAGCTGAATCATTGAAGTCTTTGTTCACACGGTCGGTGTACTCAGCTTCCTTTTATTCGAGATTACCAGAGATCCATCTGTTCTTTCACAACAACATCAGCAGCCTTTTAATGGCCGTTTGCTTTATGCGGCGTAACAAAGGTCTGCGTTTGTACGACGGAGGGAGAAGCCGCTCCTCGGGGTGAAGTCGCACCGTGAGCCTCTGGTGAGATAACACGCCCCACCACACACCTGGTATCTCAGGCCAGGCCGAGCAGCTGCCGTGTTTCCACACCGCGTTACCATGGACGTGGCCTGCAAACACTGAGGCCTGTGGGGAGCTCACACACACACACACACACGCACACACACGCACGCACACACGCACACACACACACGCACACACACACACACACAGAGACTGCTTCTCTTCCACACACACACACACACACACACACACACACACACACACACACCTCCTCACGCTTCAGTGAATGGGTCAAATGGTGAAGGAACCGGCAGGTTACGGTACAGAACCGTTGAAAACACAAAGAACAAAAACGACATGAAAAGAGGGTTCACTTTCAGTCAGCAGCAGAAAGGACTCGTTTCAGAACAGATCTGCTTCGCGGTGGTTGTAATGCTCTTTCTGAGCAGAGAGACATAATACATCTAAATGCAGAGCCGTGGAAATACCTCAGGGCAAACAAGCATCTACTGCCTCTAATAATGGTTTCTGCTTTCATTAACCAACATGATCTCAGCTTCGATACGGGTGTGGGGGAAACATATCACTTCCTCGACTAAGTTACAAGAAAGTCTGAAGTCCTGAAGGTTGTGTTTTGAATCCTGAACTAGACAGTTAGTAACGGACATTAACAGAATGGTTTTAATATATATTTTACTTTCAAATGAACAGATTTATGTGTAGTTACAGTACAGTCAATTGTAATTTCTAATATGAATGTTGTTGCTCTCTGAGTTTTTACATTTAAACGTGATAATCAGAGGTATCATCTGATGACTGTGCTTTACCTCTTGCTTCCGCAGCGTGATTAGCTGCTGCAGGACAATAAAGATTTGATTTAAAAAAAACAAACGTTTGGGTAGGGCAGCTTCCTGGACTCAAGTAGAGTTTGTTTGAGGTGCACATGAACACAGAAAAATCACAAGAAAATGCAAAACCATTTAAAATGCCTTTATTGTTATGGCATTGCCATAAAAACCTGCGTCAAGGACAGTCATTGGTGAAATGTGTAACTAGGCATATTGACACAGAGAAAGGAAATAAAGGAAAAACAAATAGGCCCTGATCATAGTGTTGAGTCTGTTTGGCTGAATTATACATTTCGCTGACGTCATGGTCCTGACGAGGCACATTCAGTCCTCACAAGTCACACAAACGCACTTATCAGATCATGTCATTGATTAAAGGGTAAATAATGTGTATTATAATGTAGTTTAAGATATACATCGATATATTTAATTTATATGGCGTTAGTATCAGCTATAGCTTGATGTGATATTTGTATGATGATCTTTCGTGTGAGATCACGCAGGACATACAGGTGAAACACCGACACCTGCTGGACACAGACTGGTAATGCAGCTCGTCTTCTGGGAACCGCCCCCCGAAACTATTCTGCGCTTTCTATTGGTTCACATTCAGAAAGGTGCTCTTTGATTGGTTACATTATTTCCGGTCGGCCAATCAACGTGTTTGTGTATAACCACACACAAAAGTCATAGTCCGGGACGACTCGCTGGCTTGCTGCGGTGGATTTTAACGTCCAGGAGGAAAACAACTTTATAAAATCTACAGTTCTGAGAAAATGAATCACACAGACGCGTAGCCGAGCCTCGCGTTTACTGCGACGATGTTGTGTTTGGGTGTAAATGTGGCGAGGTCGTCGTTATCTTTACAGAAGGTTGGTAGCTAAGCTAACGGTAGCTAAGCTAACAGTAGAGAAGCTAACGTTCCTAACCTTTCCTTTGGTCACACTGTTGGGTAATATTAACAGTATACAGTGACGTTATTTGATTAAATATACAGACGTGTGTGTGAGATGGTAATAGTAATGGCTGCAAGTGAAACTGAAATATAAGACATGTTTACGTTTCCGCTTCTACTTCAGAGCTTTTTGCTAAAACTCAGAAACGGATTCAACCATGACACCACAGCTCTGAGCAGCCCTGTCTCCCTCATCAGTGTCTTCTTGCACCTATAAATGCATGAACTTAGATTCAAGATTCAACTTTATTGACATGTGCTCCGAGCACAAGCTGCAGGTTCGCTGTCCTCTCTAACTGCCACCAACCAAAGACTTAAATAAACCGGTTAGAAGAGGAGAATAGAAACAGGGAATACATGACTGCATGGCGTGTTTACAGAGTTTGATTATGATCATATTTCATCCTGCTGTCTTTCAGCTGTGCATCCTCTCCCTGCTACACACGAGACATCGGTCCTATCTCTGCCCGGTGCCGTCGTGGAGGAGAGGCCGACGCAGCCTCTCTGCTGGACCGGGTTCTGCTGGACCAGGTCCCTCTGCTCCTCCAATGCTGACGGACTGCTCTGAACCAGAACCCGGCCGCATCACCTCCGCCTGGTCTCCTGAGCAAGGTCCACCGCCGGCTCCCACCCACTGCTGCATGAGCGGCTGCCACAACTGTGTGTGGATCGAACATGCAGAGCAGCTGCTGGCGTACTACCACGACGGAGGGGACCAGGCGCTCGCCGCCATCGAGGAGAACGTCCTGGATGAGAACCTGAAAACCTACCTGAAGATGGAGATAAGACTCTTAAAGAAGACGTGACCGAAGCTTTTACTGCCAGCGGCTTCGACCACAGCGTCGGCTGAGTGTTGTGAGCGTTGATAGTAACAGTTTAAGCACTTATGACACACTTCAGTCACTGCTTTGACCTCCTCATCTTCACTCCCTCCTCCGTGGCTCACTGTTCACGTCTGCAGAATATTTCAGAGAAGTGACACAAGCTGGCAGGATCTTCTTGTGCTGACTTTGTCCATCGTTTCTATTTGTTTTGATAAGACTCTACTGTGAACAGCTGACATCACTACGACAAAGTCTGACAGGAAACAGGATCAGTCAGGTGATCAGACTGTTGGTTTGTTTACAACCTAACAGTTCATCTCGAGGTAAAGCTGAAGGAGAGCTCTCCTGAAAGGATGAAAACAATCCGTCATCGAGCAGTAACACTGAGATTAGAGAGGTCAAAGTTGAAGCAGAACGTTTGTTGAAACTGACTTTCAGTCTTTGTAAAAATGTTTCCATGCGACTGTTTCTCCTCAATAAGTTTGAATAACTGGAGATGTGTTTCCAAAGCGTCTGATAGTCCCACCTCTCCTGGTTCTGAGTCGCGTCTGGTTCCCTGATGTCAGCAGTTGGTCGTGAGTGTTGTTACTGACGGGAACTGTTCCTCACAGAAGTCTCTTTATTTCACGAGGTGCTTGACGTGGTGGCATTTTAAAGTGCATGTTTTTAACAACAGTTATGTTTTTGGGGCCTTGTTTGAAAATCCATTTGGTTTATTTTAACTTATTTTTGGTTTATCTTCGTGGTACTTTAGTCATAAAGCACATTTGTTTTATTTATCAGAAGTTTGAACTGAAGTGTTAAAAACACATTTGTGTTTTCTGATCGTCATTCTATTTAAGAATATATTTTAAATGTATTTGTACGAGTTCTTTGTTAAATAAATGTTTCTGAGAGCAACAGATTTCCTTCAACATCACTTCACCAGAGAGACAGACATGAAGCTGCCTGTCTGTCTGCTCTCATGAGGATGAAATATAATGCCAGTGTTCATGCTGCTGACTGGTGTTTATTAGGTAACTTTATTAAACACAACGCGTGATAAAGCTCACAGAGATCTGTCCTCTGCTATGAACTTGTCTGTGTGACCGCGTGGCCAAATGGAAATCAGAAGTCTCTCAACTGGAATGTGTCTCCAGAGGAATGAATAGTTGCACCTTCAGAGAAAATAACTTCTTGGTGGAGGAATAAGAGCAAAACATTTGAGAAGATATGGCGACGCTCCTTGGATTATATGAGGAATCTCCAGAGTGATGGTGTCTTTTGTTAATCTTGTATCAGGGATGTGAATGAATGAGATTCTGATGAATATAGGAGGAGTCCTGCAGACCAGAAGTGAGACCCTGATGGACCCCGAAGCTGATCTGGTTCAGATCTGACGTCCGTCGGTCGGCTGAGCAGAACGAGGCCCGATGCCGGTACGTCTCACGGATCTCACAGGTCCACTTTGTGAGGTGACGGTGACCCTGGTCTCTGGTCTGGTGATGGAGATGTTCTGTGAATCCTGTATTACACAGGAGCCGGTGCACACACACACACACACACACACACACACACTCAGTTATTATTTGATCTGAGGATCAGAGACTCTGACGAGATGGAAAACAAAGTGTGTCAGTCAGTAACATCAGTAATGTCAACGTGGATGCGTGTGTGATAAAGTGTGTGTTGTCAGCAGAACCAAACATAACCGGCAGCGATCACTCCACATACGCCAGAGAGACAACCAGACAACCAGAGCAACACTGGAGCAGGGCTTCATGCTCAAGGACCAGGTGCTCTGCATCTCTCTGTCTCTCTGCCTCTCTGTCTCTCTGTCTCTGTCTGTCTGTGTCTGTCTCTCTGTCTCTGTCTGTCTGTGTCTCTCTGTCTCTCTCTCTCTCTGCCTCTGTGTGTCTCTGTCTGTCTCTGTCTCTCTCTGTGTCTGTGTCTCTCTCTCTGTCTCTGTCTCTCTGCCTCTCTGCCTCTCTGTCTCTCTGTCTCTCTGTCTCTCTGCCTCTCTGTCTCTCTGTCTCTCTCTGCCTCTCTGTCTCTCTCTGTCTGTTTAAATCTATGTCTCTGTCTCTCTGTCTCTCTGTCTCTCTGTCTCTCTGCCTCTCTGCCTCTCTGTCTCTCTGTCTCTCTCTGCCTCTCTGTCTCTCTGTCTCTCTCTGTCTCTCTGCCTCTCTGTCTCTGTGTCTGTCTGTGTCTGTGTCTGTCTCTGTCTCTCTCTCTGTCTCTCTGCCTCTGTGTCTGTCTCTGTCTCTCTGTCTCTGTCTCTCTGTCTCTGTCTGTCTCTCTGTCTCTGTCTGTCTCTCTGTGTCTCTCTGTCTCTGTCTGTCTCTCTCTGTCTCTCTGTGTCTCTCGCTCCTTCCTGTCTGTCTCTGAGTGTATAATAAAGGCCCAAACACTCCAGGCGGTGTCATCTCATGTGACATCTTTTAAGACATTAAATGATGCAGGATGTGTCTCACAAACTGGATAATGTCACAGATTTCCATCCAGAAAACGGACTTTAAATGATTCTCCAATGGCCGTGCACATCTGCACACTCTCCCCTCTGTTGGACTCAAACCCCCGGACATGAGGCCTGTTGCCATGAGAAGCCGGGAGGCGGGCGCGTCCGTAATCTGGTGCAGGCTCAGCGTCTATAAGAGGGCCCTGAGCCCCGGCTGGCCCTCACAGCGAGCCCCGCGTAGAGCTCCTCACATCTGCTGCGCTCACAGCGACTCGTCCTGCTCCAGAGCAGCCGGTGAGTAGACGCTCTGCCACACATCACCAACACCAACACGCACTGATTGAGGGTCAGAGAGCTGATGGAGATCAGTGCAGACTTACGGACTTTACAATCTTTATACTTTAGAGCGCAACAGATCTGAAAAGATGGAGTAACAGAATGATTGGGAGGACAAGGGGTCCTGTTGACTTGTACAACACACTTTCTTCATTCAAGAGAAGTTATGATTCTCAAATATCTAAGTAGCTTTATCAAAAATGTGTCTGATGGAAGAATTACAGATCATAAGATGTATCAGACGTGGCTGCAGCGTCACTGTTGGCCATGAAAAGTCAGAATGTTTTACCAGTGTAGACAATGTTATGTTGAAATATGCAAATGAGGCATTCTCTTATTAGCTCTGTGTGAACCTTCAGCACACAGAGACGAGTGAACGAGTGAAGTTTGGTGAATGTAAGAGCTGCTGAAGTTCAGATTTATCATCAGAGTCTGAGAACAAACTCATTGAGAGGAAACGTCTTAAAGAGACGTTCAGTTACATCACTCGCATTCAGAGACTCTACAGGTGAATATTCACCACTTCATCACTCGCATTAAGAGACTCTACAGGTGAATATTCACCACTTCATCACTCACATTCAGAGACTCTACAGGTGAATATTCACCACTTCATCACTCACATTAAGAAGACTCTACAGGTGAATATTCACCACTTCATCACTCACATTAAGAGACTCTACAGGTGAATATTCACCACTTCATCACTCACATTAAGAGACTCTACAGGTGAATATTCACCACTTCATCACTCACATTAAGAAGACTCTACAGGTGAATATTCACCACTTCATCACTCACATTAAGAGACTCTACAGGTGAATATTCACCACTTCATCACTCACATTAAGAGACTCTTCAGGTGAATCGAGTCACAACATGAACTCAGATATCACCATGAAACTGCACCAGATGATTACGGACTTTAAGCTTTCTGAAATGTTTTGTTTAAATATGCAAATGAGGCTTTATGTAACGGTAACTTTTGTTGAATTTAGTAGAAATCCACAGACGTAAACAGACAAAGTAGTAAAATAAATGTTTTATTTCTATTCGTCTGAAAGACGACGTGTGATGGAAGGAAAATCAGCATGAAGAACAATGTTCACTCCAACGCTTCCATTGTGATGTAAAGCCGCTGTGTTAAGCCTCGTTCAGGGCGGATTGATCGTTCAGACCCTCAGAGCGTGCTCAGCACATCTCTGGGTCGTCCTTTCTCTAATGAGATTACATTCAGCTTGAAACAGAGAAGAGGGGGGGGCGTCCTTATTAACTTGAGCCAGGGATTATGGGAAATTGGGTCATCCTCACAGAACGAGGCAGTCCATCTGAGACATTCAATCAGTGTGAAATATGAGTGTAAATCCCGCCTGGTGTCAGATCAGCGAGAGGATTAAGGCCTGTAATGTCAGACAGAGGTGACAGCGGCTGTGAGCCTACAGTCCCATGAAGCCAAGACTTCATCCAGACATTCACCCGACTTTAGTCTTTCTTCCTTTTTCAAAACAAAAGAGGCCATCATCACGACGACCAAAGCCAGCAGCCTGCTCACAGACACCAGACCGGCTGAAAAATGAACCTGGAGCCGCCCAAAGCCGACATCAAGTCGGCCACCCGGGTCACCGGAGGCCCCGCCACCCCGCGCAAGGGGCCGCCCAAGTTCAAGCAGCGGCAGACCCGCCAGTTCAAGAGCAAGCCTCCGAAGAAGGGAATCCAGGGGTATGTCTCCCATGATGCACTCTGTTTTCTTCCTTTAGAGCTTTAGAAATGTCGTTTGTAATTGTTTTGGGTTTTTTCTTTTCAGGTTTGGTGATGACATCCCAGGAATGGAGGGCTTAGGCACAGGTGAGTTCCCTTGCGGTTGCTCATGGGTTTCTGTGATGGGCGTGGCATCTGAATGACCTCACACCTCTTTCTTTGTTTTTGTTCTTTTTGCAGACATCACTGTCATTTGCCCCTGGGAGGCCTTCAACCACCTGGAGCTGAACGAGCTGGCCAAGTACGGCATCATCTGAAGCCCTTTCCTGCACCTTCGCCGCGGGACACGTCCAGACACTTCAAACCGAACTTGTCCACACAAATCCACCACAACAAACACCAAAAAAATGGAAAAAGAGAAATCTGCAAAAAGCAACGGTCCTCTTTCACGGGATTCTTCACAACCTCTGCTCACGTTTAGCATCTCGCGTCCTCACTAGATCTGCACCGCTGCTCTAAACTCCTCTTCTCCTCTTCTCTCACTGCTCTTCCTTTTTTTAATCTCCTTTTTTCTTCTTTTTTTATCTTCTCACGGACAAAGCATGAAAGAAGCAAGGCAGCCTGCTGGACGAGTAAAATGCAAAAACCTGAATTCTGTAGAGACGGACAGCAGCTTGCCATCGCTCAGCGCATCGCTTTCCAGTGGATAACGTTAGTCAATCATATATATTCCCTCAGGATACAACCAGCTGAGAAGAGAATAAATGTCCATCCAGAAGTGTGCATTGTTCTGCTTCCATCAGTGTTCGCTTGTGTTTCATATTCCTTCTTATCTGTTTAATATGAATGTATATGTTTCATGTTTATTTCTCACGCGACACTGTGTGTTTATGTCTTTAAGATCAATGATGTAGCGTTCATCCATCATTCAGTGTTACGTTCATCTGTTCTTCATCGTTTCCTCTCTGCTGTCCTCGTCATCGTCACTGATGCTTCGCTCTGTTCATGTTGAGACGTTGAAGAATTGGCGACCTGTTCACATGAGATCAGTGCGTGCACAGCTTGAGTTACATTTAGCTTTTCGCTTTCAATTTTTTGTTATCCTGACTTCAAATCGAGAAGATAATAACAAAGGTGTTGCTGTATGTTTTTCATGGTGATGGAAGAGTTGCTGGATTTGTCTTCATCAATTATGTTTCCAATGTTTGCACAGTGTCTGATGCATAATGGAGCTTTGTCCTCTACAGGAATAAAGCATAAAAACAGGAACGTGAAAGTGGAGATTTATTTATTATCCATTATTATTTATTATTATTAAAAATGTTCCTTCGATTATGAGTGTATTTTGATATATATATATATATATTTATATATATATTTTGGGTTTGATAGTTGTTGCTCTCGTACAGGTTTTCATCAACAGTAGGTTTGGGAGATGTGATCTCTGAGAAGCCAAATATTATTTGACATTATTGTTAATTATATTTCAAGAACTTAAAAAAACAACACACACAACAAATACCAGAAGCAAATGTAGGTTGCATAATATAATATTGTATATAACATTTAATATCTTATATCAGCTCTGCCATATCATGACATTATAGTAGTGTTACTATGTATATTACATTGCAAACATCAATCACATCACAACTATTTAAGATTATTGCAACTCATTCATATGCAATATATTACAGTTATAGGAAAAGGGGGATTCTTACTTTTATACTATATGAACATCACATCTCTCCATAGACCTAAATGAAGTAGTGGTGTTGCTAAAGTTGAGCATTTCATACTTACAGTGCACACTACAGCATAAACAAATGATATGAATGATATGCCCAGAGACCCAGGAACCAAACAGTACTGTGCTGCTGTGTCTCTGATAGCATTCAACACAATTGTGTTTATCATGTGAGTACAATAGAAGCTGCAATGATCACGTTCTAGATTTATCTCTGTAAGTCAGGGCCACATATTTCCAGTTAAAACAATGATTTGTCCTCTCCATTGCAGTTGTAGTACAGCATGTACCCACTGCGTTTACAACGACAAGTGGAACGATAAAAACAAGCTTGTTTCGGCCGTGCTCGTTTCGGTGTGGGACCGATGTGAGAAGCGGTTGGTCGGTCGGTCGCTAATGTCTGCAACACCCGGTGTTTGAGTTGTGGGATGGAGTTTCGTTGACTGACAGCAACGCTACGTGAAATTTATATTTAGTGTCTCTGTCTACTAACGCAGCGATATCTTTCGGCAACATGGCGGATGTTATTGTAAGTATGACGGCATGTTGTACGAACGGCCGTGCTGAGGGGTCGACTCGGCTAACGTTAGCTTAGCTTGTTAGCCCGAAGTCCGGAGTCATGAGGCAGCAGAATTAGCTTGGTAGCTAACGTTAGCAGTGAGTGTGAGTGGGGCCTTGTTTAGCTAACCCGGCTAATATTAGCTCTTTCGCTTAGCTTACGACATCCTAATAATAAAGCTACATAACCGGCACATTCAGGAATATAAATCACTGGATTATTGTTTAGCATGCACAGGTTATTAGCTAAATATTAACCAGAGTATAATATATATATATATATGTAAATATTTAAGGAAGGACAAGATGTTGTTTATTCATTAAAAGTGATACTTAGCTTTAGCTAACATTGTCTGGTTTAATAGTCGACATCTTAATGTCACAATACAGAAGCTGTTTGTTTAACAGGAGATGCTCCGAGGGTAATGCTAACATTACTTTTTTTTATGCATTGTCATCGTTGTCATAATATTCTGCCACTGACACCACAGTAAAGAGTCATATTTAAACTGTAATATATCCACGTTATTTTAGTTTTTAATTAGCTAACAATTGAGCTTTATAGGATCCCAGTTGTCTGAATTGCTAACTTAGACCTTAGACCTCCTCATTCTGCACTAATATCCCAAATCCATTGTCATTGTTGTTCTTTATGTTCATATATATTCTACGATATATATTTATATTGTACATAGTCGTTACATATTTATGCTTAGTTTCTCTGTCCTACATTGTTGTCTTTAATGTCCTTGTTTTTATATTTGTCTTGTTTATTTGTATATTCTATGTATGTACGTTGAGAGCAACGTGGAAACCGGAGTCAAAGTCCATGTATGCGTATGTACACATGGCCAATAAAGCTGATTCTGAATAACGCTTATGTCTTTGTTGTTGTTTTCTTAGGTCATCAGGGTACAATCCCCAGATGGGATGAAGAAAATTGCTTCTACCAAGAGGGAGACAGCTGCTGCTTTTTTAAAGAAGGTACTGTATCTATCTAATGATGAAAGTCTTCAGTCTTTTTCATACATAATCACATTCCTTCAAAACGCTACATTCTCGGGTCAATTTATGCATAAAAATCTGTTTGCTAAACATGTCCACCTCATCTTTAGTCAGACTATTTCTACAGTACTGCAAGCGTCAACACGTGCATTGTTGTCACAAACAATATTAGTGTTTCTCTGGCTGTTGTGGCCGATCATTGTTCATTTGTGTGAGGAGCTGTGCAGAAAGTACCAGAGCAGGTCAGTCCTGCACTGCTCCCGTGTGGTCGGCTGGCTTCCACTATTAACACGCGTAGTGGTCCACTCACTTGTTATCACAGCTGCGTAGCAGGTTGTGGTTTACAACCCAGGCACTACAGGGAATGATCAACACATAGGACGGATAATTTGTTCCTGAATTGTTGTATTTTTGTAAGAACAATCCTTTCTAACTTTGGCTCCATCGTACCTATATTCATACATAAGCACTCAAAAATAATTACAAATGCATTTGAATCAATCGATTTAAAAACCTTAAATAAAACTGCATTCCAGTCACAGCGGAGCATTGCAGCACCGCCTCATTAAAAATGGATGCATCCGTGTTAAGCTAGGATGGTGTAGCCTGCAGATCAATGTAGGGAGTCGTCTTCGTTCCCTGCAGCCAGCGATGGTGGGAATAGGAAACCAGTGCAGAGTCAGTCTGAGCCCTGCAGCTTTTATTTCTGCAGCTGAGACAGAATGGATGAAACTCATGATGTCCTGTCTCATGCAGTCTGACAGTCTACAGTTTCACCCAGAATACAGTAAAAATATCTTACAGTGGTTTTCTTTTCGTGTGGCTTCAGAGAAGTACTGACTGAAGGCTCAAAGAACCTTTAGTGCTTCTGACTGTTTTACCAGCGCTGACTTTAACAGATGAATAGAAACCAGTGGTAGATGTTTGTGGTTGTCTGTTGGTTTAGATGTCACTGATTCAATGCAGCTGTCTTAGGCATTGTGTTCTGTATTAAGTGTCATGACCAAGATAATCATTGTGCTCTTATGTTAACATTACAAAGGTTCACTAATGCGTGTTGAAAGTTAACATCAAGTGATGACGTCAGAAGGTCTTCCTACAAACAGAGTTTCTTTTGCTCTAAGGAATAACTTTTGCTTAAATTCAGCATGGATAGCGAGTTACAGGCGTTGCTGACCTTGTCTAAATTCTGCATTTAATAATTGTACTACTGGCAACAAGTGGAGGAAGGAAGCTACTTGTTGAGCACGTCCAGCGGCGCTGTCCGCCCTAAGAAGCGGACATTTGAAGGTTTGCGGCTTTGAGGAGGACGATGGATCTTATCACTGCTTATTTTGTTCTGCACAGCTATTGTAAAGTTCACAAAGAAACTGTAGACGAACTAAAGCAAAAAATGCTCTCCAGCTCGACAGGGACTTCAGCCCACCCATTTTAAATCTCAGACATATAGTGTGGATGTAGCCTGCGAGTGATTGTCATTGGTGGAAGAGTGGAAACCCTTTGATCATGCACCTGTTTCATTGGCACATGGAGAAAGCTTCTGAGACGTTAAGCTGCTGAACAGCTGAGACTGATTTAAATCTTTGTGTATTTTGATTCTCTCAACGTTGATGCATTTCATGGTGATGAAAGTTAGCTGTATTTTCATTTCTCCGCCATATGACAGAGTGTTTTCATCCGGTCTAATCGGCACACGGCATCATTTCTCTCTCAGGTGGGCAAAGAGTTCGGGTTCAATTCCAATGGGTTTACTGTCTACCTGAACCGCAACAAGACCGAAGAGATCCTCTCCCAGAACAAAACTATGAGCCTGCTCAAGATCAAGTAAGTGAGAGCGAACAGCGTCGCTGAGTGCTAATAAAGTTTATGTAAAGACACACCTGTAGTAACTTATAATAAAGTAAAGTATAATCAATGACGATGAGTCTGCTTAAAGGAATAACAGCCGCCGTACACAATGTCACCCGTTACTTGTTTTCTGATCTTCTCTAGGCATGGCGACATGCTGTATCTGGTCCCTTCAGCATCCTCTTCCTCCTCTGGGGAGGTCATGGACACTGCCACCCCGCAGTCCTCTTCATCCCTACCGTCCGTCTCATCCTCTTCTTCATTCTCTTCTTCTTCTTCTTCTTCGTCCTCCATGATCCCCCGGTCCTTCTCAGCGCCCCAGGTCCAGGAGGATGAGATCGATCAGTATCTGACCAAGCAAGACGGAAAGATCTACAGAAACAAAGATCCACAGCTGTAAGGAAGAGAGCAGCTGGAGGAAAACATCCGAAACAAACACAAATATCAGATAATAATGATTCTGTTTGTCTTGTTACAGATGTCACCATGGTTCTCTTGGAAAATGTGTGCACTGTGTACCGTTGGAGGTAAGAGAATGTATTCTTGTTTCTTCCACTGAGGCTGTGATGCTTTTCAGGTTTATTCAGATTCTACTTATTGAAACTGTCTTCTTCTTCTTCTTCTTCTTCTTCTTCTTCTTCTTCTTCTTCTTCTTCTTCTTCTTCTTCTTCTTCTTCTTCTTCTTCTTCTTCTTCTTCTTCTTCTTCTTCTTCTTCTTCTTCTTCTTCTTCTTCTTCTTCTTCTTCTTCTTCTTCTTCTTCTTCTTCTTCTTCTTCTTCTTCTTCTTCTTCTTCTTCTTCTTCTTCTTCTTCTTCTTCCAGCCTTTTGACGAAGACTACCTGAATCACCTCGACCCTCCAGTGAAGCACATGTCATTCCACGCGTACCTTCGGAAGCTGACCGGTGGAGCTGATAAGTGAGAAGCCTTCCTTTATTTTCCGCGTAGATCCAGATATTTAACTTGCATTCTAACTGTTTCTTTGTCTCCTGCAGAGGGAAGTTTGCAGCTCTGGAGAACATCAGCTGTAAGATCAAGTCGGGCTGTGAGGGACACCTTCCCTGGCCGGAGGGGATCTGCACCAAGTGCCAGCCCAGTGCCCTCACACTGAACAGACAGGTATCGTCATGATAACATCATAATAAACCTTATTTATTTATATGGCACCAACGTGCTTTACATCTCTCAGCGGCGTTCTATGATTTGCAAAAGCGTAAAAATAAATCAAATGGATAACCATCTTAAATACAACAATGTTTAAATTGAGCCTGAAGCTTTCCTCTGTTCTTCTCCCAGAAATACAGACACGTGGACAACATCATGTTTGAGAACCACACCATCGCCGACCGCTTCCTGGACTTCTGGAGGAAGACGGGCAGTCAGAGGATGGGCTACCTGTACGGCCGCTACACCGAGCACAAAGACATCCCGCTGGGCATCAGAGCCGAGGTGGCCGCCATCTACGAGCCGCCACAGGTGAGCCGGTCACTCTGAACGAATCACTGACTCTTAGATTTGTTCCTCCATCAACAAGTAACAGTCCGTATTAAACTTAGTTCATAATTAACGGAGTGAAGCCAAAATGATGTAATCGCGACCTGCATCAGAACGTATTTAGACATTCACAAATAGTTCACGTTGAGCGTGAACGCTCCTTTTGCTTCACTGTGACGGTAACGCACTCGTCTGCGTTTCAGAATGCGACTCAGAACAGCCTGGAGCTGGTGGAGGATCCTAAAGCTGCTGCTGTGGACGACATCGCTGCCAAACTGGGCCTGTGCAAGGTGCCCCCCCCCCTGTTTGACGCTGTGGTGTCTGACCTTGTTTCACATCTAGTACTGACAGCTTGTACAGACTCAGGGCAGAGTTATGAAGCAGTTGTAATGAATTTAACCTGAACCTTTAAACATCATTATGTCTGCGTGTGTTGATGGTGCGCCTACACCAGTGAGACATGCAGGAAGGAGTTACTGTCTCTCTGTTCTCCTTTGTGATTTATTCTTCATTAAGATGATTTCAATCACTTTTTTAACCCGGCAATATTATAGATTAATCTGTTTATTATTTTCACAATTAATCATTTAAAAATGTCAGAAATTGTGAAACGTATGTCCAGAATCATTTCCCAAAGCCAGAGATGAGATATTCTTTATTTGACCGACAGTCAGAAACAAATCTGTGTTCAGTTTATTTACAGAAGACAAATATTCACATCTGTGCAGCAGCAAAGTGACGTCTTAAAACAATCACACAGTTTGTCACATTATTAACAAACCGTTCAATCGGTTGCTTCTACTCATGTCTCTGTGTTCCTGTGTTCCTCTGGGTGCTCTCCAGGTGGGCTGGATCTTCACTGACCTGCTGTCTGAGGACACCAGGATAGGAACGGTCCGCTTCGTGAGGAACCATGTGAGGATGAACCCCCTAAAGACCAGCTGTTCATCAGAGTACCAGCTGCCCCCCCCATGTTTACACGCTGTCCCCTCTGCTGTTAGGAGTCTCACTACCTGAGCGCGGAGGAGTGCATCACAGCCGGATACTTCCAGAATCTACACTCAAACTCTTGCAGACTCTCTCGAGACGGCCATTTTGGCTCTAAATTTGTGACCGTGGTGGCGACAGGTATGTTTTTGTTCACTATGAGTTCAACTACCGGTATTCCTGTTGATATGGTCTAAACCACGATGTGGTGTGAATAAATACGTGTTATACGAGCTACAATGAAGAAGTTATGTTCTTGTGATCATCGGTCTTATTTTGAAAAGTTCATTATTTGTGTACATTGTTAACGGTCTTAACTAAACAAGCGTCGTCACATGTACGAGTAGCACTGAGAGACTTCACCTTCTCTGAAATACAAAGCTGGATTTAACTACACAGACTTGTGAGGTTTCCGTGTTTTATTTTTAACTCTTCAGTGGCTGCGTTGTGTTCGTAGTAGTGTTGAGGCCGGTGAAGCAGCGTAACACAAACCAGATGCTCTGTGGGATGGAGGCCACGAGTTTACGCTTTCCCTCCTTCACAAAGAGACCACCTGGTCGTAGCGGTGACCTCGTCGCTGTCATTGGCGTGAATGAGCTTTAACGACGTCGCAGCGTCGCACGGTCCAGCTGTTTTACTTTCCCTTTGTTTGCAGACGTCGTCTGTTTGCTAATGAGCCTCGTGTGTGACGATGAAGAGCTGCTAGAAATACGAGCAGCACACCGACACAATAACAGTGAAATGATGTTGGTGGCTGCTGCCTCTCTCTGCGCGCAGGTGGTCCAGACAACCAGGTGCACTTTGAGGGATATCAGGTGTCCAATCAGTGCATGGCTTTGGTGAAAGACGAGTGCCTACTGCCCTGCAAAGACGCTCCGGAGCTGGGCTTCGCTAAAGAGTCCTGCTCGGAGCAGTACGTCCCAGACGTCTTCTACAAGGTGAGCCCTCCTCCACGCAGCATACGAATGACAACGTATAATGGAGCATGGTTCATGTTACTTTGTTGTTGGGGGATTATGAGTCTGGTCCATCCAGATGTTTTCTTTCCAGATGTTCAGATTTGACGATGTTGTTTTTTTTCCTCCTTTCATCCAAAAGGACAAAGACAAGTTTGGGAATGATGTCACGTTTCTAGCTCGGCCTCTTCCTGTGGAGTACCTCATCATAGATGTGAGTAGAGTTTACTGTGTGTGTGTGTGTGTGTGTGTGTGTGTGTGTGTGTGTGTGTGTGTGTGTGTGTGTGTGTGTGTGTGTGTGTGTGTGTGTGTGTGTGTGTGTGTGTGTGTGTGTGTGTGTGTGTGTGTGCACTGAATGTTTTTCTTCTTCTACAGATAACTACCACTTTTCCAAAGGACCCCCAGTACACCTTCTGCTCCACACAACGCTTCCCCATCGAGAACCGAGATATCCTGAGAGAGACGCAAGTAAGACTTCAAACCTCTGCTTGAACCAGCCAAGACATCGAAAGAATGACCTCAGAGACAAATGAATTCATACATTCTCTTGTAAAATATAGTTTATTTGTGTTTGAAAACTGTTTCAGCCTGAAAGAAGCAATAGTCTTTAAACACTGGAATCAAAGTTGTTCTTCTTACACCATAGATTTCTCCTCCACTGAACTAAAGGAGGACGAGTCGTCTCATTTACACTCTCAGATTCACCAGAGGGGCGTTCACTGACCTGTTTTATATCAGAGAACGAAACGCTAAGATCTCTCCAGCTCGTGTGAAACTCACTACGATGAGCTCAGAGGACGTTAAACACTTGTGTTCTTGTTCGTTTGTCTGCAGGACTTCCACAGTTTAGCTACATACCTGTCTCAGTGCACCTCCACGGCATTCCTGGACATCGTGTCGGACTTCCATCTGCTCCTCTTCCTCGTCACCAATGAAGTCATGCCTCTGAGAGTAGGTCCACGCTTCCATTTGTGTTAGAATAACTCCGCGGTTACTGGTGTGAGGACGTTTTCAACATGACGATCAAAAGAGGATGATTATGAACGGCTTAATCGGATGTGGATGTTCTCTATAATATCCAGATGCTCGTGGTGTGCGTGTGGTGGATGGATCAGAGTTTGTGTTTGTTTGTTTAGGACAGCATCGGGCTGCTACTAGACGCAGTGAGGACTTCTAATGAAGATCTGGCTCAGACCTGGAAGAAGTCTGAGCAGTGGGCCACCATCGAGCAGCTGTGCAGTAAGTCGCTCTGAATCAGACCAGACCTGAACATGTTGTGTAGAACCATTCAGCTCATTTAAAGTTTAAATCAGTAGTTTGAGTGGTGTAACCCGGCCCCCCTGTCCCTCCAGGCACCGTGGGCGGGCAGCCCTCCAGCTCTCAGGGTTACGGGGCCATGGGGGGCCCCTCGGTCCCGGCCTCGTCCTCTGCCATGTGGTCCTGCGTCCACTGCACCTTCATGAACCAGCCCGGCACGGAGCTCTGTGAGATGTGCAGCCTGCCCCACAGTTAAAAAAGAAAAAAGAACTCTGATCTTTATGCCCCGCCCCCTCGTCGTAACTCGCCAGTGACATCATCGCTGCACCAGGACCAGCTGCGAGATTCGGACCCCCCCCCCCCCCCCCCCCCCCAACCCTGTTTTTGTTTTCTTCGGCCTCCCGTTGGAGCGTCTGTCCAGAGGATGCACTCGTTTACATCGAATTCATCAAGTAAATCAGATAAAAACCAGACTGTTTCTTTTGTATCCCTCCTCACAGCGCCGGAGCTCGTTAAGGTAACCCCCCCCCCCCCCCACAAGAATCCTGGAGTGTTTGGATCTCTCACATCAGAGCCCCTCTCACTCTCACGCTCACATAAATCTCGCTGTGTATGAATACATTTGAGGAATGATCCTGTTATTTAATTCAGCTTTTCTGTAGTTTTTTATCAGATTGTAGTAGCTTTACATTTAGAGTCTTCAGCGTGGACTCAGACACTCGGTCAGGTCTTTATAGGTCCTGGTCTCTGACAAGCCCCTAAAAGTACAATCATCACCAAACTCAGACCTGAAAGCTCTTTGAAGAGCTGCAGAGTAATCCCACCCATGTAGAGTTTATATTTAAAGTCCCGGAGCTGTTCAGCCCTCACTCGGCCTCCAGCGGCGAGTGACGACTCCTGAACATCTCCTGAACATCTCCTGAACATCTCCTGAACATCTCCTGCTGGTTTGTTGGAATTGTAGCCTTTTGGGATTTTGTGGTTTGAAGTCGAGCAGGTCCGATATGTAGCTTATGTTCCCAGCTGTATGTTCTGTCTCTGATAAAACGACATCATCATCACTGACTCGCTGTTTGAGCCGCGAGGTGCTTCTAGAAACAGCCGGTGCTCTTCGTCCTCTGCTGATGTGGCCCCTCGGGGTCTCTCCATCGCTCGGCCCTCAAAGACTCTGCTGCTCCACCGCGGGGAGGAAAAGACGGCCGACTCGTCTCGTCTGCCGTCTGTGCTGAACATCAGTGAGCAGGATGACGAGTGGGCGGAGCCTAAAACAATGCGAAGAGCACTGAACGCTCCTCGATGGCATTCAACAGAGCAAACTTCACCCAAAGACTCATTTCACCCACAATTACAATGAAAACACGAACGTTTGCTCACTTCCCTTTAGTTGTTTAGCTGAACAGACAGTTAAGGTCTGAGATTGATGGCGGTGAATGGACATGGAAATGTGCTTCATTGGCAGAACGTTCTCCATAGAACCCACTCGTGGTGTTTTTGTTCTCATTAGGTTCAGTGATTGAACCCGTTAACGTATCTCAGTCAGCAGCAGACGTGTCGGGATGGGTGGATGGAGAACGAGAGTCGAGAACCTTCAGCTCTGGTGGCACGACGGCGACGCTCGTCGCGTTCCTGACATTTACCCGTTGAGCCGACTCGAACGCTCTGATGCTGCGTAGGAAGGTGAAGATGTCACCGGGAGCCAGTGTGGGTTTGAAGCTGACACATTTGACCCTAAATCACTAATGACGCTGATGCTAAGATACAAAGCTAACAAGCTGCACGTTCCCTTTATTTAAATACTCCCTCGTCCTCGTCACGCTGCTGCAGACTCTCAAACCTTTCACCAACACTTTAACGTTCGCCGCTCTGTTCCCCACACGCACAACGTTGTGACTCTTACACAAAATATTATTTTGCTTGAAGTTATGTTTCCAGGAAAGCCGAGTGACTCTAAATACGTCTGTCCATCGAGTCGTTTATCTAAATCTATTCATGAGCTTGACAGTGATTCCATTGATGAAGTGAGAATATGTTTTTAGTTGTAGGTTCATTTAAAACTGCTTGTTTTTGTTCTTTCTTGGTGATATGATTCTTTCCTCCGTGTTGAGTTCTCGAGAGCGTTTTATCGGATTCTATCGGCGCTGCAGCCGGACGCTCACTGAGGAGCCTGGACGCTGTTGACCTGGATTTGAGACAAAATAATAATAATAAAAAAACAGAGTTGTTATTGCAGATCATCTTGTTTGATTTGTTCGTCCAAATAGACCAGAAAGTACGTGCTTGGAGTTCTCATTTGTTGTACATTTAGGAGACTAATAAACGACAAATGAGAACTGAAAGATTATAAAACACTTTGTTTTAGTGGGAACCATAAGACCAAAGTAGTTCGGCGCTCCATCATGTTTATTTTAGGGCAGTTTGGACAACACGGGACATTTTAAAGGGGACATCAATGCTCATGTTTAGATCCATAGTTGTCTTTCTTGTTTCTCCTCAACATGTTTACATGCTGTAATGTTCTTAAAACACATTATTGTTCTCGTGCCGTCGGTCTGATTCCACCGTTATTCACAGTCTGTCGGGAACGCTTCGTTTTAGCGCCTGTCTCTTTAAGAGCCCAGTCTGCTCTGATTGGCTCGTGAAAAAATACATGGCGCACCTTTGCAAAGGTTACTTTGTCACCATCTTCCCCAAACCGTCCCAGAATGCAACTTGAGCATCACTGTCCCGGAATGTATAATCTTAGTTAAAATCATTCAAAGTGATCTTTAAGATTTAGGTTTATTTTTGTTCATAATTTATTCAAGACATTATTTTTATTTGAAGAATTCATTTTATTGCTTTGATATTAATAATTTGTTTATTTTGTCTTTGACGTGTAGCAAGTGAAGTTTGCATTTGATTGGACTGCAAAAAAAGTGGGCGGGGTTAGAATGAAGCATGTGACACACCTCCGTGTCACGGAAAGCTGCGAGTTGATTGATGGATGGACGTCACGATATTATTGGTTGTAATTGGTCGGTACAAGCTTACATAAGCACGACATATTTGGTTTTTCAAGAAGGAAAATTGTATAAAAATACGAATGAGATTTTCTTTGATCGAAAATAATTAAAAAGTATTTTTTTCCGTTTAATCTCAACTTTAAATGAACTCAAACCAAGTTTTGCTTCTTTTTTTTACTCCAACTTCTTGTTATTTATCAAATATACCTCCAGATAAATATGCAACGCGCTAATGTTGACTGATGGGTGTCCATAACCCTTCTGGTGAAGCGGGGGTTCTAGTCTCCAGGTTTCCCCGTCACGGTTTCTGCCGTGATGGGTCTCTAACGAGCGATCCGAGCCGGTCCAGTCCGGTCCTCCGGTGGCCTCCTCAGGACTGCAGATGGACAACAGATGCAGAGCAGGAATGTGTAAGTTCAGTCGTCGCCGTAAATCCTTTGATCGCCGCTCCAGTTCCCAGCGTTCATGTTCATGTCTCTGTTCATGTTCATGTTCGCTTAAATGTTGGTTTTAAAGGTTTGACACATTTTCACAAAAGCTTTCGTTACTTCGATGCTGAAAGGATAATTAATTAAAGGATCTAATGGGAAACAGACTTGAGGTTTGAAGTGCAGATATTTGATGCTTTTTGATGGAGGTGGAGTCTGAAGACCCTCCTCCAGATGAAATGCCCTCAAAGACAGAAAGCGCATCCTCACGGGCCTGTTTGAGTCGGAGCTGCCGCTGCAGGTACGTTGAATCACCGCAGACCAGTTTAATCTCTTCAGTTGCTTCTTTTTAAAAGTTGAAGTCGCTCAGACGTGTTGGTGTGTTGAAGGATGACGACGGCTGGACTTCTGTTCTTCTTGTCGGTGACTCTGAGTTCTGCTCAGAAACACAGACCAGAGGATCACAAGAACGAAGGTCAGTGAAGTCATGAATAAGTTGAGTCTCTCACATTAAAGGGTTTTTCCGCTCCACTGTATTTCAGTGGGAACTATGTTGCGTTTTAATCTCAGGTTTAAGTCTGTCTCGCTTTAAATGTTTTAAATGGTTACGCTTGTTTTAACTGTTTAAAAGTGAGGCAGGTCCTAAATAGTGTTCAGATCAAACACGTGCACTTCAGGTTCTGTTACTGTACGGTGAGGACTTTTAAACGCAGCCGTAAGACATTTCTAGTTTTAGAAATGTCTTATGGAAAATCTCTTTTAAATCATAATTTATGGTTTTTACACTTTTGTATGTAAACGTTTATGATTACTGGCTATGAAGCATGTGTTGCATTTCATGCAGGAGTTCGGATAAAGAAATACGGTTTATTAATATTATATAATCTGCGTCGAAGATGTTGTAACTACTTTCAGCCCAGTCCGTCTTTTGTCCTGCAAATCACCAAAACTGACGACTGGTATTACAGAAAGGGATTTTACATTCACTAGCTTGTTGTAACTCGTATGCTTATTATTTTGACAACTTCGGTCCTTCTGTTTTTCTTTCGTCTACGTTTCTTCTGTTTTTCTTGTAACGGTTTTCGTGATATATTTAATAATTTTGCCCTGCAGCAGGAGTAACCTTCTGTCTCTGAATACTCGATTACATTTCACCCTGCTCTGTTTGACTCGCCTGAAGCAGAGAAAGTGAACACCAGAGGATGCTCCAACCTCACGCTGGTTTTAGACAACTGGAAATACGCCATCGTGACGCAGGTCAAAGATCTGCTCCTTCATGACCACAGCACCGTGCTGCCCGACTACGGGAGGTGAGGACGTGTTGGAAGATCATGAGACCAAGAACCACTGGGCACAGACATGCAGACTTTATCGTTATTTAGCCTCTTGTTGCGTCTCTTTGTAGTTTTGTATTTTTGCAGTTGTCTGTCTTTGATTTATTTTGTGTCTCTGGTCACTTTGTCTCTTTATAGTTGGTTTATGTCTCTTTGTAGTTACTGTGTCTCATTGTTTGTATCTTTGTAGTTGTGTCTCTTTGTAGTTACAGTTTGTCTCTTTGTATCTTTGTAGTTATTTTGTGTCTCTTTATAGTTGTTTTATGTTGTGTGTCTCTTTGTAGTTGCAGTGTCTCATTGTTTGTATCTTTGTAATTGTTGCGCGTCTCTTTGTAGTTGTTACGTGTCTCTTTGTAGTTATTTTGTGTATCTTTGTAGTTGTTACGTGTCTCTTTGTAGTTATTTTGTGTCTCTTTATAGTTGGTTTATGTCTCTTTGTAGTTACTGTCTCATTGTTTGTATCTTTGTAGTTGTTGCGTGTCTCTTTGTAGTTACATGTCTCTTTGTAGTTATTTTGTGTCTCTTTGTAGTTGTTACGTGTCTCTTTGTAGTTATTTTGTCTCTTTATAGTTGTTTTATGTCTCTTTGTAGTTACTGTCTCATTGTTTGTATCTTTGTAGTTGTTGCGTGTCTCTTTGTCATTGTTGCGTGTCTCTTTGTAGTTATTTTGTGTATCTTTGTAGTTGTTGCGTGTCTCTTTGTCGTTGTTACGTGTTTCTTTGTAGTTATTTTGTGTATCTTTGTAGTTGTTGCGTGTCTCTTTGTCGTTGTTGCGTGTCTCTTTGTAGTTATTTTGTGTATCTTTGTAGTTGTTGCGTGTCTCTTTGTCGTTGTTACGTGTCTCTTTGTAGTTATTTTGTGTCTCTTTGTAGTCACATTGTCTCCTTGATTTTGTTGGTGAGTCTCTTTGAATCTCTTCCTTGTTGTTACGTGTCTCTTTGAGTTGGGATTTCGTAGCTGAAGCCGGGGGGCCCCTGACACTTACGGCCCCTGGCCCTGTGCCCAATAGGTCAATTCATTGTAGGTTCTTCTCCCATCGTCATTGTAGTTATTTTTCCCTCCTTCAGGATCCAGCCGCTGTCCGACGCCCTGGGAGACCTCTACAAGGAGTTCAACGCCCTGAAGGAGCGTCTCTCTGAGCTGACGGACAGGTTTGACGGAGTGGAGGGCTTCGTGGACGGCGTGCGATCCGGAAGGAACCCAGCACCGCCCCGAGGGGAACCCCGACCCCCGGGAGAGGCGGAGCCTGCAGGTCGACCTCAAGGAAGGAGAACCAGGGTCGTAGTTCGGAGGATCAAGAAACCTGAAGGTCCTCAGGACTGAAGCTGGACCGGAGATGATGACGCTTTGAGAAGCAGCAGCATCACTGTTTGATGTGGTTTAATGTTACGTTTATGCAGGAAGTTCCTCTTAATAAAGTCTCCAAATGAGTTCATACATCTTTCTTTCTTTTTACCGCCTGCTAGATTTGACTTCTTCAGGTGCAGCTGAGGTTGTTTCTCATCTTTTAGGACTCTTGTTGTAAAACACTTTTTTTCCGGTGACACAAAACGATGAAAACAGGTGAAATTTATTTAACTCCTAAATGACCAAATATAACAATTTTACTGAATTGGTAGTATATTTGGGGTGGAAGCATTCATTCATTTATTCATCGTTTCTCACCTCCCTGTATAGAGGTCAGACATGTTTTTCTTGTAATAGTCTATTCGACCACCAGATGGCGCTGCAACATCAGTGTGTACTCTGAGTTTAGTCCATAAACTTGTGTAAATATGAATATTAACATTCTGTTGTACACTTTGAGGTGGATCAGGCAACATGATCTCTTGCGTATTTGACCTGTTATCTGATTAAATTCAATTAATTTGCTTCTGGAAAACAACTTTGTGCAAACTGGTTTCCATGTCAATAATCAGACTTTCGGCAGCATCATTCACACAATAAGCCTCTCAGTATTATGATTTATATTGTATTATTATATCACCTTATTGATGATACAGTCTGGTAAAGTTTGTTGCACGTCAATGTTTTCCATAACAGCAGAAACATTATCACTATGAGTCAGCAAAGATGATCTGTTTTTATTTTTTAGCATGCACAACATTACAATAATACTGTAATACAAACGTTATTCAGTAGAAATAGTCATGAGCAAAAGTATTTAAAGTAAATGTGCTCAAGTAGACTTCTATAAAAAGAGTGTAGAGTAGCTACAGGAAGAATGTGCCTGAGGAAGACGTATTAACACGTCCCTCTATATGTACAACAGATCAAAAGAAGAACCAGACAAGAGCCGTTCTCATTTGTCCACTCGGCTTTTAGACGAAGCTGAACGTGCAGAGTCAACTCGTCTGCCGCCATGTTAGAGTACATCTATATCTATATATATATATATATAGATATATATAGATTAAACTATCTATATATATAGATTAAACTATGTGAAACCGGATGAAGTCCTTGTCAGTGATTCAAGATGTAGTGCTGGTAAGAAACTATGTAGATGCTCTGAGTGTGAGAAAACATTTGGCAAGAGTGGAGCTCTGAAGATACACATGAGAACCCACACAGGAGAGAAACCTCACAGCTGCTCATTGTGCGACGAAAGGTTTCGGAACAGGTCGGCTCTGAAGTCACATGATTACTCATACAAGAGACGACCGGCTTCAGTGGTTCTGTTTGTATACAAAAGGTAAATCTGACACACCACATGGCACATAACGCAGGGGAAGAAATATGGTGCTTTTTTCCTGTATTTAAAACCATGTTTTAATTTGAGAGCATTGCTTATTCCTCGTTCAGATTTAGAGTTGATTCCCTCAAAACCCTGACCTCACACAGAGAGATCCGCGCTTTGTTTCAGGTGACTGAGTACTGTCTTCAGTTTGATCCAGTAACTAATTGAGTGTTTATGTTCTAGTTCTTGTTGGTTTTCTCACGCTCACCTGGAAGAAAATGTACATTCTAAAGTTAAATGCATCTTTGTGCTCTTGTAAACTATTTTGTTATCTTCTCTTCGCGGTGGTGGAATGTAACTCAGTACATTAACTTAAGTACTGAAATGTTGAGGTCCTTTACGTGAGTACCTGCAGTATTAAAGTGTTCATTTAATGATCATTTTGAAGTGATTTTTCATTAATTGATTAACGTATAATCTTATGTACTCTTGAGATGAAAATAGTTTAAGAGAAGTAAATGAAGTAACCTTGGATTGAATTACCTGTTTTGTTGTCAATATTTCCAGCTGATAATCCGTTCCAAGCTTAACATTGTTAGCGAGAGTCCAACTGTAACTAGCTGGTATCGCTCCACCTCCTGCACCAGCTTCCACGTCCCTAGAGTCAGTCTATGCTGCTGGCGATCGGCTCGCCCGGGCCTCCCGCCCGACCCGCCGCCCGGTCTGCATTGCACCCGACCCCGATGCTTGTCCCTGCGGGTGGTGGGTCCACAGGGTGGCTGCTCCAGGCTGTTTCTTCGGGCTGAGCCCGACCGGGCCCCATGGGCGAAGGCCCGGCCACCAGACGCTCGCCGACGAGCTCCCCTCTTAGGTCTGGCTCCGGGAGGGTGCCCCGGTTTCCCTGATCCGGGCGAGGTGGCTGAAGTCCGTGGGCTGCTTATCATCAGGGTCGTTTTGAACCGCTCTTCGTCTGGGCTCTCCCCTGAGACCTGGTTGCCTTGGGAGACCCTACCAGGGGCTACTGCCCCGGACAACATAGCTCCCAGGATCACTGAGCCACTCAAACTCCACCACGTTAAGGTGGCGATGCTTCATGTCTTTAACCTGCATTCTCTCTAGTGGCCACCAGGGGGCGACTCCTCTGGTTGTATAGAAGTCTATAGAAAATGACTCTACTTCTCTCTTGATTTATTCCCTCAGTAAACATTGTAAACATGAGTTTATGTCTCAATCTCTAGTTTCAAGTCTTCTTCAATACAGCATGATGTTCATTTAGTACATGATGGTCCATTTAGAGTCACACAGACCATGAAGCAGGCTAGGTCTGTAAAGAATTATTAAACTGTTAAAAAGCAAAATATAACCGAACGTTAGATAAATCTATTTAAATCTATTTAATCTACATTAAATAAATATTGTTATTAGACAGTTCCATTGATATTGCAAACGAGTGAATTATCAGTTTCTACTGGAGGCAGTGTTGATTAATAATTCATATTCGGTATCATCTTCTCTGAGAAGAAGTGCTTTAAAGGTTTGATCTGTTCCTGTTTTCGTCGCTGTGCCTTCAAACTTGTTTGGTGTTTTGATGTTTAACTCTTTACTTCCCTGTGATCTGTCTTCTCTCTATTACTCTCACACATACCAAAGAATTAATCAATTGATTGATTCGTTTTATGTGTTTGTTTATAGTTTTTATAGTTCATGATTTGTTGTTTTACCAACCATAATGGAGATGGGATTTCCTTAAGCTTTTTTTGGTCTCAAACTACTTCACATCATCACATTGTGAAGTAAGTCATAAGAGATTTATTGAATGAACTCGTGTTCATGGTGTAGTTCCTTTATTGCACTTATTGTATTCATATTAGTTTGTTTCTGTACTTTTGCTCTGGTTTCTGCTCTTAGATGCTTGTTTAAAAAAGGAGATGCACTTCGTGCGGCCTTCTGTGAGTCAATGTTTAACTCATCATCTGCTCATTACATCACAGCTTCCACATCTCACCAAACATCACATGACTTCATCACTGCAGAAGCATCTCCTGTCAACGCTACATCCAGATAAACTCACACACATGCATGTTGTGAAGGTCCGATGCAGAAAGGGTTGGAGAGAGACAGAATATAACATAAATCAAAAGTGTATGGGAATCCAATACTTTCCTCTCAGCCAATCACATTGCTCCTTTCAGACGTGTTTTAAGTTTAAGCCACTTGGCACCAACCTTTAAGTTTGTCTCTGATCTTGTCTTTTACTTTTTGTTTTTTGACCCGTGGAAGTAAACTGCTTTGCATTGTGAAAGTGGCCTCCTGCTTCATGTATGACAAGCCTCCAAATATATAACACATATAACAAATATATAACAAATATATATAATATATATAACGTTATATTACCTCATTTTAGATCCAAAAATAAACTATAATTGAATGAAATCCTGAATCATTTAAAACCTGTCATAGGTTTCGAGACGGCCGGTATCGAAACCGAAAACGTCCGACGAGCCCCTGAACGCAGCACAGGTTTCTTGTCTGTTGAGAGAGAAATGAAACTTAAAAGACTCGTTCTGCTTTAGGGACCGTCGTCAAATTAGTTACTTAATCAAGACAGAAAAACGTTAATTAACGGGCGATATTTCAACCAAAACTCTGTCAAAGATGTTTTCAATGTAAAGTCAGGTGTTATGAACCAACACTTCCGCTTAGATACAGTTTACGTGGAGAAATAACCGCCGACTTCAGAGAAGTGGGCGAACTTGTCGACGCTCCCTTGCGGCGACATACGGGACGTTACGGTGTTTATAACAAACGTTTCCTCGATGTTTGCGACAGACGGACCGAGTCAACCTGAACCGAGAAGGTAAGAAACCAGAAAACTCACGTTTGACATTCAGTGCAGATTATTAAAAGATGACCAACGTCGTAAACACAACTCTGATTTTATTATTGTTACTTTGAATGATAATAATAATCACCTGTTTGTGTGACTTCAAGAAACGTCAAACTTACTGAAATTAGCTCAGATAAAAGTACATTTTATTGATTTGAAAATAACAAATCAAAGTATATGTAATACAATAATACCATGTATTGACACTAACTATAATGGGTTGATGTATTACAGACTAACTCAGTGTCATAATTAGTTTATGATAGTGACATCACGCCACACATGCACATACTGTCTGAAGTAATTAATGCTTGTACAAAGTACAAAGATGAAGACTTGTACTGGTCAACATGTCTCTCGTTGCCCCTCCCTCCCTGACTGAACAGACTGGCTGGGACGTGGAGGACGTGGAGGACGTAACTGCTGTGCTTTTTACTTCCAGAGACTGATAACAGATAACAGGGGACCAGGGACTCCCCCGAGGAAGAGAGTCCCCTAAAGATGGAGGAGGGTGCAGGAAACCCCCACAGCAGCGCTGGATCCAACAAGATGGAGGATGTGGCGACCAAAAAACGCAGGAAAAGAAATAAGGTAGAAATGCATGAGAACAGATTTCAGAGCATGAGATAATTAAAAACCAGATCCTCCGTTTAAGATCACGCTTGTGTTCCAGGAACGAGGAGGAGGCAGCTCCAGCAGGAAGAACAAAGACAAAGAGAGGAGGAGGAAGAGAAGTCAAGGAAGAAGGAAGAGCGTCTCCAGCGTTAAAGAGGATGCTGAGTGTAAAAGTGAAGGCGAGATGGAGGCGGTGGAGACCACAGGCAGCCAGACGGAGGAGAGTGTCCCCGCAGGAGATGAAGACAGCGCGCAAACTGTGGGAGAACAACGGCACGAAGACGCCAAGATGGTGCCGGCTCAGACTCAGACGAGGAAACACAAAGGTACAAACAAGTTCACACAAACAGCTGTTTGTCAGAGCAACAAGGAAACGCAGACAGACGTCTCCGGTGCAAAACGAGGCGACGAAGAGACGAAGAAGAACGAGGCCGAGACGCAGCTGAAGCGAGACGAACGCGCACCTGAGGCCAAAGGGAAGGACGCCGCTCAGACGCCGGTAAAGCAGAATGAACGTCCAGACGACGGCGGAGCGTCTTCGGATTCAGCCAAGGACCGAAACCCAGAGAAAGAGTCCAAGTCCAAAGAGGAGAATCCCACCGCTGGAGTCTCGGGCGAAGCCGGAAAAGATGCCAAAGCGAAGTCCGACGCCAAAGCTGTGTCTGCGGGAGGCCAGGAAGCCTCCAGAGCTGCAGATAAAAACTCTCAACCGACACAAAGCTCTCGGTAAGACCGTGGTACAGGTTTTTCATTTACGAACAAGCATCGGTCGACACTGAAAGACACTTTTTCAAAACTCTTTATTAGGAAACATGCATCGTACAGTTAATCTCAGTGTGAAGTATGCGGAGCATGAACGAGAAAAACAGAAGACTTCTGCTCCACTGACTGTGAAGAGTTTTCATAACGTGACTTCAGTTTTACAGCTACATTACATACTGATTGATCCTCTGATAAACGTGTTTTCTTCTCTCTCCACAGCGACCGAAGCCCAGTGAGAGCTCCGCCTTCTGCTCCCACCTTCGCCTTCCACATCTACGCTGTGCTGGACAAAAAGTTCCGCTTCACCCAAGACCACGACGCACTTCTGCTGTGCTATGACGGAGGGTCTTTACCCTTAAAGATGATGCATTTCGTGTGAGTATTGATTGTTTGACTCTCAGCTTTCATGTCAGGGTGTTTGCGTTCACATCAGATGAACAGTGTAGACTCCAGCTTGTAGCCATTTCATCCTCACAGTGACTTTAAAGTCGTGGTGGTATAGCTACAGTGTGTTTCAGTTTCTAGGGGAACGTTCCTGTTTCAACATGACAGTTAAATAGGAGATGGACGCAGATCGCGACATTCAGCAGCAGTTTATAACTGGTCTGCAAATGGCCAAACAATAGAATAAGGGTTTCTATTAATCAATTTGTATTTTTTAAAGAAAAAAGTCAAAATTGTGTGATTCCAGCTTCTTAAATATGAGTTTCTGGTTTCTTTCCTCCTCTGTGAGAGTAAACTGAATATTTATAGACATTTTATAGACCAAGCAGTCAAGAGGCCTCCGGTTCTGAAGAGTTTAAGTCAAAGCTTCATGTGTTGAAGCTGCATTCTCTCTAGTGTCCACCAGGGGGCGACTCCTCTGGTTGTATAGAAGTCTATAGAAAATGACTCTACTTCTCTCTTGATTTATTCCCTCAGTAAACATTGTAAACATGAGTTTATGTCTCAATCTCTAGTTTCAAGTCTTCTTCAATACAGCATGATGTTCATTTAGTACATGATGGTCCATTTAGAGTCACACAGACCATAAAGCAGGGGATGCTTTAGGGCGGGGCTACTGTGATTGACAGGTCTCTACCAGACCATAAAGCAGGGTATGCTTTGGGGCGGGGCTGCTGTGATTGACAGGTCTCCATCAGAGACGTGTACAGCGTCTCTACGTCTCTCCTCAGTCCAGATATGGTCACTTCCTGTTCTTGTGATGTCTTGATGTCAGGTCTTGTGTGTGACTTGGTTTAAAGCCCTGCAGACTCTCTGGTTGTCTTGATCGTATATTCAGGATCAATGTCCCGACTGTGAGTGACTACACCTCCTACACCGTCATCGATATTAACCAGTGTTCATTATTTTGGCTTTAGTGGACTAAAACATGGAGGGTATCTGGTAGAAGCAAGTCTTACCGTTGAAGAAAAGGACTTGAGGAGAGGCGAATGGTGGACTTATAGGTACGGAGTAAAGCACAGACAACAAGAGATTTTAGGAATTACCACGAGACACGTTCAAATTCCATTCGACCGCAACATTAAAGGTAAGACAAGCAAGTAATTTACCGTCAGCACATCAACACACAACTGTAGGTCTGAGTCTTGAACATGAACCGGCTGTTTCTTCTAGAGGTGCACCTTTACGAAGGATTCATCACTCGTCACGACACAAGTTTTTGGCAAAGTGGCCGTAGCATGTTCGGCTTCCAGAAATCGAAAGGTGACGAGGTATCAGACGCCTGGCAGGCCTCAGCGAGGACTCTGCTGGACAGGATCTTCCAGAAGTGGTCCCCGTCAGACAAACAGAGCACCGAGAGCTTGTGTGACAGCTTGACGCATTTTACGTGGAGTCTCGGTTCTGCACCCACGAGGATGACATTCCTAGACAATTCACGTCCTCCCATAGTCATAGTAGGTGCAACAAGAAGCAGTCGTTTTATAATGAATCCAAACTTCCACCCGTAACCACATGTTTTTATTTTATTCACAGACATCAGAGCTGATAGCGGAGTCTTTGGTTCAGATGTTAAAAGGCGAGCCGGAGGAGAAACTCCCCGGCGGCTGGAGGAGCAGCGGTCCTCTCGCTCAGGGCCTGTCCGTGTTCATGGTCGCCACAAGGTGTAGCATCAAGCTTGGGCTGAAAGGCTGGTCTGACCTGTGTCTCCTGGTGTCCTCAGACACCGCAATGGACAAGACAAACCTGGACGGGATGCTCAGTTCTTTCCAACAACCACTATAGTGAGTCTAGCAAAAGCTTCAGAAAGGAGGTCCACTGACGTGCATCCTCTCGTTGGGATCCATACTGCTTATCGGTTCGGTACCTTATTGATACTCGTACTGAACCGATAACTCCGGACCGCATCGATACTCCGGGTTTTCTCTGCTGTGTAATCGGTTCCCGTTAAGAACGGCGTTTCGGGGGTTATCCCTACTCACGATCGCCATCGAGGCGTTGATGTAAGACCTTGTGTAACCGTCTCACTCTCTCTGTCGTCCCGTCAGCACCGTGCTGGGTCTGATGAACCGCTGTGCGCAGCAGAAGGTGTCGGAGCTCGTCCTGCTCGTTCCTCTGCTCTTCAGGCTCAGACAGCCGGCAGCCGACGCAGCGAGGCTGGGTCCAGCTGTGGAGGAGGAGAACTGGTCAGGACTTCAAAAGGTCAATTTCTGCAGTTTCAGGGAGAACATACAGTCCAGCCCTGACAAGAGAACGTGAGTTTGTCTCAAAGCAACCTTTCCAACAGAGAAATAGTATTGTCTTTCTGTTGAGGGAACCGGTGTGGAGCTCTTCCATGAAATACGTCATCTCTGCAGAGCGGCATCTTCATTCAGGAACACTTTTCACAGGAGAGTGCTGGCTTTGATCCGGACACGCTTACCTTCGGCTGAAGAGACGCCTCTGCTCCGGATGAGCTGGTCCTCTCTGGTCGCTTTTGAGGATCTTCCTGAGTTTTCAGACCTGACGGGGTTACCTGCAGAACATCTGATCCAGAGTCTGTTGTACAGACTGAGAAGATGTGGCGAGTCGAGGGACAACAACATAGCAGAGGAGAATGCAAAGGTGGGACGGAAAATACACATATGACATTATTTAACATTCAAAGTACGCTGAGCCTTACCTTCAAAATGATCCTTGATGGTGTTTTATTCTACGTGCAGCACGCTCGGAGGACCCTGACCCACATACTGCTGCAGGTCGACAGAGAGAAGGACGGGTGAGGACGTCTGGAACATCCCCTCTGATGCACCGTGCTGTTGGCTCGCTCTCTGTAACTCTTTGCTTCGTGTCTCTAGAATGATGGAAGGTGGAAACATCAAGCCAGCCTTCATGAGCAGCATCAGTGTGTTGAAGTGCACGTGTCCACTCGTGCGACTCGTCCAGTGGTACGAGCCCGCGGTCCTCTCCTACCGGCTGGTGGTGAAACTGGCAGAGATGTTGGCTGCCAAGCTGAGGAAAGAGGTAATAGTCTGTTGATGGTGTGCTGCTTCAGCCTCATCGTGGGACTTTAACTTATTCCTTTTTGTGTCTTTTAGTCGTCAGACGGGGAGTTTGAGACCTCGAAGCAGAAACTCCTGGAGCTTCTAAAGGCAGCGCAGCAGCGAATGAGAGAGTGGAGAGATGAGCTGCTGCAGAAACCCCTCGTGGCGCCGGCAAAATCCCTCAGCTATCCAAAGGAAATTGAGGTACGCAGTCCGAATATTCACCAGCAGTTTATGTTCTTATTCCGTTGACTTTGGCTTCTGGTTTACAGCTCGAACAGGAAGTTTCCGTCTCTGTTTAAGGCACACCGTAAAAATATGTGTGAACCCCGTTCCCTCTGATTTCATGTACTCAAACCACAGACTGGATATAAGACGTGGACGCAGCCATCGTCACCTCACTCGTTGGTTTGAGGACTGATGTTTTCAAGCCTTGAATTCGCCATGTTGTTGTTTTTTGCAACCAATGAACAGGATTTTTACCATATTTGTAATACGGAGGAGTGACGTAGAGACGCCGTATATGAATTGACCTCATTTCTTTATGAGAAACAAAGGGAACGTGGCGACCATGTTCATTTTATCATGATGTAATAACTGTGCTGAATCAGATGTGGGATGCGCTGCTGAAGGCCGACTGCTCTCTTGAAGAAGTTTCCTCCGGTTGGACGTCGAGCCTGAAAAGAGACCTGAAGAAGAGGATCTCCCAGGTCAGCCACCGTTTATTGATCAGTGTACAATAGACAGCATTGTTGTTTCCGTGGCGTCTGAGGGAGAACACAGGAGTCTAGTGGCAGCAGGTGCATGCTGCCCTTCTCACGCACGTGTGAACTGGTTTCTTCGCAGGCCAGTGAGGAGGAGAGAGTCCTGATCTGCTGCCGCCAGTCGTCCTCAGCAGCTATCAGGAAAAGCGGCGAGGTTGTACAGACGTGTTTCGACGAGCTGTGTCAGTCTGCTATCAAGAACATCTGCCAGGTACATATCAATATCACCACATATCATGTCTAATAATCATACAACCTCCTTTAAGGGGAGACATGTAAAAAAGTGAACAGATATCACCATGAAACTTCACCACGTGATTACTGAGGTTAAGACGATTGTTTTCTGAAATGTTGTTTTCTAAATATGCAAATGAGGCATTGTGTAACGTAACCTTTGGGGAATTTAGGAGAAATCTACAGACGCAAATAGAGAAAGTAGTGAAATAAACAGCTAAATGTGTATTTTGGACGTTTTCTTTCCATTAGTCTGAAAGACGACGTGTTATGGAAGAAAAATGGACCAAAATCTAGAAATTGAATTGGGTTATTTTAACAATGAAATAATGATAAAGCTGAATAAATGATGGTACGTTCATGTGTTCAGAGAGCGCAGGAGGGAGACCTGATGAGGAAGATGAAGGACCCTCCTGATGTTGTCATGTCTGCTGTCGTGGTTGAATCAGCAGCTCGATTCAGAGACAACGCTGTCGTCCAGCTGCTCGATCCTCAGTCCGCCATCAACCACCTGCTGTCCCACGGTACTTCATTTCATTCATTCTTTTATCTACTCATTTATCGGCGTGTTTCCTCGGGTTAACAGCTTGTAATGCTCACGATGTCGTTGTTTTGCAGGTGACTGGACGTCGATCCGGGTGGATGCCGCTGCAGGGCGGGTCGTCCAGAGCTGTGTGTCCGCGCTGCAGTCTCTGGTGGACTCTCTGCTGCAGGGACACGTGCCCCTGGGTCACCTGCAGACCTGCCTGAAGTACAAGGAGGAGTTCAAGAGGCTTCATCAGCAGTGTAAGAGCATTACCGTCACAGAATAAGCCTCCCGTGATTACTAAATTAAACGGTGTTATTTGATAACGGCTGCATCGTGTCGTCCACAGACAAGAAAAACACCAAAAGTGCGCCGGTTCCCGTCGATGCAGACGCTGTTTTGTCTCAGAGAGAGATGGATTTAAACGCTTTCACGCAGCGGAGAGAGAAAATGGAGACGCTGATAAAGATGATAGCAAAGGTCACAGAAAGCATCACAGGTGAGTAATGAGAAACCCTTTGCCCGCTTCGATGCTGTTAAAGGGCCAGTGTGTAGGATTTAGTGCCATCTAGAGCTGCGGTGCGGTCAATCGAGCCACCGAGTGCAAAACCGTGGTAACGCCGTCACACAGGTACACCGGGATGAATCTGAACGACTGACTTGCTGATGTTGGCAGAGGTTGCATTGACTCGCATGGTGCGTTCAAGCTCTGCTCAGAAAAATGAGTATTGGGCGAAGGTAAATTATAAAGCTTGAAAATTGAATTATTGCTCAGCCCTGCCTTTAGGTAAGTGTTTGGTTTGTCCGTTCTGGGCTCCCGTAGAAACATGGCGATGCAACATGGCGGACTCCGCCTCCCGCTCCCGATGTGAAGGTCTTATTCGAAGCTATCTATAACTATTTATAATGAAAACATAGTTGTGAATATTGTATTTAATTGAATAACCCCCTGGAATGCCACACACTGGTCCTTTAAGTGAGAGAACGTTGTGTTTTGTGGGTTTGTGGGCGGTCTTCTTCTGTAACCCGGTTCTTATGTATCCAGTTCCTGAGATGTCTGCTCTGGAGAAGCAGCACCGTGCAGATCTCACGCTGGTGAGCCTGAGCAAAATGGTGCTGGTTCAGTCCTTTGATGCTGAGGGGAAGCTGGGGAAGCCGGGCCCCCCCCCGGTCCTCTGGTATAGAACCAGCATGGACGTCCTGAAGATGTCCGGTGAGATGCTCAAACTGCATCGCAGCAACCTGATCTTGTCCCGCTGGGTCGAGGGGGCCGCGTCGTTGGCGTCGAGGAGGCAAAGCGGCTCGTCTCCTCTTCCAGTCAGCCTAACGCAGATCTGTGAAAACATCTGGAAGCCGCTGCTGACGGACTTCTGTGAACTCGGCTTCGGCTTCGCGAACGCGAACATCACTTTCAAGCAGCTGGATCAGGTTTTGGAGGATTCTGGCGACCAGGGAGACGGGCGGCTGCTGAAGACGGAGCTGAGTCTGATGTCCGAGACGGTTTGCGAGTCAGGACGGTCCAAACCCGAGGAGAGCTGGGTGGAGCGGAGACTGGCTCAGATCCAGGAGTATCGACAGCTGCACGAGGCAGCGGCTGCAGCCGGTGCGATGCTGAAGATCGCCGAAAAGATGAAGCTTTCGGGGAACTTCACCGAAATCGACACTCTGAGCGAGCTGGTAAGTCTCGTGATCTGTTGACTTGCAAAGTTGTTTCCAGAAGAAAACATACTCTTCTTATTCACGTTCATCTTTATTTTAATTTAAGGACTTTTCACAAACAGTGAATGAATAGCAGGAGGTGAAGAGTGACATTTGGTGGGTCGCAGGAGATTTTATTTGGGTCGCCGGATGCATTTGCAGAATTTCTTCCATCGTCTTTCATTTCACATTTATATCGTCAGTTCACCTTTGAGCCTCATGCGTTCGTATTGTTCTGATAAGTTTAG
Source organism: Lycodopsis pacificus (assembly GCA_028022725.1). NCBI lineage: Eukaryota > Metazoa > Chordata > Actinopteri > Perciformes > Zoarcidae > Lycodopsis > Lycodopsis pacificus. Next base: position 19,500,256 of record CM051708.1, read on the forward strand.
TCTACTTCCAACAACGGGTCTGATATGAACGTTCTGTTTCTTTATCTGATGAGAGAAACAATAACTGATGAATGCATTCCCTTCAGGAGAGACTTCATTAGACAATGCAAAGTGATGTGGAAATGTTTCTCCTGACATTCTCTTGAAGGAAATGTTTCATCTTTGAATCCTGAAAACAGGAAGAAGACACATTTAAGCAGAGGGCGCTGGGCTCCCTCAGCGACGAGCTGTTTCGTGCCAAACGGCGACTCTCCACCGTCACCAAGCAGCACACGTACTGCCTGGAGGAGTTTCTAGCCAGCCACACTCTGGTCTGCTGGGTCAAAGAGAACCTGAAAAGTGAGAGATACAAAAAGCAATGTATTGTGTTTAGTCCTGCAGACGACGCCTGCCTGCTCACCTCTGTGCGCCCTTTAACAGATATGAGCGACGTGAAGGTGTACGTCGACTTAGCTTCCATATCTGCCGGAGAGAACGACACGGAGATCGACCAGGTGGCCTGTTTCCACGACGCGGTGATGGGCTACGGCCCTCTGCTCTACCTCCCCGATCACGCCGGCTTTGAGGAGTTCATGAGGTGTGCTCAGCAGGTGTGGGACACCCAGAACAGAGACGAGAAGCTGCCAGACAAATTGGTAATGACCTCTGCATGTAACGTCGAACAGGAAGCCCCCGATACTGTGGCGGAGTGATGACGATGCCCTTGTTTTTCCAGAGAGAGTCGACTCGCTTGCTGAGCTGGCTGAAAGCACTGAAGGAGACCCACGGCTCCGTGGAGCAGTCCTCCCTCTCCCTGGCTTCTGCTATCAATGCTCACGGAGTTTATCACATCGGATGGTCTGCTCACAACACGGAGAAGGTGAGTCTGTCATCAAAGGATAAGTCAACAGAGAAGGGACATTTCAAGGACCTGAGGAAAGAATATGGTCTTGGAACATTAAAATAAAAGAGACGTTGATGATCCGATAGTGAGAATATTTTTGGAATACGTGTTTGGCATTTTGATATCCGCTGGCAAAAAAACACTCACAAGACGCTGGTTACTTCCTGAAACCCTCAAGATACACGAGTAGAGATAAAGTAAATGACATTCATCTTTTGGAAAGGTTTACTTTTTCTCTTCCTCTTGTGGGTCAAATATGTAAAACCTTTGATTTTTATTCTATTTCCTTCCAAGTCTCCCTCTGACGTATTTGCTCTTGAGTGCACACTTAACCTACCGGTACTTTGAAACATGTGTGGACGGCAGAAGAAGGATAATTGCCCTTGTGCTGATATATGTTTTGTAATTTAAACTTTAAGTCAAAGATACCAAGATGTAGGGCCTTGCTGACTCAATTCCTCTTACGGTAATTATTTAAGATGTTTATGATTTATTCATGACACTTGCTTGCAGAGATGTCTACAAAACATGGTGGCGGTCACAGTGAAAAGCGACTCAGAGGAGAAGCGCTACAAGCTGGAGGACCTGCTGGAGCTGCAGAACAAACTCATGCTCATGTCGTCCAAAGGGGAGCACGGCCGAGAGCAAGTCAACAGGTTCACAGAGGTCGGTGGCATTTATTAAAGACTGTGTTTCATGTAACTCTCTGCCCAATGTACAGTGGAAGAGGTTATTCAGAGGATGTTTCCACTACAGCGAATATGTGGTCAATAAATCAATAAAAATGTTCTCATCCAAAAGGTCATTTTATTTTCTGACGTGATTTAAATGACATTAGAAAGTAGCTCAGGCTGAATATTTTGTGACTTACGGTAGTTCTACAGTAACTTGGCTTGGGCTACGGAGACTCCGTGTTTTTGTACACTATAGTGAACGTTTTGAATATGTACGTTCTGCACAACGTGATTGGTTGATGCCTTTATTCGCGATACGAAAGCTCAGAAAATCAACCTGACAAGCGTATTAATCACACGGAAAAAACAGCGTGCAAAGGCCTCTGAGACCAAAGTGTGTGGTCTTTGTTAATCCTCACTCTCCTGCTCTCTAGGTGTTTGAAGGAGTTCAGCGACTGGGCACCATCCTTCTTCAGATGCAAACGTCTGGCAACATGCTGTTCAGGGATTGGCATGCTGAGGTCCAGTGCTGCCCACAACAGCAGCCATGCATCAAAGCCACCTTCTTATCCCTGCAGGGTAAAGAGATGGCGTACGACGGCGAGGTGACCGAGCGGCTGCAAACGCTGGCTCACTCCATGGATAGCTGCCAAGAGGAATGGCGCTCCTTCATCGGTGAGATGCGCTCCAACTTCAACTTGCTGAACCACTACACCTCAGAGCAGATGGTGTACCTGTGCCACTGGATACACAAAGTGTGTCACCGGCAGGTGCCAGTTCCTCCACAGTTATGGCTTTTGCTTTTTCCCATAAAGCCTCAGTGCACGCTCACTGATGTCAGAGTCGCTTACACTAATGCAGCAAGTCGGACCTCAAAGCCTGATGAACCAGAAGATGTTGAGTCTGACAATGAAGATCAATTGGTGTTCGTTCCTTCTTTGGACTTAACGCCAGCGTCACCAGGGCACGCCGAAGAGGACATGGAAGAGGCTCATAATTTGATGGAGTTTTCTTCAGAGGACGAAGATGATGGTGTAACGAAATGCGATGAGGATGCCGCAGAGGACTCACTACTCGTTGAGGACAGTCTTGAAGAACTGTGGCGTAAATTCAAGGACAACATGCCGCAGTACCTCAATGAGTACTTGGACATCTCGTCTCTGGCCCACTTCCTGTCGTGCCTCTCTGAAACGAACCAGCAGCACATGATCAGGAACCTTCCCCCGGTCCTCCAGGAGGGGAGGCCCAATCTTGTGCTTTGCCCCGATGTAGAAGTTTTCACCACCGTCCTGTCTTTTTACATGCAGAATCCAGAGCAGCCTCTGCCGTCTACTGACGAGGTTCTAGTCTGCAGAGAGGAAACCACAGAGGAGGAGGTGGAGATCTTTCTCCGCCGAGCTCTCGGCCAAGGCGCCGCTAGAAACTGCCAGAAGATATACTCTCTCGTCAATCCAGGGCTGCTGGGATATGATGTCAGTGTGGCCTCGGGGGAGCTCTTCGAGGGTCTTCAGAGAAGCGGCAACCCGCATTATCGCTTGATCATAGTTAGTCCGGTTGAGCACCAGCACAGATATGTGCCCTCTTACTTTAGCAATGACAAAGTGCAGGCTGGTGTGAGTCCAACAGCAGAGACTGCTCGGAAATATCTACATCGCCACTTCACACAAAACACATCCCCACAAAGCCCCGTCGCCCAGGTTTCTCCAGATCAGCTCTCAGTCTGGACGGTGTCATCTGTACGGCCTGCAGTTGGTAAGGGTGACCCTGAAAATGCTTCATCAATAGGGGTAGAATATGATTAGTTTGTAAAAACAGTGTTGTTTTGTTAATATATATGGCGTAAAATCGTTACAAAGTTAAATTAAACATAGGGGCATGGCATATTGTTCCTGACAGAATGCATTTTTTTGTCAATCAATAGGGAAATCCCTTTATGTGGATCGTTTGTTTGAGAAGTTCCAGCGGAAATCTCCCAGAGCCAATCATATCAGGATCAGACTGATTGAGCCATGTGTTGATATCGACTCTTTTATTAAGAGTCTATCGGAGAAACTGGCACCCTTGAGAGAGCAGGACCCTGTTCTCCTGCACATTGACACCGCTGGAGTAAGTATACATTCTCTGCAGATCACTTGTTCTGTCGTTGCTTGTACGTGACAGTCTTCTCCTTCACTTTTGTTTCCTGTCAGGTTCGTTCAGGTCTGGATGAGCTCCTGTTCCATCTGTTAGTTCTGGGCTGTTTGAGCGACAGCCATGGCATGCTGTGGAGAAGAAATGTCGCTCATTTGACCACCGTTGAAGTCCTGAGAACAAACAAATCCTCTCAAAACCAGCCAAAAGAGGTATGTAAGGTTAGGTTAGGTTGCAAACAAATTCCCAAACCATAGAGCTGGAGTAGAATTGACATAGTACTATTTCCCGGGGTACAAAAGAAAATGGCGGTTGTTGACGTCAGCGGGGCCGTAAAGTGTTGTAGCCTGCTCTCCAGGAAACGCAGCACCAGACACGACTAGCTGGCTAGTTAGCTAGGTAGCTGTCCTTTTCCAGAGCAGCGAGAAGTGAGGCAGAGGGACTGTCAGTCCAAGTCCTGCTGCTGGACACCAGCCTGTGGTTGGGCTCATTATCTGTAACCAGTGTTGCATTAAAGCATCGTGGAATTAGTAAGCTTGGTAACTAGCCAGCTGCCTGCTAGATGGCTGGCTAGCTTGTTCATTTTAATTCTATAGCTAAACCAAATATAAGCATTAAAATGCATTGATATTTATATCCCATAATCCACACTTACCTGCTGGGGTCCCACAGATCTCTGAATGCAATGCCTTAAATTTCACTTAATTAGCACGCATTGCTTAAATTATTAAAACAGTTCCGTCTGTTTTGTGTTGAGTAGCTTTGAAAGTTTCAGATTAGGAGGTTCTGCCCCTTTTTTAATGTAAAGCAAAATTACAAAAATGACCTCAGGCTGCCATTGATTTTCTATGTGTTTAATTTGCTCACACAGATGAAGCTTGGCCTTCTTGACATTCTGCCTACCATCAATTGTAGACCTCCAAAAGAGGTGAAAGAGTTGTTGGCCAGTAGTCGGGTGTTGTCAAAGCAGACCTTTGATCCACTCATGGATGAACAGGAGTTTTGCAGTGAGGGGGTTCAAAGACCCTATCAATACCTAAAGCTCTACAGCAACAATCAGAATCTGGATCGTTTTAACTACCAGGAGGGATCCACAATGGGGGATCCCATCGATTGTGTCAATCAATTTCTGAAATACTGTGGAATGCAAGATCCATCTTGGGCTGAGCTGAAGAACTTCTCCTGGTTCCTCAATGTGCAACTGAAAGACTGTGAGAACTCAGTTTTCTGTGATCCAGATTTTCTGGCAGACCAGCTGCCTGGTTTCAAGGGATTCATTGTGAAGTTCATGATTCTAATGTCAAGAGATTTTGCCTCGCCATCTCTGAATACATCTGATGAAAGCCGCAAGCTACGCATTGACAACAGTCTGGAGGATGACCTTCTTGCCCGTCTGACAATTCGTAAGCATTGGGAAAATGAGTCTCATCCGTACATTTTCTTTAATGCAGACCGATTCTCAATGTCTTTCCTCGGCTTTAATGTGATATGTCAGAGGCGAAACACACTCAATGCAGTTGATCCTCGAAGCCACGAGGTCCTGATAGAAAATGTGATGTCACAAAACCTTTTTCAGGGTTTGGAACGGCAAAGGATCTCTCTCACTGAAAACTTTGATAATTTGCCACGTCCTGACAAAATCAAAAGGATTTCCTGCGTCGTCGGTGCAAAGAAAGGAATAACGGACAGAACATTTGATCCAGACCGAACATATGAGCTCACTGCTGACAATGTGATGAAGATGTTGGCCATACACATGAGATTCCGGTGTGGAATTCCAGTTGTCATCATGGGAGAGACCGGCTGTGGAAAAACCAGATTAGTCCGTTTCCTGTGTGCTCTGCAGAGGGAGGACAAACCAGTGGAGAACATGGTACTTGTCAAGGTACATGGTGGAACAACAGCAGAGATGATCTACAGAAAGGTGAGGGAGGCCGAGATACTTGCCGCAAAGAACCGTAGAATGCACAAGCTGGACACCATTTTGTTCTTCGATGAAGGCAACACCACAGAGGCCATTTTTGCCATCAAGGAAATCCTGTGTGACCAATCAATGAAAGGGGAACCCCTGAAAGCAGACAGTGGCTTGAAAATAATAGTTGCTTGCAATCCTTACAGGAAGCACTCACCTGAAATGGTGAAACGTTTGGAACGTGCTGGTTTAGGATACAGGGTGAAGGCAGATGAAACAGAAGACCGCCTCGGCAAAGTCCCTCTGCGACAGCTGGTGTACAGGGTCCATCCTCTGCCTCCAAGCATGGCTTCTTTGGTGTGGGACTTTGGTCAGCTGAGTGATTCAACTGAACTTTCCTACATCAAACAGATTGTCCAGAAGCAAGTTGTCAACCATGGTTTGCCAGAGGTCTGCAAGGACATCATTTCAAATGTTCTGGCAGACTCACAGAAATACATGCGAAGTCGGAAAAATGAGTGCAGCTTTGTGAGTCTCAGAGATGTGGAGAGGTCTATGAAAGTGCTAGTTTGGTTTTACCAGCATAGCGAGGTCCTTTTTAACAACTGCTCTCATCTCAATGAGGCTCATAAAGCACTGAAGTGCTTGATTCTTTCAGTTGGAGTCTGCTACTACCCATCTCTGGAAGACAAAGAGCATTACCTCTCTGTGATTTGTGAGTACTTCCCAGACCCTCTCTGCTATCCAAAAGCATTGCAGGAAGAGATTTCATCCTGTCAGGACTTCTTTCTTCAGAACATTCAGACAAGGGCGACCATAGCCAAAAATGTTGCACTCAAAGAGAATGTGTTTCTCATGGTGGTTTGCATTGAGCTCAGGATCCCACTCTTTCTGGTTGGCAAGCCAGGCAGCTCTAAGTCGCTTGCTAAAACAGTGGTGGCTGATGCCATGCAGGGCCAGAACTCCCACTGTGAACTATTCAAGAAACTCAAGCAAGTTCATATGGTTTCCTTCCAGTGCAGTCCTCACTCAAGTCCGGAAGGCATCATAGGGACATTCAAGAACTGTGCCCGTTTCCAGAAGGACAAAAACATGGACGAGTATGTATCTGTGGTGGTGCTTGATGAGATAGGGCTCGCAGAAGATTCTCCTCAGATGCCCCTGAAGACCCTCCATCCTCTCTTGGAGGATGGTTGCATTGACAATGACAAGCCAGATCCACACATGAAAGTCGGCTTTGTTGGCATTTCCAACTGGGCTCTTGACCCAGCAAAGATGAACAGAGGAATATTTGTGTCGAGATGGGATCCGAGTGAGGATGAACTTGTGGAAACTGCCAAGGGAATTTGTTCATCCTCAAACCAAATTGTCCTGCAAATCAAACACCTGTTCCCATCTTTGGCAAAGGCCTTCTTGAGCATATGTAAGGAGACCACAAAGAATCAGTTCTTTGGTCTAAGGGATTATTACAGCCTCGTCAAAATGCTCTTTGCCGTGGTCAAATCAACGCAACAAGAGCCAGATGGTGGACACTTGGTAGAGGCCATCTTGCGTAACTTCAGCGGACAACCAGAGGGTTTTGACCCTGTCGTATTTTTCCAAGAGGTTCTCCAAAACTTAACGGAAATTCCCAGACCAAGCACCTTGCAAATGGTGAAAAAGAATCTTGACCTTGACGCCAACCAGGAGAGCCGTTACCTCCTTTTGCTGACCACCAACAATGCAGCTCTCCATATCCTTCAGCAACAAATCTTTGCCAAAGGAGACAATCCACTGCCTGAAATAATCTTTGGCTCGGGATTCCCAAAGGACCAGGAATATGCCCAAATCTGCCGTAACGTTAACCGGGTGAAAACGTGCATGGAGACCGGGCGTACTGTCATCCTCCTCAACATGCAAAATCTTTACGAAAGCTTGTACGATGCCTTGAACCAGTACTATGTTTACCTCAGTAAGCAGCAGTACGTTGATCTCGGTCTCGGCTCCCACAGAGTCAAATGTCGTGTCCATACAAACTTTAGACTGGTGGTAGTAGAGGACCAGAAGAAAGTATATGAGCACTTTCCCATGCCCCTCATCAACAGGCTTGAAAAACACAGGGTGGACAGGAGTACCGACCTGGAACCGTGGCAGCACAGGGTTCTCCACAAACTGAAGGAGTGGGTAAAGGAATTCTTAGGTGAGGCCTCAGCAGATTTCAAGCAATCTGACATTTTTGTCGGCTACCATGGCGATGCCTGTGCCAGCGCTCTCTTGCAAGCACTGGAAAGGAGAGCACAAAAAGTTGATGCCGGTGCAGTAAGACAACAGCAGCAGAATGAAAAGGATGACTCACTGGAAGAAGATGAACCAAACAAAATACTTGAGTCAAATTCCAACGAACAGAAAGAGGTAGCTGATGAAGAGGACGATCAGTTGGGTGATGCGATGGACACAGAGATTGATGGAAAAGAACATATGTCAATGGACATATGTGATGACGAGAACAAAGTGATGTCCGAGAGCGAAGAATTGATGGAGACGGAAGTTGCTGCTGGTGAAAACGAGGAAGAAGAGATCTTTGATTTAGCAAAATGTCTCCTGTTGAACTGTGCCACCCCTGACGCTGTTGTGAGGCTCAAGTATTCAGATTTTGCAAACCAAGAGAAGGAGAAACTCCAGAGAACGTATTTCCAACATCAGCATCACCATTCCCTCCGAAATTTCCTGGAAGATTGCCTGAACAAGCATCAGGGGTCCAGCAAGTTTCTAGAGGTAGGCCACAAACTACTGCTCCAATTTAGTTTTTGCCACTTGTTTAAAATCTTTACAAATTGTTGATGCCACTGTCCGCTTTGTGGGTTTTCACAGATAACTACATTCTCCAGCTTGCTAACCAGATCGGATGTCAGGGTTGTTGCCCCTGCTCTAGGACTGCTTAAGGAGAGGATCCTCCTTCTCTCACTCCACCAGTTTGACACTGAGGTCTCCTTCTGCAACAAGATAAGGTACTAAGTATTTGGATAACAGGAGCATGGCTTTTTTAATTAAAATTGTGTCTTTAAATCTTTCTCTTACTCTCCTTTCTGTGTCAGGGGCTTCCTTCAAGATGATGGCCCCTCTCTTCGCATCCTGTTAATCCAGATGGACCTCGAGGAATCCCACTGCAGTGATGAGCTCATAGCATCAGCAAAGTAGGGCTCAATGACAACATCCTGAACAGATTGCAATATGATTTTATGCATGTTCCGTGAAAAAAAAGTACACTTCAGGCATTTCAGATCAGATGTGTTTATGATTTCATCTGCCTCTAGATATTGCACCATGAACTACTTGATGTCACTGGAGGATCAGACCTGTTGGGTGATTTTCATTGTGAAGGTTTCTAGGTTCACAAGCAAATCTCAGTACATCGGTTTCCAAGGAGGTGAGTACTACGTGTAATATGATGTTTATTGCAATGCAATTGATCCCTTGCTAAGCCCCGCCCCTTGAACGCAGACTGGCCAATCAAAGCGTAGCATCGGCCATCTTTGACCAGGGTCCGACAACTATCCAGTTCTGCTCCACAGACTCTCATGCCAACATAAAAACCTGTGGCGCTAACATTAGCAGAGTACGTTAGCACACCATAAACTAGCATTAGCACTTCTATTCTATGCTAGCTACTGAAGGTATACTGAATGTAAACACTTGCTGCTTTTGCAGCGTTGCAGTGTTGTTCCTTAATTTCATTGTCTTTTGTTTGGATGTCCAGGTGATGTAGTGGTTCACTTTTACACTGTAAGCTGTAGCTTTAGCTTCTATCTTTATCGATTTAACCTGTTTTCACTGCTGAATCAGTTTGACATGCTGAATATATCCTTCAAAAGCATACTGTAGACCCTTCTGTCTGCTTCTCTCTGAAATACATTTTTAGTTTTTCCCAAAATTAGATGATATTTATTCAGGGAGTGCAGTTAGTGACAGTGTGGGCTCCATGGTAATGTAGCTGACAGCCTGACGGTGTAGCAGCGGGCTTAATGGAGGGTCAATTATTTGTTGACTGCATTAAACTTGACGTATAACAAGACTTGAGGAACATTTTGTCTTTCGCACCGAAGGAGTCTGGCACTCCGTGCACATTGATGACCTGAGGGATTCAGAGGACATGAGCCTGAACCTCTTGGTTTTCTGTGGAACTCTCATCAGCAGCCTACTCCACCCTGCACTGTCAGGTATACGCTATTTATCATCTGGTCACTACCAAGTGTGTTGTATTACAAATGGGAAAGAAAGTGTTTTTACTGTTCTCTAGGCTAATTTGTACTTTAAAATAAACCATGTGTTTTTACTTTAATAGGACACCATGACGGTGAAGAAACTGCGAGGACAAGTAGAGACTCTCAGGTAGATACAAAAGTGAGTTTGAAAGTAAATAAATGTTCCTTTATATGCGTTCACGTAAAAAACAAATGTAACTGTGTTTGCGTGCAGGGAGATAGAGCCCACCTCCACAGCCTTGCCTTGGTGAGATCGTGTGTCCAAAAAGCTGTGGGTTTGCTGAGGGACCCCGATGGCGTGGCATCGCGAAGCATGCAGCGGGTGCACATCCTTCTGACTCTTCTGGGAGCTGGTCAAGTGCAAATAGGAGGTAAATATAGATATATATCATCTGAGAATATGTTTTGTTTGCACATTTACCAGAATGTATCTGCAGGTGTGACATGGTTTGTTGATTATTTCTAATCACTTTCTTTGTGAATTACTTATTTTGTCCGTAATAAGCAAACATCTGACTCTGATGTAGGAGTGAATACACACTTGTTGCATCCCTCATTTGTGTCTGATATATGTCAACTATATACTTTATTAAAGCTCACTTTCAGGAGGTGTTGTTGAGCAGACTGGCCGAGGCTTTGAAACAGACGGAAGAAATGATGGGCTCTCCTAAGGAGTGGGTGAGCAGAGAAGCCATGAAACGCCAGGCTCTGCAGGAGGGGGGAACTCTGAGGTAACGTTGACTTGGAAACGTTTTAATAAAGATTACCGCACTGGATCGAGTGATTTGTTTTCGGTATGGCTTTGGCTCCAGTTTTGGACCTTAGTATTTCTCTCTGCACATTGGTGCTTCATGTGCATTCTTTAAGTGTTTCTAGTTGATGATTTGATGAAGTGGAGCTTTCTTTTGCGTCTTTAACTGACAGATACACCCTGTGGCGCCGTCTTCAGTCCATCGTGACTCCAATCTTGGCCAACATGTTGGAAGTTATGGACAGATTTGCAAACCTGGACCTGCTGTCTGATGACAGACTCAGCCAGGGCCTGGTAAAGCTGTGGTTGGACATCCTGTCAGATTCACAGATTTCAGGCCTAACACCTCTTCAAAGCTCGAGGTATTAAGGGTTACTTGTTCTGTCTAATTCCCACGGTTCCCTGATTCTGGGCTGGTTAGCTTCCCGAACACGTCTTCTTTCAGACGAATGAAAAGAAAACATCCCAAATACATATTTAGGTGTTTATTCAACTACTTTGTCTGTTTACGTCTGTAGATTTCTCCTAAATTCACCAAAAGTTACCATTAGATAAAGCCTCATTTGCATATTTAAACAAAACATTTCAGATAACTTGTAATACAATAAACACTTGTCTTAAAGTCTGTAATCATCTGGGGGAGTTTCATGGTGATGTCTGTGAGTTGTTTTTTCAACCAAAAGGCATACCTTTTCTGCGCTTGTTATGACCTCCAGTGAGTCAGACCAGGAGGTGCCGGTGCATCACTACTTCATGCTGGACGGTGGAGACCGATCCTGCGCTGCTCCGTTCAGCTGGCTCCTCAGGATTCACCTCGAAGGCTTGTGGGAAGAATCTGAATTCATGCCAGGTTTGCCTTCATCTTCGACTTTTCTACACACTACTGTACATATGATCTCTATTCTACGATGAGCAGATACAGTATATACAGTGTGGTCACAAATGGTTTGATGACTTGTTCCTCAGTAACAACAGAGGACGGCACAGGGAGGATTCTGCAGTTTGTGAGCACCTTCTCCAGTAGCCAGCTGGGCGGTCACATACAGAACCTCTCCGACGAGGATCGATGGCAGTACGGACAGCTCTACCTCCAAGACTTCCTGCTGCTCTCTCTGAAGATCAAGTCAAGTGACGAGCTGAGGGTACCGACGCTTTGAGCCTCGCATGTAGGTGAAACGTATTTTGGGGAACTGCCGGTAATAATCTCGACTTGTTGTCCAGGTGTTCTCCGGGGCCATGTTGGGCTGCGTGTCCGAGCTCCAGACCTCCGTGGGTGCCGCCGCGGAGCTCTCGCCTGCTTGGATAACAGCTGCTGCCAAACACTTCGCCCCCCGACTGGACGCTCTCAGCCACATGTTTCTGCTGCAGCCACAGCTAGCCACCGATGTCGCTCAGCAGGGGTCGAATCGGGAGCCCCGCGAAATGGTGAGAACAATTTAGATGTCTTTTTCAGTTGTTAGCTGAAGGATTTAATTGTAGTATTTGTTGAAATATGAAGTGGGTTGGAAGCAGAGCTGCTGAGACACTGTGTGGAGCTACTTTCCTCACTGAGCTAACGTGCTAAACATTAGCATAGTCCTTAGTTGTGAGATCTAAAAGCGTCGATGTTTTGCAGGTGGAGGACATTGCAGCGCTCGGTGTCTGTGTTGAACAGACCAAACTGCTGACCGTGACGTCGCTGCAGGAGTGCGAGTCCTTCGTGAGCAGAGTGGAGTTTCTGCAGCCGTGTCTGGACCGAGTGTTCGGTCAGAAATACAGAACCCTCTGCAGCGCCGGCTGTCTGCAACATCTGGACTCCATCAGGTGAGTCTGTCACAACGTGCAGCAGGTATAAATGATGTTTTAAAGTGTTTTAAAGTGTTTCGATAACCTCTTTGCTGTTTCAGGTCGCTGTGGCACGGGATGCTGGTTGTTGCATCTTTCATCCAGCACGTCATCTTCAGAGTGAAACAGAAAGACTCGAGGTTGAGAGACCTGGCTCTGAAACACTGCAACCTTCACCTGAGCGTGAGTGTTTTCATCGTGACAGAAAGAGGTTTCCCTCCAGGAAATGCTTTGGCTGAGGTTGTAACCCTCCCGGATCCGGACGCATCTCTTCTCATGATCGATGAGTTAGCTGTTAGTAAGTCAGCTGAGGTGACCTCTCTCCATGAGACAACGGGCCCTCACCACCTCTACAGGAGCAACACACAGACTATCGTGATGAAGCCTCTTTTTCTAGTTGTTTTGTGTCTATTTGAAATTGTTGTTACGCGTCTGTCTGTTGTTTTGCGTCTCTTTTTAGTGATTTTGTGTCTCTGTCGTCCTTTTGTGTCTATTTGTGTTGGTTTTTTGAAGTCTTTTGTGTCTTTAAGGGTCACTTGTGTCTCTTCCTGGTCTGTACGTGTCTCCTTGAGTGACATTTAAGTGCAGAAGAACCAGAAAGGATCAGTAAAGGAATTCTTACTGAAAACAGGAAACATAGTGAACAGCAGAAGTCAAATGTTTTGGTCGTTGTCTGCGGTGAGACGGAGACATGAGTTTTTCTCTCATTGACTAACAGCTGATGCAGGAGTGCCCTGATGTGAGGAGCGTGGACACACTGCAGCAGCTGATCCGGATCCTCAATTCTTTCCATGATGAGAGTATCGGCCAAGATCTGAGGTCAGAATATTAATAATAACAATAAACACCACTAGAATCTCTGATTTTATTATCTCACAGTCTAATAATAAATCTCTCTGGTGATATTTGGAAGGGTGGGCATTTCCTGCCCGGTTTGCCTGTCGGGGTTAACAGACCCGGCCGTCCTGCCCTGCCAGCACGTCTTCTGTTTGCCGTGTCTGCAACGCTGCATTCAGGAGCAAAGACGTTGTCCTCAGTGCAGGACAGACCTGCCACCCGACTTCACGCCGACTGTTTCCCCCACCGTCAAGTGAGTTCAGACAAATGTGTCCGTTAAATGTTGAGGCGCCTGGCCGTCCGACGCCGGCGTTCAGCTTTCACGGTGCCGTTTCTCTTCGTGGTTCAGGGCGGCGCTTCAGCAGCAAGCAGCGGTCAGGGACTGCTGTAACTCCTACTTCCTGGAGGTGGTGTCCAGGTTCTGTCTCTCAGAGGGACGGACGCCCGGAGACGGAGTGGTGGAGCTGCTCTTCTCCCTGCTCGTCTCCGCTAACGGTCAGTGGGGGAGTCAGTCGATGAGGTAACTGATGATCGATGATGCTGCGATGATAACACAGTCGGCCTCCTTGTGTTCTCGTGGTGCGATGCAGGAGACGTGTACAGGACCAGAGAGCTCACTCCCTTCCTGGATTGTGTGGATAACAGTCCAGTGGTGCGATCCGTGCTGCCGAAGCTGCTGCTGCAGCACAGGTGATTTCATAGTCTCAGATCAGCTGAAGGCTCGTGAGCTTCTCTACAGGTAGATTATCATGAAGCCTCGTGGAGAGCTGCTCACTCAACAGCAAGAACAACAATAAGAGACGAGGAGGAAGGAGTCCAGGGACCACCTTCCCAAATGCATAAGAAATAAACACAACATGATCACAATCATCTGTAGATATGTATTAGGCTTCTGTCAGCTGTGGTGACCAAAATAAATACCCATCACTGCTGTTATGATCCAGATGTAACGTATTAGGGTCATAGTTCCTCACTTCTTTTTTTGTGTGAATTTTTAAGCACATTTAGACATTTTAATAACTCTCTTTGTAAATGATCCAAACGTCATTTTTTAAACTTAATCTAATTTAAACTAATTTGGCAGTACCTCTGCGGCCCACTAGATGGCGCTCTGAGCCCCACCAGTGGTTGAGAATAGCTGCACTCCTCAGTTTACTCTCCTAGTTTCACTCGATGCCTGTGGGATCATTATTTATGTTTACAGATGTTTACGTGTCGTAACTACAGTAACGCGTGTGTGTGACTGGTTGTTTCTGTCAGTTTTGAGCAGGTGAAGACTCACATTCAGACCTACCTGAAGAACCTGGAGGAGAATCTTCTGACCAGAGAAGACCGCACTGAACTCTACCTGCTGTTTGTCAACTGCTTCCAGGTAAAAGTCCATTCGTCCTCCATCTCTGACGTGATGAGGATCCTTCTTGTTGCTTTACTTTGGCTTCATCTGTGGTGCTCATGCCTACTTGTATTCACACACAATCAAACGCCATCACTTGTCATTGATGAAGTTGTTACGCTTTCCAGGACTCTCTGTTGTGCTCAGAGGCGAGAGGAGCGGAACCGAGCGGAGGTCAGCAGAGACGAGCGGAGATGGTGTTCCTGAGCAGCGTCGCCAGTAAACAGACTCCAGACAGACAACAGGACCCAGCGGAGTTCCTGCTCAACGTCGCCAGACTGAGACTGTGTCTGAGCTCTGCTGCCCGGCTGCTGCAGGAGGCTCAAGGTGGGAAACGTCTGTTAAAGTCACATGTGATGCATCAACGCTGCGGGGTTGTGAAAGGGAAATAAAGCGCCGTGTTTCCTGGTGACATGCAGGCAGACCTGCAGGCGTGGAGGCTCAGTACCTGCAGCAGGTGAAGGCGGTGTGTGAGAGCCGTGCTAACGACTGGCACAGGGTTTACCTGCTGCGAGCCCTCCACCGGCTCTCAGGTGTGGACTGCATTCTGTCCATGATGAACAACCCGGCCTGGAGATGGCTGTTCCCTCCAGAACTGCTTCGACTCCAGGTAGAGACAAACACTTATTGAACTAAAGGTGACGAACGGAAACTCAGCTTTTTAGAGCACGAGGTACAATGTGTTGCATACCATGGAACTCCATCGCTCTATTCACGGCTATGCACTTAAAATAAGGTCCACACGCTGGAACTGATAACTATGCAAAGAGGATTTTTCATCTAAATCACTGAAATATATTTGTTTCTACACAGAAGATCATTCCAACTCACGTGGACCAGTTCCTCTGCTGCGGGGCGCCGTACCGAGCCATGAGAGACGCTGTGGGCCACGTTCTGCTGGAGAACAGATCGGACTCCTTCATGACACAAATACGGGTCAGAGAGACTCCACGGCTGAAATAATACGATTCACAATAAACTGTGAAGATGATTAGTTCATCGAGTTTGTGAGCAGCGTGCTCTGTTTAGAGGAGAAAAGAGGAATTAATGATCCTGACGCTGTCATGGCTCCTAACGACCTCTAGAGGTTGTTTAGCATTCATAAGCACGATACAAACATTTAATCAATGTTGCTTATAAATGCTGAATATGTCTGTTGGGTACTTCCCATTTGAAACAGTAACTGGTAATAACAACCTGAACACGATCAGTCCAATTTTAAATGACCTGCCGAAGAAGATTGTGTCCGTTTGTGTTGGCTGACATCCTCTTGATGTGTGTTCTGTGTAGAAGCTGAGCGGTTCTCAGATCAGCCTGCTGGGCCTGGCCTTGTTCAGACAGGTCACCTGTCGCTACAAATCACCTGACGTCAGAATGCTTCCCTCCGCTCAGGTCAGAATACATGATGTCACCGTGTTGAATGTGTCAGAAGTAGATTTACGTTCTTTGGTTGCTTTTTAAACACTACATGACGTCACAGGCGCTGGCGAAGCTGGAGGCGCTCCTGAAGAACGTCAAGTCGGTGGAGTTCAGGGAGTTCAGGGAGTTCTGCGCTGCGCTTCTGTCAAATCACATCGGCGGGCCGCGCTCGTGTCTCCGCATCGACGCGCATCTTTCTGCCCAGAGACAAACCCTCCTGGAGCTGCTGGTCCACCTGGACTCCGTGCTCCTCAGTGGAAACCCTCTGCTGGTTCCTCTTCATCGGATCGCCTCCCAGCCTCAGAACGTTACCGTGAGACACTTCTTATCTTTACTTCTTCAAACCTGAGCCGTCCCTCTTGCTGTGAGGCGGCCGCGCTCATTATAAATATCTTACTCCATGAATGTAGCACATTAACTCAACTCACCGTTCCCTCCTAGAACTCCTTCCTGCCAACCATGCCCGATGATCACATGAGTGAAGTCAGACAGTGGTTCACTCAAGACAAAAAGGCACAGCTGTACAGTAAGTGTTGTACAGTATAAAGGATTTACTTTACCATCACTTCTCTCTAAACTGTCCATCAGGTTATGAATATAATGTGTTTTACATCTTTACAGCCTGCGCTAATGGACATCCCTGCATTGTGACAGAGGTATGAGCCCTTTCCCTCTGAACAGGGTTTCATTCAGAACAGAGAAGTTCAATAAATAATACATTTAATGCTCCTCTATTGTCCCATAGTGTGGCAGACCGGTGGTTACAATAACATGCCAAGAGTGTGGCGTCCCAATCGGTGGAGTGCAGCACAACCCAGTAGCAGGATTTACTCCAATGCAAAGGTATGAATCTCTTCAGTCGTCCAGCTTTGTGCCGGTATTTTCAGTCAGTTTAATTATTGTTCCTCCTCGTTTGCATGAAGCGTCAGGGATCAGACGCGGACGGGACACATCTTAGGAGACGCTGGCCAGAGGTCTGACGCCCCAGAGAGACAGATGACGTCCGCTAAGTCCTGCATCCTGCGGCTGCTCACACACCTCGCCATGCTTCAGGGCGCAATGACCAACGGCAGAGTGAGACTTTGCACCAGATATTACATCAGTGGCATTGAAACGATGGCATTGTTTGATGATACTCCTGTGGTGGTGCGTTGTAGGGAGTTGGTGACATGATCCACCCGAGGCCCCATGACGTCCTCAACTTCCTGTGGCGACACCTTGAAAAGGACCTGCGTGTGCTGGGCCAGGCGCTGGATCAGAACATGGACAACACAGCGGTTACACTTCATCTGATTCTCAATACATGCGCAGAGTCTCCAGGTGATGCTCAGTTCACCAACGATTCTCAGCTCGCTGCTTTTAATATTCACAGAGAAAAGAACGTGACATAACTCTGCTGAATGTTAACAAAGGTTCCCGCGGAGCGAACCAGGATCTGTCCTCCAAACAAGGACGGCAGCGCTGGGAGAAGCTGGTCTGTGATTCTGCCATCAACCCAGTACTACAAGTGAGGAATACGATGTGTTTAAGGAGTAACTCTCTAATTACAAAGTAAAAACCCCTTTAGAACGTGAAAGAGTATCAACCATGACGCCGTGCAGACGCTGGAACCCGACACACGCTCGGCTTCTTCTAGTTACCGTCCGGGTGTCCAAGAAGAAGAGAGACAATGTTCGGCTTTAATGCCAGCAGAGAGCAGTCACGAGCATATTTAGATCACAATATGTCGATTTCCAATCCTTAATTTGGAAGTGGTTAGTTACACTGATGCAGCGCATTGATTTCTGTAACTGGGTTTCATACTTGTGACCTTTTCAAAAGCACGACGTCTTGTGAAGCTTGTTTCTTCCGTTTGCAGCGTTTGCAGGAGAATCTGGCCGAAGCTCAGGACAGAATCGGTGGCGACGACGGACTTGCTGGAAGTCCCCTGATGACTCTCCTCTTCAGCGATCCGGGGCCCGTGTTGTCCCTCCCCTCCGACTGCCCGACACATCGCTCCTCCTTCTGGACTCTGCCGGAGTCCATGACGGTGGAGCGCTTCACTCAGCTGGTGGGAGAAGCACAGGAAGGCTTACCGCTGCTGAGCCTGTTCCTGGAGAAGGTGCGATCCTCATCAGGGCCCATGTGAGATGCTTTCACTGGGACCCAGTGGAGGATAAGTAGGAACCGACACCTCGGTGCACCACATCTGTTTTAAATCCTGATGTGAGGAGTCGTGAAGACTGATGGCACGAAACATCCACTTAGCTATCAGGACGACCGCCAACACCATTATTTACATACGTGATTTGAATGAAATAAATAGTTTAGAAGCTTAATCTGCACCTAGACTTTTATTTGCATCAAAATCACAATAATAGATTTTTGTACATAAATCCTGGCCGGGAATATATTGGTCAACACTTCAAACCAGGACCTCTGAGGTTTCAGTGCCACCTATAACTTGGTTGGATCTCTCACTGAAAAATGTGTGTTTAACAAACAAATATCTTAAAATACCAAATAAAACACATTTTTTGAAGATTGCATGAAATTTTGAATGTTAAAAACTGTGTTTTGCAAAAGAAAAGAAAGAAATCACATGACGGTGTGAAAGCAAAGCATCCAGGAAAGCGTTCAGCTTCTACACTTTACTTTTCAACAAGTGATTCCTAAATGGCCACATGCAGCTCTCCTTAAACTCATGTTTTGTAATTGCTCAGTGAATATGAATGCGTGTTTCATCACTGCAGATCTTCATAACAGCACAAGTTGTTATGTGTTTGACATGCGCTGGCTCTGCTCGTCCCACAGATCCGCTGTGTGAGGCGGCTCCGTCACTTACCTGAGCTGGCTGCGTTGCAGTCCGACCTGCTGAGGGCCTTTCCTCTGACCTCGCACGCTGCAGATCAGACCGTTGCTCAGATGCTACAGAGGATACCTACAGGTATGTCCACGTTGTAATGTGTCAGTGAACGAACAACAACCACCAGGAAACAGGGACCGAGCTTTCTCGTTGTCCTCGTCAGGGTACCAGAGGAAGATGCTGCTGGAGAGAGTGCAGACGTTCATGGAGGTGTGGAACAGCCTCAGAGCCGAGGTGGCCAACAGCTGTAAGCATTGACCTCTGTCTGATGTGTGAATGTGCAGCTGCTCCTCTGTTGATCATGTGTTGATCTGTCAAAAGACACAATAATCAGCCGCTACTACCAACGTCGGTACTATGAATATTACAGCTACGTCTTCTACTGATATAGCACGAACAACATCAATGACCTGGAGTTATTGAGCCCTATTCCAAGCTGAAGTTACTCCGGGATTCACAAGATCACATTAAAAGTGTTCATTCGTTGAAAACTATGCAATAAAGTTATGATTTTAAAAGCCATTTGAATAACAGTAATTGTTAGACTTGTTACGGTTGAACGGTGATTAACATGAACAGCAGTGTTTAACGTAACGGTGTGAAGTCTTCAGTGTTTGGTTTCATAGTAATTAGGGAAAGATTGAACATGTTACATTGTGTCTCTTAATTAATCATAATGAGCTGAATCATTATGAATTGAGAGTAAAACTACTTGTTGAATTGAACTGGTGTGAAAGCAGAAGCTCGCTCCTCCGTGGAGAGCAGTGATTGGTTGTATTTTATTATTGATTTGCGTCATTGACTGTCTAACGCCTGTGTGTGTATTTACAGCAGCAGACTCGGGTGTGGACGTGAACCTGACAGTCGAGAGCTCTGCGCAGCTTCTGACTCCGTCCCGACACGGACCGGGGTCCTGTCTCCGGACTCTGGTGGACTTCCTGTCGGAGACTCACAACAGCCTGGTGAGAGCGAGCCGCCAAGAGGACAGGTCGGTACACCCGAGGGTCAAAGTGTGAGAATGGAAATGCATCGAGCGAAACCGTGAAATATAAAAGATACTCACTTGAAATTGAAACCACCAGCTGACCGTCTCGTGTTCTTCTGGAAGCTTCTCATGCGTCTCGCAAACTTGTCTTCAACTGGTAAAAAATCTGAAGCTTGCAAAGGTTTGACAGCAGTCGGCCATCAGTGTTAATTCAAGGTCCGTTTACTCGCTTGTTCTGGAGCTTTCGAGCATTTCACACGGTCTTCAGCAGCAGATTCAGCGAAGGATCCAGGACTCTCCAAAAAGTCTCATGGTCCTGAGCACTGCTTTGTCTCAGTTGAGTCAAAGAATCCGCTGATGAAGCGCATGTAACGTGGTCGAAAGCTCCAGAACAAGCGAGTAAGTGGACCTGAGTTTAGGTTGTTTTGTCAAAACAATTGAATGCTGAGTGAAACACATTGCTCTGTACCAGTGGTCATAAAAGATCCTTGAATCGTGTACTTTACACTTATACATGTGTACTTTAGACTCACGCATGTGTACTTTAGACTCGCGTATGTGTACTTTAGACTCACGCGTGTGTACTTTAGACTCACGCGTGTGTACTTTAGACTCGCGTATGTGTACTTTAGACTCACGCATGTGTACTTTAGACTCGCGCATGTGTACTTTAGACTCACGCGTGTGTACTTTAGACTCACGCATGTGTACTTTAGACTCACGCATGTGTACTTTAGACTCGCGTATGTGTACTTTAGACTCACGCATGTGTACTTTAGACTCCCGCGTGTGTACTTTAGACTCACGCGTGTGTACTTTAGACTCGCGTATGTGTACTTTAGACTCACGCGTGTGTACTTTAGACTCGCGTATGTGTACTTTAGACTCACGCGTGTGTACTTTAGACTCACGCATGTGTACTTTAGACTCACGCATGTGTACTTTAGACTCGCGTATGTGTACTTTAGACTCACGCATGTGTACTTTAGACTCACGCATGTGTACTTTAGACTCGCGTATGTGTACTTTAGACTCACGCATGTGTACTTTAGACTCCCGCGTGTGTACTTTAGACTCACGCGTGTGTACTTTAGACTCGCGTATGTGTACTTTAGACTCACGCGTGTGTACTTTAGACTCACGCATGTGTACTTTAGACTCGCGCGTGTGTACTTTAGACTCACGCATGTGTACTTTAGACTCACGCATGTGTACTTTAGACTCACGCATGTGTACTTTAGACTCGCGTATGTGTACTTTAGACTCACGCATGTGTACTTTAGACTCGCGTATGTGTACTTTAGACTCACGCATGTGTACTTTAGACTCGCGTATGTGTACTTTAGACTCACGCGTGTGTACTTTAGACTCGCGTATGTGTACTTTAGACTCACGCATGTGTACTTTAGACTCGCGCATGTGTACTTTAGACTCACGCGTGTGTACTTTAGACTCGCGCATGTGTACTTTAGACTCGCGCGTGTGTACTTTAGACTCACGCGTGTGTACTTTAGACTCACGCATGTGTACTTTAGACTCACGCGTGTGTACTTTAGACTCACGCGTGTGTACTTTAGACTCGCGCGTGTGTACTTTAGACTCACGCGTGTGTATTTTAGACTCACGCATGTGTACTTTAGACTCGCGCATGTGTACTTTAGACTCGCGTATGTGTACTTTAGACTCACGCATGTGTACTTTAGACTCACGCATGTGTACTTTAGACTCACGCATGTGTACTTTAGACTCGCGCGTGTGTACTTTAGACTCACGCGTGTGTACTTTAGACTCACGCATGTGTACTTTAGACTCACGCATGTGTACTTTAGACTCGCGTATGTGTACTTTAGACTCACGCATGTGTACTTTAGACTCGCGTATGTGTACTTTAGACTCACGCATGTGTACTTTAGACTCACGCATGTGTACTTTAGACTCGCGTATGTGTACTTTAGACTCACGCATGTGTACTTTAGACTCACGCATGTGTACTTTAGACTCACGCATGTGTACTTTAGACTCGCGTATGTGTACTTTAGACTCACGCATGTGTACTTTAGACTCACGCATGTGTACTTTAGACTCGCGTATGTGTACTTTAGACTCACGCATGTGTACTTTAGACTCACGCATGTGTACTTTAGACTCACGCATGTGTACTTTAGACTCGCGTATGTGTACTTTAGACTCACGCGTGTGTACTTTAGACTCACGCGTGTGTACTTTAGACTCACGCATGTGTACTTTAGACTCACGCATGTGTACTTTAGACTCGCGTATGTGTACTTTAGACTCACGCATGTGTACTTTAGACTCACGCGTGTGTACTTTAGACTCACGCGTGTGTACTTTAGACTCGCGTATGTGTACTTTAGACTCACGCATGTGTACTTTAGACTCACGCGTGTGTACTTTAGACTCACGCGTGTGTACTTTAGACTCACGCGTGTGTACTTTAGACTCACGCATGTGTACTTTAGACTCGCGTATGTGTACTTTAGACTCACGCTTGTGTCATACAAACTCACCTGTACCTGTAACAGGTGAGTACCTGTACCTGTAACAGGTGAGTACCTGTACCTGTAACAGGTGAGTACCTGTACCTGTAACAGGTGAGTACCTGTACCTGTAACAGGTGAGTACCTGTACCTGTTTAACACGGCTGATGACGGACATGCTCCTGTTGTCTCTCCCCAGTGAATACAGTGTTCCTCTAGAGAGCGTCTCAGACACCCAGCTGACTCTGTGCAGCCCAGAAAGAGAGCTGCTGCCTCTGGTTTTATCCCACTGCCACTACACCTTGAAGAAAGGCGGGGAGACGGACAGAACCTACGACCTGCCGGGCATCCAGACCCAGCTGGCCCGCCGCTTCCTGGCCGGGAAACCGCTCATCCAAGCGGTAAACATAAATAAGAATCTAAAGCAATCACACAAGTGAAACCAAACATTCTGCTAACCAGCACTGCTGTCCTCTCTGATCACCATCAGGACACCTCGAGGTACTTGAACAGACACCTGCAGGACTTCTCTGTGGTTCTTAATGAGGTCCGGGACAAGATCCATCAGGTGAGACCAGTTCTATTTGAACTGACTTTTAGACTACGTTTAGACTGCTGGCAAAACCGATTTGTTCCTCACATCCTATGCTAGTAGCATGTACTCTGATCAGGACTTCCACAAATCTGATTTGAGCAGCTGGAGTTCAGACACATCTGTAGAACTCTGATTTAAATCTCAGACCCAAACACTTCCAAAACGTATTTTGGATCCAATTCGCAAACATGTCATGTTTTTCTGTTGCTGTCCAGTCTTTCTAAAGATCAATCTGGATGGACAGCAGCCTGTTTTCATCGTGTGATTAGTTGTTGTACTTTCACACAGAATGCGAATATTGCGCCGCTAAAAAGTTTTTTTTTAGCTTTCGCACCGCAGATAAAAGAATCAACCAATCACGTTGCGAGGAACGGACATATTCAAAATGTACATTAAAGTGTAGACTAGTCCGACCCAAGAAGGCAAACTTTATTTGTCCTTTCAATCTTGACAAAGGCAGCTAGATCCACTCTTTCCCTTCTTACCTTTCACAATAAAAGTACTAGACATACACACTGTAACTCAAATGAACTCCGAGCCTTTCACGAAAAGGAAACTCAATCAGATATCTTCGAGTCTCTTGAAGCTCAACAGTTCTCGGCAGACGCTGCTCTGCGTCAGCAGGATCCTGGATGTTGGTCCTCTGCCTGTGAATCTGTTCAAAACTTTTACCGAAAAAGTGTTTCGACCGTCTCAAATTCCCCTCGCTGCCGGTATGAATAGATGTGCTGCATGATTTAGCATCTTCGTGTCGTTCATTCTCCACGCCCCCTCGGTGTGTGAAGGCCTTAAGACTGTTCCCAGTAGTTCCCCCTGTGGGATTCTGTGAGGCCGCTTTGTTCGAAGTCAGATTCCTTCCCTTCGCTCTCCTCTCGCTGGCCTGCTGACAGTTCCCCGTCCGTCCTACAGGAACCGCTGAAGGGTTCGGTGAGCAGCGCCATGAGGACGGTGCTGCGCTCGTACACGGACGTCTGCGGCGCCGTGTACGTGGTGAAGATCGGCCTTCGCTTTCTCGGAAAGACGGGCGGAGATCCGAGAGGTCAACTGCTGTCCTACCTCGCTGAGTCGCTGCGGATGGAAACACAGATTTCCAGCACTGTAGCCAAGGTAGAAGCCTCCAGACCCACAGCTATGACTGACAGCACTGCCATGTGAAGAATGCCGTTATGTTGACATCGTTTAGGAAGCAGTGCATCTCTACAGGGTTGTTTTTCTTCCTATAAAACACACTTTTAAATACTATTTATTTGACTCTAATGTGTGGAAATAAAGTAAATTAAATCAAATCTCACAGCCCGCTCCGGTGCTCTGATGCTCATTAAAACAGGTAGTGTTCAGGTCCATCAGTCAGTTTGCATTGTACTTTAAATCATAACGTACATTTTTATTTTTGGGAAAATTTACTATGCAATGATAATGTACCAGTGGCGATGTTCACTGTGATGGATGAAACAAGTCGAGCAAGTTTCACTCGTTTTCATACAGAAACAAATAGAAAGAAAAGGCTGCAAACAAGAAATTACAATAAATAACCCCTGAAGAGCTGTGAGTGAGGAGCTAAGACTAAACGAACCGGTATGTTTCTGAAATATTAAAACGTGTCTGTTTGATTTTCATTTCAGGGTCTGGGGGAGAGCAGGCTTGAACACAGCGTATTCACCTGGCAGCTCCTGACTTCTTGGAAATCTGAGCTTATGCTGAACAGAAATCAAGTAAGTAAAACATGACTTTAAATGTAACGGTGGCGGATCAAGAGAAATATTTAATACGGGGTGGCAGAAATATATACATATATATACATACGCTGATTTAATCGCAAGCATTCACATCTATCAGTATTTGTGTGGAAAAGCCCCCAAAAGAATATACTTTATTTTAGAACATGTCATTTTTGTGGTACATGAATTGAGCATTGTATAGAAAAGAGGGCCTTAGAAATCAATCAATCGTTTTATTTCCAACTATTTTAGACATTTAAAACAGGCCAATCACAAAGCCCGAACAACGGTTAAACTGTGCATACGCCAAAGCCCCCGTTTAAGAATTTTAAACGCAAACATCCATGAAAGAAACTCCTCCCGTAGCGACCACAGCATTTGTTTTTTAGACTTCATCTTCAGTCGTGACCTCCGCTGGCTGCCAGTGGCTGACCCCAAACACCAGCGAGAGTTAAATGTTCTGGGCTGTAATCCTTTGAAAGTGTGCCTGACACGGCCGGCGCCCCCAGATCTGACCCCAATAAAAACAGAATTTGAGGAATTCAGTCCCCACAGCGGTTTCTGCCACAGAACAGATTACACGTAATTTACGTTCATGTTTCAGGACCCGTTTCGGACGCTTCCCCCCGAGTTCCAGCAGAAGCTGTCTGAGGAAGAGCGGAAGGAGCTGAAGGTTTTCTTCGCCCGCACAGATGTTGACACTTTCTCTTTGGAGCTGCATGAAATTCTGCTGCTGAAGACGAGCAATGCCGTGCCGGAGCAGGGTTACCACCCACACTGGGAGTAAGCACAAACCATTTGCACTGTGAAAACACAACCAAACTGACCATTTGTGAGTTTAGTTTTTGCAGGAAGTAATGTGCCAAATGGTAAAACAATCCTCAAAACATTTGCATTATTTACATCTAATCCCTAGTTTACCCAAGAGGTGTTTATAGGAATGAGAATTAGTTTGAAAGCTCATGAATGTAAGACGTGTGGCTATCGTCAGGTTAAAGATCACCCTCGTCTAAAGGAGTCCATTGATCCTAGACAGAGCAAAGTGTGGAGGTCTCACCCGGGGCTCTCCCCTGGGATTTGGAGCCTTTCTGACTTCCAGGACCAGGGAGCGTGACCCCTCCAGGCAGCCATCTGTCAGGGGAAAGGAGCTTAAGTTGTATCCCCTCAGCCACAGGTCACTCCTATTGAAGCAGCAGCTGGACAGGGAAGTGAATAGGCATGCGTGTGGTGTAAACAATGGAGGCAGTGCTAACAGTTGTTTTTCCTCATGCCCTCCTCTCCCTGCCGTCTCCAGCATCAGGTCCACCGTAGAGGTCCATTTGGAGCAGAAAAACCTTCCAGTGCTGCTGGGGCTCGAGCTTCTACCAGAGGACATCACGCTGGGACACGGGGTCGACGTGTGGAGGGCTGCTGTGGAGTTTAAAAGAAGATAAATTATTTCTGCGGACGTATTTCTGATATTTTTGTTATTGTTGTTGGGATATCTTGCTGTTGGGATATCTGGATATTGAATGTAATTCATTCCATATGATAGGGCATGTTCTGATTAAATCGTTCTGTATATGTTGAGATGTCTGAAAGTGACCAGGGTATCGTGCAAATCAATGCATTTGAAGCAGGCCTATTATATTCCTTATGCTGCATGTTGATTCTGTTAATGAGGAGTCTGGGAACAAATAATAAAATCATTATAAAGAAATCTGAGTTTTTTCTTTCTGTTCAAGTATTTCCCAACACTCACAAATGTGATTTTGCCCTCTGACACCTCCCTCTGCAAAGTCAACCAACCCGTTGCTCGAGCCACGCCCCTTGGAATCCACACGGCAGACGGACAGCTCGGCTTAGCCAATCAGATCCACGTACAAAGAGACAATGTTCTACCTCCGCCAATCACAGACGTCGAGAGGCTGCCGTTATGTGCCTCGGTACCACAGAGATGATGTTACGCGTTATTTGGCTCCCACTGAGTCAACGGAGTACTTTCTCTGGGTGTCAGGAGGATTCTGTCGGCAACTAAAGCCGCGAAACCGAACACAGCGTATCAGCAATGGTGCCGTCCAGCTTGTGAAGAAGTAAGTAGTCTGAAAAGCGACAACCGACATTGTTGGGGTCGATGGGACGGTTGATTGATGACGTTGCATCAGTTTGGACTAATCGGTAACAGTCGATAAGATAACGTTACTAACGTTAGATGTACCGTTGTTATTAACGGTATAATGACCGTGTTAGCTTGCTGTACCAGTAGCTATTAGCTTGCATGTGTTATTATGCTAACTAACGTTGGATGTGTTGTTTTGCTCGTGCTGCTTCATACGCAGCGATATTTATTATCACACCCCCTGTCACGTGCTTGTGATGGGAAGATGATAACACACACACCTGTCGAAGTGGAGCAGCAGGTAATATGTCAGAAAACAAACGAGCTCAGGATGCACAACCAGCTGTGCTCCCAACAGACCTCACAACACTAAACATCTGTGCAAAAATAAACACACTGCGATACTACAAGTATTCTGTCTGTGTGTGTGTGTGTGTATATATATATATATATGTGTGTGTGTATATATATATATATATATATATATATACACATATACACATATATATATATATATATATATATATATATATATATATATATATATATATATATATATATAATACTGTAGTTATTGTGGATTTTTTACTTTTTAAATATTCTTTACTGTTTTATTACTTATTTACTATACTTGTTTTGATCTGTTTTTACTATGTCTCTTGTTTGCACTATCCACTGTGCATATATATCTATCTCTTATCTGCTTATATACATATACATATATATCTTATCTTACACTTTAGCAACACCAGGCTGCTGTTAACTTATACATAAAGCTGTGAGGCTAACGTACCTGACGTTAGCCTCACAGCTTAATGTATAAGTTAACGTACCTGACGTTGGCGTGGTCCGTTGCTAACATGATACACAGTAACAGGTCCTCACAGCCTCAGCGTTGGCTACTGTCCGACTGTCCCAGATGTATTGACTGAGCAGTGAGTGGGTTTGTTGTCGGTTACCCAGGGAGACAAAACAGTCGAGGGGAAAGTGATGTTACTTCCTCTGTCGTTGCGGCAGAAGTGTGTCTTACATTCAAGCCTATTTGACTCTCTTTCAGCTTTTTTTAAAGGATGCATGCAACACGTAGCCCTTCATCCATCCCGACAGCGGCCTCAGGAGATGCCTTGGACCTCAGCTTGGCAGGCTCCCAGCTGTCCATGTCCAGAAGACCCAGCAGTGCTTCACCTGGGAAGTACTTCTCTCGGTCCGTGTCGGTTTCTGTGGCTGGCGACAGCAGGGGAAAACGCAACACCCTGGTGAGTAACCGTCTGCTGCCATATGTGCACTTTTGAGCTGGCAGCAGAACGGAGCTGCTGACTGTTTACGAGTTCTGATCGAATAAAGATGCAGGAAAGAGCAAACTGTCTCAGAATTCTCCAGGACACCATGATGTGTGTAATGTTTGCAAACAAACCTTCTAAATCCACAGAGTGATGCCAGCTTTGGGAGATCCCGCTCCATCAAGAACCTCCGGCGGTGCAACAGCACCACGCAGGTTAATCAGCAGGCCAACATCAGTTTAAGGTGCAAACACACACACACATGCACACACACCTGCTGAGGTAATAACACTGGAACTATGCATGCTTGTAACACATTGGTATCCCTTCTTATTCCTCTGGGCCAGAACTCTTCCCTTCATTCCTTATCACTGACATTGACACACTAAGGTGCACAGAGTACAGTATGTGCTGATTGTGTTCTGCAAAGCCTCAGGCACAACATGTCCTCCTGTTGGATCATCAGATGACCTTTACAGTAACGCACATGTTTTTGTAAACGACAGAGAAGATTGTGTGCGTTTCAAATAAGGTGTGTCAGACGGTCTCGGTGCTGGTGCTCTGAATCCCTGGAGCTCGTGCGCAGTGTCTTTGCTCTTTAAACCAGAGAGTCTCTCTTCAGCGAGCAACAGCTGGCAGCCCTGAAGCTCCAGGACAATGGGAATTGTGGCGCTCCGGCATGATAAAGAGTGGAGGGCAGCTGGGCGGCTGTTGCTAGGGTCGCGGGGTGCAGCGACTTGCTTTGTCCCAGGTTAGAGGGGGGAGGGCCGGGACCTTGGGGTCAAATTACCCCCCCCCCCCCCAGCAGGAGCCAGTGAAAGGAGAAGTGTGTGTGTGCACGCTCTGCTTCTATTGTCCGGCAGCTGCCGCCATCCCCCCTCCCCTCTCTGCCTCTGAGGATGCAGAGCAGAGGGGCTTTACATTTAAAGACGTTCTAAGTACCACCGATCCCCCCCCCCCCCCAAGTCTCTGAGTCTTTCAGGGCCATCATTGGGTCGCTCACCACCCCTCTGCCTCTCCACTGCTTCCTCCCCTCCGTGCACCGCTCTCTTGAAAAGCAGAAAGTGGAGGAATGTGCTGCCTCAATTGTGTTGTCCGATTGCTTTTCATTGGGCCAGCTGGCTTCACCCCCCTCTGAAGACACACATGCTCACACACATGCTCATTTCTACACTTCTCCAGACACGCTGCACAGCACAGCACACGTAGCGTAGGAGGCCAGGCCAGACAGGAGGTCAGCCTACATCTGTGCCTCCTGATGGAGGAGCTGGTGTGTGCGGCTATTTGAAGGCCGTCGGGATCAACACATGCACGCATTCACATGGAATCCGTGACGGAGTTCCCCTCGCAGACGGTCAGCTGCCACATACTGAATTCCAGTACTTGGGGGAGGAGAAGAGACGGGGATGAGTCCTCTTTCTGCAGCTGTCATTACAACATTTAATCTTCTGAAAGCCATGACCTGAGGTTCCTGCATTGTGTGCCGTTGTTTAATTGCGTATCGTGCACTGCTAAGCCCTGCTTGTGTGTAAATTGAGCCCATAATGCTTTTTTTGCCAATTAAAGGACAGATTAAAAAAAAAAAAAAGTTCTTGGCTCACAGCTACAACGAAAAATACACTTCATCTTAAAAATACACTTCATCTTAAAAATACACTTCATCTTAAAAATACACTTCATCTTAAAAATACACTTCATCCTAAAAATACACTTCATCTTAAAAATACACTTCATCCTAAAAACACACTTCATCTTAAAAATACACTTCATCTTAAAAATACACTTCATCTTAAAAACACACTTCATCTTAAAAACACACTTCATCTTAAAAACACACTTCATCTTAAAAATACACTTCATCCTAAAAACACACTTCATCTTAAAAATACACTTCATCTTAAAAACACACTTCATCCTAAAAATACACTTCATCTTAAAAATACACTTCATCCTAAAAACACACTTCATCTTAAAAATACACTTCATCCTAAAAATACACTTCATCTTAAAAATACACTTCATCTTAAAAATACACTTCATCCTAAAAACACACTTCATCTTAAAAATACACTTCATCCTAAAAATACACTTCATCTTAAAAATACACTTCATCTTAAAAATACACTTCATCTTAAAAATACACTTCATCTTAAAAATACACTTCATCTTAAAAATACACTTCATCTTAAAAACACACTTCATCCTAAAAATACACTTCATCTTAAAAACACACTTCATCCTAAAAATACACTTCATCTTAAAAACACACTTCATCTTAAAAACACACTTCATCCTAAAAACACACTTCATCTTAAAAATACACTTCATCCTAAAAACACACTTCATCCTAAAAACACACTTCATCTTAAAAACACACTTCATCCTAAAAACACACTTCATCTTAAAAATACACTTCATCTTAAAAACACACTTCATCTTAAAAATACACTTCATCCTAAAAACACACTTCATCTTAAAAATACACTTCATCTTAAAAATACACTTCATCCTAAAAATACACTTCATCTTAAAAATACACTTCATCCTAAAAACACACTTCATCTTAAAAACACACTTCATCTTAAAAACACACTTCATCTTAAAAACACACTTCATCTTAAAAACACACTTCATCTTAAAAATACACTTCATCCTAAAAACACACTTCATCTTAAAAATACACTTCATCTTAAAAACACACTTCATCCTAAAAATACACTTCATCTTAAAAATACACTTCATCCTAAAAACACACTTCATCTTAAAAATACACTTCATCCTAAAAATACACTTCATCTTAAAAATACACTTCATCCTAAAAATACACTTCATCCTAAAAACACACTTCATCTTAAAAATACACTTCATCCTAAAAACACACTTCATCTTAAAAATACACTTCATCTTAAAAATACACTTCATCTTAAAAACACACTTCATCCTAAAAATACACTTCATCCTAAAAATACACTTCATCCTAAAAATACACTTCATCCTAAAAATACACTTCATCTTAAAAACACACTTCATCCTAAAAACACACTTCATCCTAAAAACACACTTCATCTTAAAAATACACTTCATCTTAAAAACACACTTCATCCTAAAAATACACTTCATCTTAAAAATACACTTCATCCTAAAAATACACTTCATCTTAAAAATACACTTCATCCTAAAAATACACTTCATCTTAAAAATACACTTCATCTTAAAAATACACTTCATCCTAAAAACACACTTCATCTTAAAAATACACTTCATCCTAAAAACACACTTCATCTTAAAAATACACTTCATCTTAAAAACACACTTCATCCTAAAAATACACTTCATCTTAAAAACACACTTCATCCTAAAAACACACTTCATCCTAAAAACACACTTCATCTTAAAAACACACTTCATCCTAAAAACACACTTCATCTTAAAAATACACTTCATCCTAAAAACACACTTCATCTTAAAAATACACTTCATCCTAAAAACACACTTCATCTTAAAAATACACTTCATCCTAAAAACACACTTCATCTTAAAAACACACTTCATCTTAAAAATACACTTCATCCTAAAAACACACTTCATCCTAAAAACACACTTCATCCTAAAAACACACTTCATCTTAAAAACACACTTCATCTTAAAAATACACTTCATCCTAAAAACACACTTCATCCTAAAAACACACTTCATCTTAAAAATACACTAATTGCACAAATATGTTTTGGCCCACTCTAGTGGTGTCTTCCTATGCAAATGGCTTTGGTTTCATGGGGATAGCAGTGCTAGTATTGTGCAGTATTGTTCAACCTGTGGCTGACTTGTGTGTGCTCCCCAGTCAGGACCGGAGTGAGGACTACCTGGCCCTGTTCGGCAGCAGCTCAGATGGACGCCAGAAACTGGCCAGCCTCAGCAAAGCCTCACCAGACAGAACCACGTGGAACATCCTGGTAGCTGCCTTCAACCACTCTCACATTTCATTTAATATAAATAGATCCTTTTTGTCCTTTTCCGAGGAAATGTGTTGCTACAGTCTGCACATAAATACATAGGCATATAAATGCATTATACATCCAACATAAGTACATGAAAGACATCAGATACCTCCACACATTTGATTTAATAAACATCTTGATCCTCATCTGTGCTATATAGCTAAACAACGTAGCCGATGTTCCTCCTTTCTCGACATAAAAACCGATTTGAAGGTTTGTCACTCTCTCAGTAGTTGTAGACGTAACGCGTGTTTGTTTCCCGTCTCTAAGGACGATCAGCCCAGAACCGTCCCGCAGCCCAGAACCGTCCCGCTGCACTCGAGCTCCCGCAGCACTGGCAGCGTGGACTCTCCCAGCGGCCCGAAGAAGACGGAGCCTGGCATCGCTCTGGCTGCTACCTTCACTGCCAACAACAGGTGGGCAGCGGCTCCGACGCACGCACACACACACACACACACACACACACACACACACACACACACACACACACACACACACACACACACACACACACACACACACACACACACACACACCAGGTAGAGCGGGGACACGCCTGACATCCGTCCGGTGACTACTTGCTCTGCAGCATTCTAGATTTCTAGCTGCTTCTCACATTTCATGCCTGCTGATCATGGCAGCTGATACTGCCTCCAGGAATTCCACCCACACACTGAGACGTTTTTCTTTCATAACAATTGAGTTTGTAACATGGTAAGAATTTCAAAGCATGTACAGTGTTTGTTACTGTAAGGCCTTGAGGGGGGTGAAGTGTGAAAGCGTTGCAGTGGCATTCTCATCACACAAACACGTCTGCTGGAGAGGGTCACCGTGTCTTTGTTCTTCCCAGGAGCAACAAGGGAGCTGTGGGGAACTCGGTCACCACCATCTTACACAACAACTACTCTGAGAAACCGCTGACGCCCAAGAGCTCCAACCAGAGGCCGTCCTTTAAGTACGTCCTGAAATGAACATCATTGCTTGCTTTATTCATTTATCACAATCACAATCAGAGTTGTTATTGTAACGTTTTCTAAGCCACAGGATGTTTCTTTCAGCAACATCCTGAAGGCCACAGCAAACGATGAGGTGTCACAAGACAACAGCTCCCTGACAAAGTCCCAGAAGAATTTCTCCTCAACGTCCTCCACCTCCAACAACAGGTCTCCGGTGTCGGCTCAGCGCGGCAGCCCCGTCCCGTCCCGACGGAGGGAGGTCACCGAGGAGGAGGCCGAGAGGTCAGACCCACTGTTGTGTGTTTACTGTTCTGTTGCGCTGATGTTCTCCCGTCCATTGCTCCGTGACTCACAGCAGCCCCTGTGTGTGTTCTGAAGGTTTATTCAGCAGGTGAACCAGGCAGCGGTCACCATCCAGCGCTGGTACAGACGCCACGCCAAGAGACGGCACACTAACCAGGCGGCGCTCAAACGCATCCTCGCCAGTAAAAGAAAGGTGTCTCTCCGTCCTCACCTCTTCTGCTCCATAGCCTGGACTGGTCCGGTCTCTCTCTTTCTCTTCACAGAGTATCAACTGTCACGCTATCTCTGTGTTTCCCTTGTAGGAGTGGGAGGAGAGAACAGAAGAGGACAGTCGCCCGGAGCAGCAGCAGAAGAGAGACGAAGACAGGAAACGGATTCGTGAGGACAAAGCTCGCCTGGCCCGCCTGGCTGCCATCCAGGTACCCAGCTCTCATTTACCTCCAGCCGTTCTAGTGCTGCACGAACATAAAGTTTCACTGATGCAGCAGAGAGGCAGAGACAGTCTGACTTTTAATCCTTGTGCCGTGGTCCACAAACACTGCATCCAATTCCTCCCATAATACCTCACAGCAGCACGTTCTGTGAGAAGCATCTTGCTTTGTAAACGTCCACATGTTTGAAATCACGTCACCAGCAAATCACAGAGGTCTTGTTTTCTGAACATTCTAGTCTCCAGGTGTCAAATACTCTGTGGATGCTGGAGCTAAGATCTACTTTATCAGGTCACGCACTGGACCCTAACCAAACATTTGAAACGAGCGTCTTTGAGGCTGCTTTCCCTGGAACACAACGGTGTCCTGTGTCTCCCTCTGGTGGTGTGTTACAGGAGCTGCAGCAGAAACGAGCTCAGCGGGTTGCAGAGGCTCAGCATGCAGCGGAGCTGGAGCTGGAGAGTCTGAGGCCGGCTGGCGCGGTCGGACGCAAGAAGCCGCCCAAGATTTCTCTCACCAACAGAAGTCCAGCCTCACCGGGCAACAACAGCCCGACGTCGCCCACTGAGGGGAAAGCTAAGAACACCGGTCGGTATCGTTGTTCTGGGCATTGAAAAGTCTGTTGTCCTAGAGTTCTGGTGGTATTTAAGGGCACTCGTACTGGTCAGCACAAGCCATGGATATTATAATATGTATTGATTTGTGATGTGTCTCCACAGAGTCCACTTGGAATGTTACGGCTGACTTAATTGAGCTGAGCTTCAGGGCCATTTCCCCAGCTGTGTCCAATCACAGAGGCTCTCAGTGCTCTCAGGTAGATACCGTCACAGCGTAGCTCCCCACGATAACACCTCCTCTCTTTCTCCTGGTGCGTAACACCTCCTCTCTTTCTCCTGGTGCGTAACACCTCCTCTCTTTCTCCTGGTGTATAACACCTCCTCTGTGTTTCTCCTGGTGCGTAACACCTCCTCTGTGTTTCTCCTGGTGCGTAACACCTCCTCTGTGTTTCTCCTGGTGCGTAACACCTCCTCTCTTTCTCCTGGTATATAACACCTCCTCTGTGTTTCTCCTGGTGCGTAACACCTCCTCTCTTTCTCCTGGTATATAACACCTCCTCTGTGTTTCTGCTGGTGCGTAACACCTCCTCTGTGTTTCTCCTGGTGCGTAACACCTCCTCTGTGTTTCTGCTGGTGCGTAACACCTCCTCTGTGTTTCTCCTGGTGCGTAACACCTCCTCTGTGTTTCTCCTGGTGCGTAACACCTCCTCTGTGTTTCTGCTGGTGCGTAACACCTCCTCTGTGTTTCTGCTGGTGCGTAACACCTCCTCTGTGTTTCTGCTGGTGCGTAACACCTCCTCTGTGTTTCTGCTGGTGCGTAACACCTCCTCTCTTTCTCCTGGTGCGTAACACCTCCTCTGTGTTTCTCCTGGTGCGTAACACCTCCTCTGTGTTTCTGCTGGTGCGTAACACCTCCTCTGTGTTTCTGCTGGTGCGTAACACCTCCTCTGTGTTTCTCCTGGTGCGTAACACCTCCTCTGTGTTTCTGCTGGTGTATAACACCTCCTCTGTGTTTCTCCTGGTGCGTAACACCTCCTCTGTGTTTCTCCTGGTGCGTAACACCTCCTCTGTGTTTCTGCTGGTGTATAACACCTCCTCTGTGTTTCTCCTGGTGCGTAACACCTCCTCTGTGTTTCTCCTGGTGCGTAACACCTCCTCTGTGTGTTTCCTTTGTGGGATCAGGAGGACAGGGCCGAGGTTTGTCTGGTGCAGCAGCAGAACGACAGGAAGTCTCTCCGTAAAGAGAAAGCCCGTCTGGTCCTCCTCGCTGCCGCGCAGGTGAACGCGCAGGTGAACACGCAGGTGAACACGCAGGTGAACGCGCAGGTGAACACGCCTGAGGTGCGTACTGTGTTCCAGACCCTGAGTAATGAAACGATCACACAGCGCTGCGGCTCACAGCTGTTGACTGACTGACGTCTCCCTCTGGTGGTGTGTTACAGGAGCTGCAGCGCTCTGCAGAGGCTCAGCACGAGGTGGAGCTGGAGAGTGTGAGAGAAACGGGTGTGAGAGAAACGGGTGTGGTCGGACGCAGGAAGGTTTCTCTCTCCAACAAAGGTCCGGCCTCAGCGGGCAACAACAGCCCGACGTCGTCCACAGATGTGAAAGCTAAAAACACAGGTGAGCCTTATTGACCACCAACAACGTGGAAAGTAGATCATGTGACAGAACCTGTAATACTGTAGCTGTAGCGGTGTTGGAGTACTCGAGGTGGACTGGATCTCTAGACCACTTATTAAAGTCCCGGTGTCTCGGTCTCAGACGAAGAAGACTCTGCAGCTGATGTCACGAGCCTGCTCGTGTGTTTGAGTCGGTCTCGCCCTACCTTTCTGTCTTGGTCTCAACCCCTCAAAGTCTTGGTCTTGTCTCGGCCTCGACACACTCTGGTCCTGGTCTTGACGTGGTGTCGGTTTCAATGTTTCCACAGACTCCAATCTGAACGTTGTGGCTGAGTTCGGTGAGCTCTCCAGCTTCAGAGCAGTTTCCCCAGCGTTGTCCAATTGCAGAGCTTCCCAGTGTTCCCAGGTAAAGAATTAAGAACCAGCTGCACTTTATTGATTCAAAACGATTGACTCCGTCCGTCATAAGCTTGTTTGTGGTCTCCGTGCTGCAGGAGATCCTGCAGAGGTCGGTGAGTGTGGAGGACCAGCGGCAGGGAGCTTTGTCCAGCAGAGCTCCGTCTAAAACCACCCTGAACGATCTGCTGGACACCCTGAAGCTGTTGGAGGAGGAGCCAGAGAGGCTGTCACCGCCCAAGTGCTACAGCAAAGAGAAATACGCCTGGATAGATGAGGTGACACCAACACCAGCATTCATTTCCTAGTTATGTAGCGCTGACCAGCAGCCAGAGAGCACTTCTCTGTTCACGGCTTTAACCTGCATCTCCACTGTGTCTCGCCTGAAGGACGGAGACTCCAACTCTCTGACCACCGACAACCTGGAGCGTCACGGCCAGCTGAGTCACCATCCGGCGCTGCCAGACGGGGGCGCCCTGCTCTCCGAGGCCAAGCTGCAGAGCATCATGAGCTTCCTGGACGAGATGGAGAAGTCTGAACAGGAGAGACCACGCTCGGTGACTTCGGGGTCGCACAGAGAGGTCCGCGTCTGTCCGCTCTCGGGATATGTTCATCCCGCTGTTGTTGGATTTCCTGATTAATAACAAAAGCGATGAATGCGTTGACACACTTTGACCTGCGTGCTCTCAGGCCGTGCTGTCGGAGGAGGAGCTGGTTGGTGTCGAGCAGGCGTCCGCCGCCGACGTCTCCGGCTCCATGATGAGAATCAAGCTGGAGCTGGAGGAGAAGAAACGTGCAGTCAACATGCTGCAGGCCGCACTGGTGGGGGAAACACACACACATTACTGTGCATCTGAACGTGGGCGGACCCGTTCGCTGCCTTGGGTGCCGATACCCAGACCTCAGCATTGTTTACCTCCCACAGGGCCAGCAGAGGGAGCTCACCGTGAGACACGTGAAGGAGACCGAGAAGGAGCTGAGCAGGAGCTTC
This sequence comes from Lycodopsis pacificus, assembly GCA_028022725.1. Lineage (NCBI taxonomy): Eukaryota > Metazoa > Chordata > Actinopteri > Perciformes > Zoarcidae > Lycodopsis > Lycodopsis pacificus. The sequence continues at coordinate 19,537,590 of CM051708.1, forward strand.
CAGCTCCAGAGGGAACAATATGAAGCCACCATCCAGAGACACCTCACATTCATCGATCAGGTAGCTGCACGTACACAACCTCACCTGCATCCAGCTCTTCTCACACGTCTTCTCTCGTGGTTTCAAACGGTGTTCCGTCTTCCTTCAGCTGATCAACGATAAGAAGCTGTTGACTGAGCGCTGTGAAGGAGTGTTGGGAGAGCTGAAGCAGGTGGACCAAAAGTACACCAAGAAGATTGCACAGATGCAGGAGCAGCATGAGATGGTGAGAAGACGTTCCCTCCAGCTGAACAGAGTCATGAATTTGCTCGTGCACGTCTGAGTTTTCTTCTTCTGCTTTGCATCTGGCGTCATCGTGTCGCAACGAGCGCTTTCTTGCAGTGCTGCTTTTGTCTAACTGTTTTTTCCCTCTCCTCCTCCTCCTCCTCCTCCTCTTCCTCTTCACTGTCTTTCTCCGTCCTTTTCTGTATTTCTGTTTTTTCCCTGGCTTCTAGGTGTGGCAAATTCTGGGTCCCTTGTGCGAGGTAACTTGTTTTTTCTCCTCTTACCTGGTCATCATGGCACGATCATCCCTCTCATTCCTTTCCCTTTCATCTGTCTGTCCCTCACACCTTCTGTTGGACAGTCTGTCTGCATGCGAGTCTTTTCTCATTCGTCTCTAGATGTAAATATAGAGCTTATTGGATTCATGCTGTTGGCTTTGAACTCCTGTTATTACCCTTGTGGCTCTTTGATCTTGACATGCATACCTCTGGACTTCGTCACTGTTGTCTTCACCTGGTGAAAGCTAAACACAGTCCCTCCCTCCTTCACATGAGAATAATACCCTGCTGCTGACACCAAACCACCTCCATCGTTTCCCCTCCTCAGGAAATCAAGAAGTTAAAGGAGCTCATGAGCGCCACGGAGAAGATCCGCCGGGAGAAATGGATCGACGAGAAAACGAAGAAGATCAAAGAGATCACTGTGAAAGGTACTTCAGCCTCAAAGTCCTCTGATTCCAGCGTCTGAAATGTGAATGTCTTCTGCTTTCTCTCCTCCTCTGTGAGACGTTTGACGACGTCTTCTCTGGCTCTGGGAAACACGAGTCACCAAACTACTAATCGATCAATTGAGAAAATAATTGACAAAGAAGGGAAATCGTTTGTTGCGGCCAGGGTGTAATGTCATGTTGTGTACTTCTAACTTGCTTGGGGGTAACTTCGTATCAAGTGCTCTTTTATTCATGCATCCTTTAGCAGGAATCTGACACGAGCTCAGCTTCTGTTCAGTACTCGTGTTGACTCTCACCATCATGCTGCGTTGCATCTATGACATGTAGTAAACACACTTTGTCCATCATGAGTCTATTGTACTGGCTGTTTCCTGGCTTGTGAAGGGCGGCATGAACAAAGAGGAGCAGACACTTGCCGAGTTCCTCCACTAGATCCTGCCTGTGAGGATTCATGAGAAGTCCCGGACCGTCGTCAGCCAGAGCTGATGGAGTGTTTGTAGAGTCACCGAGCTCGAGAGCCTTCTTTGTGTTTCTCTACTCGTGTATTTACTTCTGTTTCCACCAATATCTGGACCTAAAGTAAACCTGCCTCCAAGTCATCTGACTCATGACTATCCAGAATCATGATTTCAAACAAAACACGAATCATCACATTTTCCTCCCAGCGTGTTTTACCCAGTGAGCCGTAAACCTCTCGCAGGCCCTGACCTGGATTCTGTTCTTCCACCCGCCCTCAGGTCTGGAGCCAGAGATCCAGAAGCTGATCTCGAAGCACAAACAGGAGCTGAAGAAGCTGCGGACGCTCCACGAGGCGGAGCTGCTGCAGGGGGACGACCGCGTGGCCCAGCGCTACGTCCGCCAGTGTGAGGAGCTCCGCCAACAGCTGGAGAGGGAGAAGGAGGAGCAGTGTCAGAGAGAGAGGGAGCTCGCCAAGCAGAGGTGGGCATGTCACGCCATCAGTACTCACCACAGCCTTCTGTAGAACCTTCCACAGCCGACGTCCTCCACAATATGCAGGTGCATGTTGGCCGTCCAGACGAGTTAGAAGCTGCAAACATGGAATCCAAACGGTCACCAGCATCAAAATGTTCAGTTGTCAGAATCAATATTCCAACAGCTGACTTAAGTTTCACATGTTTGAATTCTGAATTATGTTCAACGAGTAATCGCGTTAACTGGTGACTCTCAGCCGAGTCCGTGGTGGCTCGGAGTAACTTATCAGTTGTCTTAGATCAGAGGTATTCAACTGTGTGGCTCCTTTGTTGAAACCAGAACGACACAACGAGAGAGGGAATAAGTGCTGCTGACAGACAAGTACATCGCACCACTCACGATCTAGATCAGGGCAGAGAAAGTCCTCTTCCAAAGGTCCTGAACACCAAATAATGTCTTCACTCGAGTCATGATTTATAATAAATCTTCTCTTATTTCAAGTAACATGTAGGCTGGATTAAAACATTAAATACATATCAGTAAGCTTTGGAAACATGTAGTTCATTTTAGAGAAATGAATGTAAGTGAATTGTGTTTGCCCTGCAGCTTTTCTGATCATGTTGGGCTCTTAGGTGGTTTATGTTTTGTACCTTCATGTCAGATGTGAGTGGGTACGTCTGCTCAAAAGAGTTGTGCTTTGTCTCGTAGTGACGCTTCACATTCCCGTTCTAAACTCACTCCATTGTCTCTGAACATGCAGGATGATGCATACTGGTTTTGAACTGAAGAATGAAGATAAACCAGTCTGTCCATTCGTGGTTAAAGACTCTTATCTCCCTGGTCTCTCTGGTCTCCCTGGTCTCTCTGGTCTCTCTGGTCTCTCTGGTCTCTCTGGTCTCTCTGGTCTCTCTGGTCTCCCTGGTCTCTCTGGTCTCTCTGGTCTCTCTGTCTACATTTCTCTTCTTAGAGAGCATCATGTGAAATAACTTCTCTGACTGTTGGGTCTCTCCTGTGTGTGTGCAAATGAGTTGCAACGCTTATAGGAATACACATATATGATTATATACACTCTAAACAATTTCATCGTAAAATAACAGTAACTTACTGGCAGCAGGGATGCCAGTAATTTACTGTTTTTTTTTTACGGTGAAGCTACTGGCATTTATTGTTACGGTATCGTACCGTATACTGGATTACAGTATGTGATAGTAGGATAACTGGGTTTTACGGTGATTTTACAATATATGCCTGAATGTTACCGTTTATTTACAAAGGATAATACAACCAAACAGTTTTGCATTTAATTTCCAACAAATACAATAATCACAATAGACATTCAATCCATAATTGTTGCAGTTTAATATATACAGAAGTTGCTGTGGTGTTTTGAGTTTATTAAAGCATGCCGGCACATTGGTGACCTCACAGAGCATATATATATTATATTTATTTTTTAATATATATATATATATATATATATATATATATATATATATATATATATAACTCTGATTCACGGGCATATACCACTAATATGAACTTTCAAGCGTTACCTGTCTTCAGGAAACGGTGTGCCGTTGGAAAAGTACTAGCATACCACTCCAGGTATCGGTACCTCCCTCTGAACAACATGAACTTGCATGAACGAAAACAATAAGGAGAGAGAAGACCTTAAAAGAGGACTTGACCAGCGTCTGGCTGGTGTCCTCAATCTCTGATGACGAGTGACTGTAAAACAAAGAAAATAAGTAGTCGGTCACTCTGTCACTCAAAAATGACTTTTAGGCAACAAACAGTTTGAATAATACAAAATATTCTAACGTCATTACACATTAACCTACAATAGACTGTACGATGTAGATGGATTGTGATTCACTGAACTTGTATAGAGAAGCGTATTTCCTCCACTTCACAGAAAATACGGTATCATGCTGATAAATTACAGTAGTCTGCTGCTATTGTTAATTGGCGGCATTAACTGTTTATTTACAGCATTGACTGTTAATTTACGGCATTGACAGTTAATTTACGGCATTGACTGTTAATTTACGGCATTGACAGTTAATTTACAGCATTGACTGTTAATTTACAGCATTAACTGTTAATTTACGGCATTAACTGTTAATTTACAGCATTGACTGTTAATTTACGGCATTGACGGTTAATTTACGGCATTGACTGTTAATTTACGGCATTGACTGTTAATTTACGGCATTGACTGTTAATTTACAGCATTGACGGTTAATTTACAGCATTGACGGTTAATTTACAGCATTGACTTCATTTACAGCATTGACGGTTAATTTACATCATTAACTGTTAATTTACAGCATTGACTGTTAATTTACAGCATTGACGGTTAATTTACAGCATTGACTGTTCGTTTACAGCATTGACGGTTAATTTACATCATTAACTGTTAATTTACAGCATTGACTGTTAATTTACAGCATTGACGGTTCATTTACAGCATTGACGGTTAATTTACATCATTGACTGTTAATTTACAGCATTGCCTGTTAATTTACAGCATTGACGGTTAATTTACAGCATTGACGGTTAATTTACATCATTAACTGTTAATTTACAGCATTGACTGTTAATTTACAGCATTGACGGTTCATTTACAGCATTGATGGTTAATTTACATGCGAGGGATGAACATTTAACTGTATGTTAGAGTTATTATGAAATACTGTAAGATACCGCTTTAAATCTAACGCAAATTTACAGCAATTCATTACAGTATATATACATACATGATATGATGCATGTAATTGGTCTGTGTGTTTCCTGGACCGCTGAACGAGTAAAATAGAAGCGCTCTGTTAGAATTTATTATTGATGAACTGTCGGTTTTTGGTCCGGGTCCGCATACAACGGCGTTTGGGTCTGGAACCGGACCGCAGTCTGCCTCGTGACCCCTGGCTTAGATAATAAACAGACTGAAGGCTTTCACGAGGACACAGTCATGTTCTGTTGGTGTTTTAAACAGCTTTTGTCACTACGAGTAACCACGGATGCATTGAGTCTCCAGTTAACACGGCCACTGTTTGAACCGAACGTGTTGACTCTGAGACCTCGGAGTCTCTGTCCTGCTGTTTGAAGGTCTGTACATGAACACAGATAACAGAGTTGATCATCTCGTGACTTGTAGTTTCATGGACACTATCGACATGCAAGCACACACACATTGACACAGTGAAAGTCAGCTTACAACTGTCCAACCTCACACTTTGAACTGAAAGAAACAAAGAAAAACTCTTCAGACAGGAAGCAGGAAGCAGCTTTAAAGTGAACATCTTGCGTACCAAGCGGCCTGCCTGGAGCTTAAAACCTGAGAGAGATGGCCTTCAGTCTTCATGACTGAAGCGCTGAAATCATGCTGACTGTAACGCAAGAGAAGTGACACGCAGAGACAAAGAGAGATTTGTAATTTATATTTCAATTTTGCATCCGTGGTGCACGAGGAGTGATCTGGACCTGGAACAGGCCGGTAGAGTTCCAGAGTTGGTTAAAAGGCAGCGCTCTGATGTTTGAGTGATGAGTCCTCATCGGTTACCTTCATGTCAGCAGACTGTCTTTCTGCTCATGTGTGTGTCAGATATGAGAAGCAGCTTCAGGAGGAGGAGCTGTCGCTGCAGCAGCAGAGGAGGCGGCTCTACAAGGAGGTGGCTGATGAGAAAGAGAGGCTGGCTCAGCTGGCTGCGAGGTAATGCGAGGTCACGTCTTTCCACTGTGAAAATCTGAAGTCGTTGTTTTTCTGACGAGACATCCACAGAATGTTCCACTAGTTGGTCGTCATTCTCGTCAGCTGAATCATTAAACTCTTCTGGGTGTTCCGAGTTGTGGTTCCAGTCTAGTCTGGTAGTTTGTTTTTAGAAATGTCGTCCCACATGGATGGTGCTGGCGGCCTGAGATGAACAGAACACTGAATGTATCTCGTACATGCAACCTCATTGTTGGGCTCCACAGAAACCTTTTGGTGTTTCCCAAAACCTCCTGAGGGAATCGACCGTATTCTCCTGGTCACGGCTCTTCTTTGTGCTTCTCCGGCAGGCAGCGCGGCGAGCTGGAGGAGAACAGCTCTCTGGCAGGGAGGGCCCTCCAAGAAGAGCTGGACAAGACCAGAGAGGAGCAGGAGAGGAGGCACCAGGTGAGGATGAGGTGCAGAATAACAGCAGCATCATTAACGAGTAGCTGCACCTCTGCTAACATCCATCACACGGATCTCAGGCAGTCAGCAGGAACCTGATTGAGTGTTGTTTGCGCGACCAGGTGGAGATGAAGGCCTTACAAGAGCGTTTGGACATCGAAAAGCAGACGTGGGAGGAAAACTACAAGAAAAAAGAGGTTTGTTGACAGTGAGGCGTAAGAAACGAAGCCTGCAGGAATGTGCTGACACATGAAACGTGTCAAACCTTTCAAAATGTGTTCTCGTACATGCAGCTTCACCTGCTTAAACTTCTCTTCTCTGCGTTACCAGGCATCACGTATCACTTTCAGAGTTACTGTGAGGAACGTTTTACTGGTAGTCAATCAGTCTCTGATCCAGCAACTTCCTGTTAATAAGTGAAAGATTTACCAACAAGGAAGAAATTCTACATTTAACCGTGTGTGCGTGTGCGTGTGCGTGTGCGTGCGTGTGCGTGCGTGTGTGTGCGTGTGTGTGTGTGTGTGTGTGTGTGTGTGTGTGTGTGTGTGTGTGTGTGTGTGCAGGAAGCGTGGCTGCTGAGCCGCGAGCGTGAACTCAAAGAAGAACTGCGACGAGGACGCGACAAAGAGATCGAGCTCGCCATCTGGACGCTGGAGGAGGAGACCAGCAAGGACAAGGAGGCGTGTGAGAGGGCAGCTGACAGCAGGTGTGTGTTGACTGCACCGTCACAACCAGTTCTAATGTTTCACACATCACAATGAACTCGTGTAGTTCCTAAGAAAGATGTTGTCAGAGACACGAGCGTTCTTAAAATGTACTTTGGGGAGTTTGTTGCTGTAGTGGACATCCATAACTGTTTGATTCTAGTTCAATTCAATTCATTTGTGTAGCCCAGCATCACAAATGTGCCTCATAGGGCTTTAGATGCTGTACAGCGTACATACAACGTCCTCTGACTGCGGACCGTCACATCAGATAAAGGAGAACTCCCAAAAGAAATGAAGAAACCTCAGTGGAGAGCAACGTGGTGAACAGACGTGTAAGGGATGTGGACAGATGTGGACAGTGGGAATCTTTTCTACTTTTTGCAAATCCTATTTTCCTCCCACACTTCCTCTCCAACGGCCTCTGACCGACGCCGATGTCCCGTGAACGCTGTTGTCAGGGTGAAGCGGGTGAGGGATAAGTACGAGGCGGAGCTGAGGGAGCTGGAGCGCTCTGAGAGGGCGGCTGTGGAGAAACAACAGGAGCTGAGGAGGCAGCAGATGGAGGCGGAGGGAGAGCGGATCCGACTGCAGGCCGCGCTCCGGCAGAAAGAACGGGAGACCGAGGACGTCACTCAGGTGAGGAGCAGGCGGGTTATGTTCTTCCAGGTTTCCTCTGAAGGCCTCTTCTCACCATTCTGGTACCTCTTCTCCTCTCCAACACCCTTTCAGACCAGGGACAAGCTGGTGGACGAGCGCCGCAGCCTGGCCGAGGTGATACGGCAGGAGTTCGCCGACCGGCTGGTGATGACGGAGGAGGAGAACCGCAGGATGAAGGTGGAGGTGTCGGAGGTCCGAGCGAGGCTCCGGATGGAGGTGGAGAGAGTCACCAGGGAGAAGGAGGAGGAACTGGCTGAAGTCCACCAGCGGTCAGTTTAACTTACTTTATTCATTAGCTGTATCCTGTTTGAAACATTATTATTTATTGAGTTGTATAATGTGTTAAAATCTATTTAATGCGAACATGTTTCACTTCCTGTGTTTCTTTCTGAATGAGGTCAGTCGATGTCTGCTTGGTGTGAAAACGACAAAACAAAAGAAGTCACATTTTCATTCACGTCCTCTTCTCTGTGATTTATTGTTGACAGAGTGAAGTCGGCCATCTTGAAGAAAGAGGAAACCGTCAGTCATCTCCGGAAGCAGCACGAGGTGAGCCCCCCCCCCCCCCCCCCCGTCGTTCTGTCAGAGCGTGATCAATAAGAACACATGTTGGATGAGAGATGATTGACAGCGTGTGTTTTAATGTCGTCCTCTCCTCTGATAGGCTTCCCTGAAGAGGGCGGACCACCTGGAGACCCTGTGGGAGCAGCAGAGGAAGCAGCTGCTGGAGAAGTGACTGACAGGAGGGCCTCATCCGTCTGCCCCCCCCCCCCCGTCGCTGTGAAGCCCCCACCGGATTTCTGTTTCTTCTTTGGATGCAAGACTGAACCTGTGGAGCTTCAGGAGGGTGAACAAGTGACTGAACCTTCTCCTACCTCATTTGAGAATCACAAAATGGGGAAATGCACCCCCCCCAAGTTAGAACTTCCCTAATTTACTTGCCACAGACCAGGTGGCACAAATTCTTCTTCTTTCCTTTCCCGAGGAGGACTGCTGCAGTTCTTTGTTACTGTACCCCCCCCCCCCCCCCTTCCTCTGGTGCAGGAATGCCTCCCATGTTCCCCACAGAGCTGCCACGGAGAACTGTTCCAGATGTTTCTGAAACCTGCGCTGGTTTGAAGTGGGAGAATGTGTGGTGGGGGGGGGGGGGGGCTCTTTCTGGAGGACCACTTACAACCAAGAACTGGGATCAGTCAGAGCTGCAGAATTATCTTCTGTTGGGACCAAGTGGAGCTCCTGGTGCCCCCTTTTATCTGCTGAGTCGTGTGTTTTTGTCCCAGTGCCCCCTGAAGGCCCCGGGTCTCTGAGCAGCTTGTTCTGTGGACCAGACGTTAGAAGTACTGACACGTGGACAGACTGAAGGTACAGCGCATGCAGGATGCTGACAGACAGAGCGATTGATGAGTGGACAACTTCACAAAGAAAGGACGAGTGAAGAAGAAGGTTTGAGGTGAAAGACGGAGGATTGTAGGCTTTGGAAGTTTCTGAATGTGAGGAAGAAAGAAGAGGAGAGAGGATCGGAGGGGTGGGGGGGGTGAGGAAGGAGGAAGGAGGAAGGAATGCGCATAGAAACGTTTACAGGATTAGGAAAGCAGAGCTGGGACAGATCCGGGTGGTAGGAGGGACTGAGGGGTACAAAGCATGTGACCAGAGGTTTGTTTCACCGCCCTGACTCAGAGGCTTCACTGTGACAAAACACACACACACACACACACACACACACACACACACACTGCCTGTGTTGGGGTGTTTCGTGATGCTCCTCACTTCATTGTGACCGTGACGTTGGTTGAAGACACTGAAAGTCTCTGTGGATAAGATGTCAGTGAGAACGGTCCATAGCATGAGTTAGTGTGTGTGGGGGGGGGGGGGGGGGGCTAAAGCTGAAAATGAAGTTATTTCGGTGCAACATGGTGTGAAATGATCACTCTGATGTGATTGTAAAGGCCCCAAACTCGCCCTCACATAGCGGCATATTTATTGAGTTCCTCTTTTCTTTATTTATTTCCCAGCTCGGCGCTCTTACGCAACCCTTTGTGGTGTTGT